>VWZY01011770.1:0-78309 GCA_013399075.1 Chloroceryle aenea | reverse complement strand
GGGAGCATGAGGAGAAGGAGAGGAAGTTGTCAGTGGGGGAAAGCAATTAACATGACATGAGGTTTAGCTGAAATCTAATTTTCACCAGAAAGACTTCTGCTGAGAAAACAATCACTTCTGGTGCTCAGAAAATAGCACAGATTTTATACAAACTATCAAAAGAGCATGAAGACTAAGCTAATGGCATACATCAACTATAAAATACCAAGAAGTTTCCAGTGATTTAGAAACAGTTCTTATTCACACTGTAGAGTTAGTATATCCCAGTTGTAATTTACCATTGAAATGATATACAGATACCAGTAGTTGCAAGATTAGGCACAGTCCCTGAATAAGAACAACAGGGAATACAATTTATTATTGGCATTTGATAGCCAAAGTTAGAAAGGTTTAAGAAAAAAAAATATATATATACTGGCAGTTATAGCTTCTTTCAATTAGTATTCCCTGTGGTTGGACCATCCCCAGGTAACTTAGTAATTGCTCACTTGACACGACTGTGATTATCTGCTTGCAGATAGAAAACCACTGGGTCACCTAATTCAACAAAATTGCAGCAACAACTAGGAAAACTTACCAGTTCTGGTGCTCATATGGCTCTTCTGCAATCTCATGAAGCCCCCACTGTTGGTCAACTAATAATGTATATTCGATAGTACAATTTCCTTAGGAAGATATCACAAGTATGATGGCATTCTGCAAGTGACTGTAGAAAAGCAAATCAAGGATAAGGAAGGATGGGAAATGGAACTGCAATATGGTTTTGATTTCAAAATCTCCATGGAATTAACAATAATAAACATGTAGCATATCTGATAGGATAAGAAATTACATAAGTAACATAACCACATTTGATTAGGAAATGATCTAGAATACCAGAACTCTTTCAGGAATTTGGTCCAGTCAGCTAGATGGTAACCTAAGAAATGACAGCAGAAGGAAAAAAAAAAAAATTATGTTATTAAACTCCTTTCAGCAAATATATCTAAACGCAGAAAAAGCCATCAGGCTTTTTGCTCTAGTGCAGTCAAAGAATTAGGGTGAAATCTTCATTTAGCATTAACAGAAACTGCTATAAAATTATTGTAGGGAAAATACACTTCATATATACGTACATATATGTGTCTTTCTTTAAAACAACCCTTGTAAGGTAACTGAGTGTATTGAACCAAGAGTATGAGTTATAACACATGAAAAGTGGAAGAGACTGTCATGGGGCTTGTTTTCAAACATTTTTGGTTTATGATTTGTTTTCCATGCTAGCTGAGAAAGTCACAAGCTTGGTTTTTCTTGGCTTCTCTTTAAAATAATCTTACTTTCTACAACTATATATTTCCTTCCATGTAATGATAAAATATTTTTTTCAACAGGTGAGACACATTCCAGCTCGCAAGTGTCCCAACACAGATCCCACCAGTGCTGGCTGTGAGGGCTGTAATTATACAAGGGTCACACGTGAACTTCCTAGAAGGCCAGAAGTAGTTTTCACAATGCCTGGAAGGAAAATATGTGTGAAAAGTGACTTTACATAGCTCTCACAGAAGATACTCGTCTGTTAGCAGCACAGGCTGGATACATCATTTCTAAATTTTTTTTTTTTTAATTTTTATTTTTAAATACAGATAATTTTGTCAGAGCCATCAATGAAGCAATGAGAAAGCTGTAGAGAAAAACACATGAACAACTTTCCTTCCAAAAAGAAAGAGTGTCAGAGGCACAGGGGACAAAGAGGCAGAGCTAAAGAAGTGCAGCTCAGGGAGGCAGGAAGAAGAAGAGCAGCAGCAGCAGTCTTTAGAAGGGATTAGACCACCTGGAAGTTGAGAGCTGTTTCTAGAAAGTTGCCTTGTGAACTTCAACAATAAGCAATTATCTTTGGGAGAAGATATTTCTCTTATAATTTGTTTCTAAAACCAATATCTAAATCCACATGCCCAGACAAATATATGTGCTTTTCCTTAGCTTTTTTTCTGACACATTACTATATTTTGAGCATTTCAACCAGAGCTTTCCATATAGACATAATTTTCAAATCTCGAGTTTTATTTCAAACATAACTTCATCATATTTAAAATTTGGTTTAACCAGTTGGAAATTGAAGCTCCTCTAACCTATCTTTTTCATAACAATTTTTGTTGCTCGGATTTTAAGAGAAGCAGTTAAAAGAATGATTTCCTCAGGGAAACAGTGCCATATTGTATTGCTGCCTATTGTCAAACAGACTGCACCTGCCTCTGATACCCACCAAGTTTTGGCCATCGTCAAAGTAAACAGGCAATAGGTCTGATCTGACAGAGCATCTCCCAAGCCTGTAAAATCTCATTAGATTTCAGTTCATTTTAGCAACCCTCCCCCCTCTCTCAGCCCCAGCAATCAAACCCCCATGTTTTAGCTTCCTGCAATGAATCCATTGCAAATACTTAGAAATGCCTAATTATTAGAATTACATAGCTCTGATGCCTATTGCAATTCACTTCTGTCATTATTCAGCAGGAGGATTTGTGCTTTTTTGTAGTTTTGGTAATAATTTTTCAGTCCTGCAGACAGGCAGCTGTGTGCTGGCACCCAGACCACACATCAGTCCAGCTCCTTGCTGGTGTTAGCACACGATGTGTCAGGGTCATGGTACAAAGTGAAGTTGCCTCATTAGCATCCCTTGACTGAAAAGGGATAAAACTTAAAATGAATCCATCTGTTTTCAGTGCTGCTTTGTTTATACTTTCTAATGCCGGGTTTTGGCAGGCCCAGGCGCTATTTATTCATCACTGTTGTCACTTATCCATTCATCTAGCCACAGAATTTTGAATAGGAGTGTTCACTAAACCAGGCAAAATTTTCTCTGCATATTTGCTTGTCTTTTTGGCTACAACTACCAAATCCTGAACAGCAGTCATGTGAAAGAGAAGACACTGGGAGGGGAAGGCAATAAAGGTATGTTTGATGGATTCAAACTGTAGTTTCTGTCAACAGATCCCACTTCTTTTTTTTTTTTTTTTCCTGTGTAATGTTCTTTTTTCCCTGTACTGGGAACCTCTCCCTTATGCTTGGAAAGGGCAAGTCATCTTGGCACCTGTTTGCAATTTGCATGTTTGGCAATGGTTTTTATTCTTGGACACATGCAAAACTCTCCTATGATCTGGAGAAAGGAATCCCTTTGAGACTCAAATCAAGGAAGAAAAGAATTACAAGGTGGATGGATACACATCAAATAGTGGGAAAAACCAGTGGCAGCTGCTCAGAAAGGAGAAGTGTGTTACAAAAGGGCAAGCAAAGGGATAGTAAATGTTCAATACATAATCTCTCCACAAAGGCAGAGAATAGTGCTGTGGAGCACTTGCTGAGAAAAGGATTTCCAATAGTTAGAAAAAAATGGCTGTGCTTGTTCAGGGTTTCAGTGACTGCTCAGGGTGCAGATGATGGTTTCAGTCAGACGTTAGAGTTCAGGGGTACAGAAAACATGGCTTAATTATCTAACTAAAAATGTCTAAACAAACTTTGGGATTGCTGAAATGATATCTAAAATTTCTTAATTCAGCAATTGCATGAGGAACTATTTTTTTCCCCTCAAAACCCTTTTCATACAAAGGTCAGAAGAGTCAAACTAATGAGGAAAGATTTTTTTTTTTAATTCTATAGCCTTCAAGTAACAAAGTCCTCCTGAGGTGTTGTTTCATTCGAAGCCTGAAGTGTCTCAGCCTAAATATTTAGATATACCTGACACTTTTCTTCAGCTTGCAGAAATTTAACTATTTCTGTAAATATATTAATAACTGTAGTCCAAAACTTCGCTAGAGCTTTTGTCCATGGTTCTTTGATGTCTTCGCAGCATTAACACCGTTGAAATTGAACCTCTGCTCACCTCAGTAAACCTACTCTTCTTATATGCAGTATAGTTAGGCAAGAGTCACTCAGAGGGGAATATCATTAGTAATAACTTGCATCACACTCAGCAGAAGAAATGTTACATGTATGAAGTTTTATATCACACCTAATTTGGGTACTGGGAGATTGTGGCTGGCGTGAAAGAACACTCCTTATTTTTAAGTAAACTTTTACTTATTTAAAACTAGAGACTACTTCAGTGCATCTGTGAAACTATCTAGAACTGATGTAGTTGCATAGATTCAGAAATGGCCTCACTAAATAGTTGTAGATGGATCATCTAGGAACTAATCAAGACAAAATGAATGCATTTATGTTTGAAAAATCACAAGAAGGGGATACTACTTACTGAGAAATTGAGGTACAGTGGACAGAAATCAATTGGTAATTAACAATGGCCACTCATGCCATTGCGTGCAGTTCAATAGGGCCAGGGTGGTGACATATGTATGTCCCATGAATAGCCCCAGACAAAGCAAGTAACAGGTCAGGTCTGGGGGTCCACCCAAGAGAGAGAAACACCTGTCACACAAGTCTGAGGTGCACTCTCAAGTCAGGCTGCCTGTAGCAGGGCTCAGAATCTATCCATGGAGGCCGAGCAGTAAATCAGAGTAGTGAGAGGCAGAGTCAAGCCACAGCACATCTGCAACAGCACAAACCCAGATGAAATAGGGCTTCTGGGACCATGGGCAGGGTGGTGGTCCCTGGTGAGGTTGGTCAGGTTTATCAGAGGATCATAGAATTGTTTGGGTTGCAAAGGAACTTTAAGGATCATATAGTCCACGCCCCTTGCCAGAAACAGTGGCATCTTTCACTTGATTATGTTGCTTAGAGTCCTGTTCAACCTGCCTGTGAACAGTTCCAGGGATGAGGCATCCACAACTTCTCTGGATAGCATGTTCCAGTGTCTCATCACCTTCAAAGTAAAGAATTTCTTACTCTAATCTAAATCTACTCTTTTTTAGTTTAAAACTATCCCCCCTTGTTCTATCACCTGGTAAAATGCCTCCATCTTTCTTATAAGCCCCCTTTAAGTACTGAAAGGCCACAATAAGGTCACACAAGAGGCTTCAGCTCGCCTGAATGAACAATCCTTGAACAATCTCTTAGGAGAGGCATTTCTGGACTCTGAATCTGCTCTAACAGGTCCATATCCTTCTTGCACTGGGGATCCCGGAGCTGGATACAGGATTCCAGGTGGAGTCTCAAAAGAATGGAGCAGCCCAGGATGTGAATGGCTTTTTAGTCTGCAAGTGCACATTGCCAGCTCATATCTAATTTTTCATCAAGCAGTATCCCAAAGTCCTTCTCTTCAGGGCTGCTTGCAATCTGTCCGTGACCCAGTCTGTACTGATACTGGTGATCACTGTGAGTCAGGTGCAGGAATTTGCACTTGGCCTTGTTGAACTTCATAAGGTTCACATCGGGTCACTTCTCAAGCCTATCAAGAGATATGAGACCTATCAAGGTCTCTCTGGATGGCATCCTTTCCCTCAAGCTTATCAAAGCGCCACTTATTAAAGTCTGTTAGTGCCTTCAGGTCATGATACTGTGTAAAACACTATATAAACATCATCTGTAGTACTGCTTTGTTGACTACAGTATTTTTTATATGGGAATGTGAGACACAGACCATAGGGTCAAACATTTTGTATCGAGTAACTATTACCAGAGTGAAAATCCTCTCACTTAACCACTCTACTTCTCTCTGAGCTTTCTATTTACCTTTCTTATCAACATTAAAAGAGTCTCAAGAGGCATCCTTTCCTTAGCAGCCTCAATTTCCAGCTCAGGCAATATCTATTCTCAAGATACTGGTCTCTAGGTATCCTGTGCTGTCCTAACTCCCCATGTACTGAGTAGCCTAACTCAAAGCTATATGTTCTGCTCTGGAGCTGGGCTCCTTTGTAGGCCTAATCAGGAGTGATTTACTCAGATCATGCACACACAGCCTCTGAGAGCAATTCAAACACCCTATCTTATGAAGTATAAATTATCAGTCTGCAGGTGATATACTTACAGCTCCATTGCTTCTGGAGAAGGGTTTCTGAAAGTACTGTCCTCAAAATGTCATTGGAACACTAAAAATTCATTTATGTATTTAAATGTATATGTAAAATGTACATATAAAAGTTCATTAATGTATTCATTAATGTATTTAAATACTTTAATGGATAAAGAAACCAAACAACAACAAGAAAAATTAAGAAAAAGAGTTCTCCATCATTCTGTGTCTTTTGCACCCTTTGCCAGTGCTGAAAGGATTTCATCCTTATGCTTACCTTAAACTTCACAGGTTTTACACAGTTTTTCTGAGATTAAATAGAGCTGGTCAGATCTGGAATTTTAATCTGTCTAACCTGCTCCAGCATCATTGATCTACTCTGTTTTTCTCATCTGATTTGATTTCTTCACTATGTACCAGTGACATTTTTGTTTTTCACTTGAGCTCACACAGTTACAGTTCTCCAGATTCTTTTCTTCATGGGTGTGTATTCTGACCCTATTGGTTATCATACTACAGCTTTATCATGTGTGGTTTATCTTCCTCAGCTCATGTGGGAAGATCCACTTTGAAGTAATTGGAACTAATTGTATGCGTAAAGTAAGCATAATACCATACACAGTCCAAAGGTATTTAGTATGCAGTAAACTGTCCTACTTTTGGTAGAATTGTCCTACTTTTCAGTGACGCATTTTGCTTTCTTCCTCTATAATAAATTGGCCAAATATCCTGTTTTTGACATCACATCTTACTATTCTTTCCTTGGGGAAAAATAAGGAAGATAAAGCATACAGGGAATGCACAAAACATTTTTCCTGGCTATTGTCTTGTGTTCCTCCTGTATTTATCTTTTTGGTTTGGATCTTTTTTGGTTTTGTTTTGTTGTTTTTTGTTTTCCCTTTTTCTATCAACATTCATCTCAGCACTAGAAAATATAATATTAAGAGCAGACTTTTCTTCTGTCATGCCCTGCATTTAGATAAGCTGATTAAAGCACTTTTAGAAGTTTATTAAGCCATGTTAAGCTCAGGACGGGTACAGATGTATGGAAGCTTGAGTAGTTACTGCAACAAGAAAGGTTAAAGGATTTTCTTGTGGTCAGACTAGTCAGTCATAGAAAGAAAAAGCACCGATCAAAATTAATATGCTGTATTGCCTCTATTTTGTGTTGGTTTTGTTTTGTTTTAATTTTAAGATCTAGAATGGCACAGTGTGATGTTTACTATGGTGTCCATTGGGATTTTGTACATATATTTTAAGGGGATAATTTTGTAACTAATACAGTAAAAAGAAATTAATTAGATCATAAATAGGAAAAAAATATTAGCTAATGACAGTCAATGACATAGTTAAACCATCAGGAATGTTCTTCTTTTCCAGAGTGTGCACATATCATGAACTAATTATATAAATTACTAGTAGCTGTCAACAAAGTGTAGACAAAGTCAACCTGACCATATGATGAGGACTGAACATTTCTATACTCCACCTCTATTCATTTAATTCTGGATTCCTAAAGTTTTGCTTTGTTTCCAAAAACAACCTTCTTTTAGAGCACACCCTTAAAGTTGGGTTTAAAAATCTATCAAGCCTGTTTTTTTTTTCTTTCAAAATGCCCAGAAAAAGTGGCCCCAAACGACCCTTCAGCTGGGGAAGACAGACCTTTTCATCATTCCTTCTACTTACACACATGCACGTTCCTCCTTCCCACTCCCTCACAGCAGGAAATGGTCCTCACAAGGATTCTTCTTCCACCCCTGCCAGAGACACATACCAGTACTCCTCTTACTGTTCAGCTGAAGATAACGCCTGAACTACTGTATATGATGACACCTGTGCAGACAGAGGACAAAGCATTCATGCTGAATCTGCTAGAATGTGTGGTAAAAGTAATAAAAAAAAATTGTCCATGTTTACAGCAAGCCTTTTGTCTGAAATTGTATCAGTTGTAAATGTGACCTGCTGAATTCAAAAGATCTGAATAAAACTAAGGGCCAGCTTGGCCTTTCTTTTTTTGCAGTGTGAAAGGAAATTCCTTGTCTTGTTCCTCATCTATATCTGGATCATGAATTTTCAGAATTCCTCTTCCACTCTGATTTATGAGAGAGTTCTCTTTGCTGACTGTTACAGAGAAAAAGCAGAACATGTATGTGAGGACACACACTGATGTAGGAAACTCAAATATGTGTCCCCAGAGTGTGAAATTGTGGATGCTGAAGATAAGGACTCAATCATCACTCAGTGAGGCAATAAGCTCTCCTCCCAGCATTTAAGCCACATGACAAAAAGTTGCTACAAACAGAGGAAGAAAGGATTCTAGGATGTTATAACATGATGCAGAGAAGCAAACTGTGTAATGTTTGCCCAATTTGGACACTAAATCTGCCAAAACCACACTGCTATGACTACAGTTGTCTCCAATGTATATAACAGATTTATGAAGACAAAGGAAGATATTGAAATGTTCAATGAACAAAGCAACAAAAAAAAAAAGACAATGAGAGCTTGGAAAAATCCATCTGAAAGGATCTCCCCTTTCTAATTTCTTTGCATATAAATTTACTGAGTGTCAACCTTATTTTTTTTTCCCTGGTTTTACTAAGTTACTTCCAATGCCTGAGAAAGGTACCAGCTTGATATGTGTTGTTTTAAAAGTTCATTTATTGCTGATTTCTTAGAAATGGACAATAACCAGGGACAAAGTTTTCTCATCCTAGATCAACATTGTATTATGATTGAGGGCAAGAAGGATCTATTTGAGAGATAAGTGTCCGAATTCTTTTGAAAGCTGTCCTTGCAGAGGCTTACTATGAGCAGGAATGTTAATTAGCTTATTTGCTCATTGTCTTCTTTGTAGGAAATACTGTTTATTACAGAATTGTTGATACCTGGGCATATTTACAACAAAACAGGCTAGCAAACCTATTTCAGAAAGATACGGAGTGATCATGAGAAAATGAAAAGTCCAGCTACCAAAGAACTGGGCTAGATTTGAACCACTGACCCATATCACATTCTTCATGGCTTTGTATCATATTCCCAATTCCCTTAGGCAGACAACTTTCTGACATGATTTCTAAGTAATCCAACCAAAGTATTCAAGAAACTTCTGTTGGGGTGCTTCATTAAAAGCATAACAAGCAAGACAGAAATTCTCACCCATGAGCTACATTCTTTATCCTTGCTAACTACTAAATTTCGCATACTTGGCATGCAAGGCTAATATATATTCTAATGATACACGGTTAATATTAATTACCCTTTTGCCCTCACTATATTGGTGAGCCCCATTAAAGACAAAGTGTGTGACCAGATATAACTTAACATACTGGTGCCCTCTACTGCACATATTAATAGAAAAGGACTACTGCACTCAGCAGCAGGGGAGATTAAGGCCAGCTCCTTTATTTATACCTACTGATGGGACTTTGTTCACCAACATGAATCCCTATAATTCAACCCAAGCCACCTCCATTATGAGTTTGGCCTCATGTTTCACAGGTCCACCTCAGCCAGAAATAATTGTGCCTGTAAAATGAGGGATGGAATCACAGAATTTCTGAGGCTGGAATAGACCTCCAAGATCATCAAGTCCGGCCTATGACCCAGCACCATGGGACCCCTTCATTTAAGGGTGCATGGCATAAATGGGCACCTCCCAGCTCTTCCAGTGACCAGTCAGAGATGAGGCTTCACAGACCTCTTCATAATGCTACTTACATCCCACAAAAACAATGTGGCTTTACCTACATTGACTGGAAATCCCCAGTGGTTGTTGCTCTGAAACCAGGGGTGGTACAGTGAGTCCTGTGAGTCCTCCAGTATTGCTGGATGTAGTAATGGAACCTGTTGTACCCTTATACACTAGGGCTTCCCAGTGGATCCACCACCCTCTGATACTCCTTAATTCTCAGGGATTCTCTCTTGAATGCTATCATGTTAGGGGACTCCCCACAGCCTTAGCCAGAAACTCCAAAATGGTTGCACACCTTGACTCCTGAGCTGGCTGTATACTTGGCAGACTCATCACAGTATTATCATCAGGAAAGCATCTGTAGCAACAGTCTTCCTGACACAGTAAGCCTAACTAGTGTTACACACCCTTGCACTTAGCAGAGGCCCTGTCATGAATTTACATTGACAGCCACTATCAAAAAATTGCTAGGCTAGAAAAAAGACACCGTAAATGAGCTTTTCTGATTCACAAAAGGGACAATGCAGGATTGCCAAATGCTTTCCATACAACTAGGCTTTTTTTTTTTCTCCTTCCCATTTTGTCAGTAATCTGAGAAATGAGGTGAGTCATTCAGGCAGCTTGCAAAAATTGACCAGCACCTTGCAGTTTTGGCACCACATTTTAAAGAATTTATCTAGGAATGGATAACTGAAAGAAGCCAGAATAAATGTAGGTGGAAGTAGCTGCTTTTACAGACTCCCTTCCCTAGTCTCACAGAAGACGTGCACATTCAAGCTGCCAAACAGAAACCCAGTTTCAGCGTCTGCTCCCTTCCCCCAGATGTAGAGGTGCCCCAGAGGTTCCTCATCTAAAGCCTGGAAGTGAGCAGTATAGATGATAACAGCAAAATTAGCAGTTTTGTGGCAGCTGCTGTTTATCCTTATGCCTCCCAAACTTGGCTTCTTGCTCAGCAGTTAATATCCTGCTTCTCTACTTGGAGCATTTTGAGAGCTGAGCAGGAACTCTGTGACTAATCACTGACATCCCACTTACTTGTGCCACACCTGATGTCAGCTTCATTTTGGGTTTGGCTAGGTCCTAATTCAAGCTTTCCTGTGGTCCTTAACAGACCTATGACATCTGTGGCAACATCAGGATTGTTCCCCCTCCCTGTTTTTATCTTTGCTGCTGTCTTCCTGTACTCCTGACAACTTCATATGCTTCTTTTTCTTTGCTTCCTAGAAAAGGATCCTGCATAGCATATGTGCAGTTAAGCTACAGAGATGTACTGTGTGATCATTGCATATAACAAATTTGAAGCACCTTCTGAGAGTGTTAAAGATTAATCGATACTGCAGAATTTACCAGAAAGTATTGTTACAGAGGTACACATCTCTTGATAATCCAAAAAATTTAAACCAGAACTAGTTCTGGTTTAGAGTCCATTATCAAAAACCAATGCAGCATACAGTGCCGAATCTCACCAGGCACACAAAGCTCTTGGAGCAGAGCTGTTTCCAGACAGTGAGCTACCATTTTCACTGAAATCTGAAAAAGAAAGGAAGAAAAAAAATAATTACAAAAATAATAAGAATCTATCTACATATGGTCTGACTTTCCGTGTCAGTAGCCTAGTCAAGATAGCATCTACTCAGACTTTGTAACCTTTACCCCTCCTTAAGCAAGAAGCCAGATTTAAAGACCTACTACTGTTTTTTTTCAGAGGAGACTTTAGATTTAGAAAATACGTGAAAGCCTCAGAGGAAAAAACAAAGCACCTTATAAAGGCCTCAGTGTATCATTCACTTAGCAGGGTTTTGCCTTTTATGATCATGAAGTGACAAAAGCTTATTGCAAGCTCCATTTTTCCAGAAGGCTTAGAGCCAGATGCCACAGCCCACACAGTGGTCAGGCTTGGTGGTGGAGATGCTCTGGTGCATCATCTCTTGGACAGCCCCTATTTAGCAGTGCTCCAGGGAGATCTTGCAGTATTTTCAAACTACTCCGCCCCAGTCACACCTTGAGAAAAACAGCAATGGTACTTCTGTTTATGATTCCCCTGTTAGTGCAACATTGACCAGTTTCCATCCTTTGTTCAAGCTCTCTCTGAACCCAGACTGACTGAGGTGAACAAATCCTCTATTGTACTTTTCATTCCCTTAGCAAATGGTAATATTAATCATTGCCCTGAACATCACACGTCAACTAGATCTTCAAAGAGAGAACCTGCTACTTTTATTACATTTCTATACAGTAGGCAATACTGTTCTCTTACTTCAGTGAGACCACTTGCAGATGAAAGATAAGGTCTGTACCTGCATTTAAGCATCTAACTTCTCTTAATGATGCTAGAAGCCCTTCAAGAACTGGTTCCTGGCAATATTGCAATGACTCCTTTCTGCTGTAGCTTCTCATATTTTACTCCTGCCTCTTAAATTTTCTCATGTCCTAGGTTTCTATTTGATATGGACCAGGCTTGTAGACCACATGCAATACAGTAAGCTATATAGGATAAATCTATTATTATATATCTCTACAGACCCAGCAAACAATAAAAATACTGCAATTAAAGGGCTTGGTTTNAATCCTATTGGCAGCCAGTTACAGGCGGTGTTCCCCAGGGCTCAATATTGGGGCTTGTTCTCTTTAATAGCTTTATCAATTATCTGGATGAGTGGATTCAGGGCACCCTCAGCAAGTTTGCAGCTGGCACCAAATTAGGTGGGAGTGTTGATTTGCCTGAAGGTAGGGAGGCTCTACAGAGGAATCTGTACAGGCTGCATCAATGGACCAAGACACTCTCTCTCTCTCTCTAAGTAAGGTGGGGGTCAGTGGGGGTCAGTCTGTTCTTCAAAGTAACAAGCAACAGCTCAAGAGGATACAGCCCAAAGTTGAGCCTGAGGAGGTTTGGACTNAAAAGAAAGGAAGAAAAAAAATAATTACAAAAATAATAAGAATCTATCTACATATGGTCTGACTTTCCGTGTCAGTAGCCTAGTCAAGATAGCATCTACTCAGACTTTGTAACCTTTACCCCTCCTTAAGCAAGAAGCCAGATTTAAAGACCTACTACTGTTTTTTTTCAGAGGAGACTTTAGATTTAGAAAATACGTGAAAGCCTCAGAGGAAAAAACAAAGCACCTTATAAAGGCCTCAGTGTATCATTCACTTAGCAGGGTTTTGCCTTTTATGATCATGAAGTGACAAAAGCTTATTGCAAGCTCCATTTTTCCAGAAGGCTTAGAGCCAGATGCCACAGCCCACACAGTGGTCAGGCTTGGTGGTGGAGATGCTCTGGTGCATCATCTCTTGGACAGCCCCTATTTAGCAGTGCTCCAGGGAGATCTTGCAGTATTTTCAAACTACTCCGCCCCAGTCACACCTTGAGAAAAACAGCAATGGTACTTCTGTTTATGATTCCCCTGTTAGTGCAACATTGACCAGTTTCCATCCTTTGTTCAAGCTCTCTCTGAACCCAGACTGACTGAGGTGAACAAATCCTCTATTGTACTTTTCATTCCCTTAGCAAATGGTAATATTAATCATTGCCCTGAACATCACACGTCAACTAGATCTTCAAAGAGAGAACCTGCTACTTTTATTACATTTCTATACAGTAGGCAATACTGTTCTCTTACTTCAGTGAGACCACTTGCAGATGAAAGATAAGGTCTGTACCTGCATTTAAGCATCTAACTTCTCTTAATGATGCTAGAAGCCCTTCAAGAACTGGTTCCTGGCAATATTGCAATGACTCCTTTCTGCTGTAGCTTCTCATATTTTACTCCTGCCTCTTAAATTTTCTCATGTCCTAGGTTTCTATTTGATATGGACCAGGCTTGTAGACCACATGCAATACAGTAAGCTATATAGGATAAATCTATTATTATATATCTCTACAGACCCAGCAAACAATAAAAATACTGCAATTAAAGGGCTTGGTTTCTGCAAATGTTATCAAACATGCAGTGACTGATACTTGCAGTGATTGTTAGCACAATCTTTTCCTCTCTACACCAAAATGACTGTAGGATGTCTCCACAGATATCACACTTCCACCAGTAATCACTTTATAGAATCTCCTAGCTATTTTTTTTTTTTACTCAGTTTACCTACATTGAAGTTGCAATGTCAAGTCCAAGGGCAATGAAGAGATACTTTAGGGCATTGGGATAGCTGGTTAAGGGATCGGGAGAACAGGTAGCATTCTCCTTTATCTTTCAAGTTCCAGGAATGAAAGCACCAGGGAAGTTTACAGAAAGAATCATCTTGAGTGCCATCATGCCACATGTACAGGAGAAACAAGTGATCAGGACCAGTCAGCATGGATTTATGAAAGGCAAGTCCTGCTTTACTAACCTGATCTCTTTCTGTGACAAAGGAATCCACTTAGTGGATGAGGGGAAAGGCTGTGGATGTTGTCTAGTTAGATGTTACTAAAGCCTTTGGTGCCATTTGCCACAGTATTCTCCTGGGGAAACTGCCTGCTCATGGCTTGAACAGGCATACAGTTGACTGGATAAAAAGATGGCTGGCTGGGCACAAAGAGTGGTGGTGAAATTAAATCCTATTGGCAGCCAGTTACAGGCGGTGTTCCCCAGGGCTCAATATTGGGGCTTGTTCTCTTTAATAGCTTTATCAATTATCTGGATGAGTGGATTCAGGGCACCCTCAGCAAGTTTGCAGCTGGCACCAAATTAGGTGGGAGTGTTGATTTGCCTGAAGGTAGGGAGGCTCTACAGAGGAATCTGTACAGGCTGCATCAATGGACCAAGACACTCTCTCTCTCTCTCTAAGTAAGGTGGGGGTCAGTGGGGGTCAGTCTGTTCTTCAAAGTAACAAGCAACAGCTCAAGAGGATACAGCCCAAAGTTGAGCCTGAGGAGGTTTGGACTGGATATTGGGAAAAATGTCTTCACAGAAAGTGCTGCAGAGCATGGGAACAGGCTGCGTAGGGAAGTGGCTGAGTCACCATCCCTAGAAGTATTTATAATACGTGTAAACGTGGCACTTAGGGACATGGCTTAGTGGTGGATTTGGCAGTGCTAGCTTAATGGTTGGACTCAATCTTAAAGGTCTTTTTCAAGCTAAACCATTCTAGGATTGTCTAGCATTCACTAAAACTGTGCTCATTTTGTGAAAGTATTTTATCTCCCTGACAAAATTAAAATATAATAAAAATAAACCAAGAATACATTCATGCAACACTCTGTAACTGTGTAAACTATACTTCTTTTGAAAGTGCGACTAAAGAAAGGAGATCATGATTCAATTGGGCATATAAAGAGTACATGTTTATAACTTTGAAAACAGTTGCATAAGTTAAACGAGACTTGAGATAACAACACAGTAAAAATACACCCAATATAGCCACTCATCTATCATTTTGAACATGTGTTTAAGCAGACAAGGTAGATAATGTGATACTTCTTATTGGAAAAAGAGTATTTAGAATGTTCAAGCTCAAGGGCCCAAAAGTTCCTCTTCGGATGATTTCATTATATAAAGATTAGATGCATTTTTCTTGTTTCAAGAAAAGATATCATGTTATCTGTACTGTCTTAAATCGACAATTCTTGACTTGGACTAACAAAACTACAAATATCCTTTGTATGCTGACATCCAAATTTTCCATTACTTTAACTGAACCTCACAGTATTTAAAATACCTCTTGGAAAAAACAGTGGTGAAATACATACACCTAAAAGGCAATTTTACACAACAATTCTGGGCTGACTCTGAGCCAGTCAGTTCCACAGCTAGCAAAACACCCTGATAAAATCCAAGAGAAATTAAGGTTTGAGTTTTCTTTGTCAGAACTGCAGAATGCAACTCAATCCATTTTCTAAACCTTTGCCCCTTATTTTTTCTGTTTAAAAATAAACTCCATCTTTATTAACCAACTAATCTAGAAAGAAGCCAGAATGGGTTCATGGAACAAAAGGTTTGGGTTGTTATAAGCATGACCGGTGCCAAACTTCAGTTTTTGCTTTTGACGAACAAAGACCTGGAGTCTGGAGACTGCTCATTAATTATTAGATTACTTGGTAGACTACCATTTCTTACTGCTAGATTCTTAATCAGCAGGTCTATGACTGAGAGTGCAGGAGCTCTGATTCTCCTCTGCAGCTTCACTGTGGATTTTACTTCCTCCCTGGGCTCAGGAGTTTGTGCTCAATAATGTGTTTGAATTCCCATCCGCTGAAGACTTAACTGACTAATGGGGATAGCTCACAGATTTAATTCTACAGGGTAGATAGTGATCTTAAATCTCAGTCCAGCAAATGACAAATCTGCTAATGTTACCAGTGGAAGAAGTAGGCCATAAGAATTTGTCAAGTACCTTGATTTCAGGAATAATCAGGCTGGATAATCCATGAGCTAAATCATCAGTAAGAATTATAAGACTGAATTTTATGGCTTTTGCTTGAAGATGGGCATTGAGAGAAGAAACGTTAGTGCTGTAAGTTATGGACATACTTTAGCTTAGCTTTGCTCACTGTAGGTTGACTTGTACTATATAGTTCCATCTCCTTATATGAGCTAACAGCTGTATAGGTTTATATTAAATATTTCAATAAAATCATGCTATGAAGTTCCATTCAACTATTTAAGAAGAAAAAATCTTCTGCTTCAGCTCTGTTAAGGTGCCTGTTCTTGTAAAGGGTTGCCTAAAGTCTAGCCATGTGGCAACAAGTTTTTCCTTCCAAGTTTGCTCTTATGAGAAACACACAGTGTGGTGTTGAAAAGTTTGACAGTATGAACACATCAGGACTCTCTTCTTCACCACACAAACCACAGAGTAGTTTAGTTATGTAAAAAGGCCAGACACATTATGATAATGGGGTCCTAAAAGGAATGTGGCCAAGCCACACTTGATTTTGATTCAGCTAAGCTAATCAAGAACTTCCTTGATATCATTTGTGCCACAGTAAAAAAGACAGCAAAACCTCACTAGAGAGACAAGAAAAAGTTCTTACATAAAACCATAGTCCAGAGATGCTCATAACAATGTTTAGATTAAGAAAACAATTTCTATAATTTCGTTAAATTGACTTAATAAATCTAGTTTTCAGTTTAATAGACAAAAGGAACCTCAGAGGACCATCTATATATATTCATATATATAGGCAATGTTTGGCCTTTGTTACATAGATGGTGCACTTTTAGTGGCCCTGGATAGATTCTGATGAAAGACTGACAGCAAGTTCAAATGCAGTAACTCCTATAAACATGCCAAGGAGCAGGAGAAGGATGGTGTTTCCCCAAGCTGTGAATAGCAGTAATTCTTTAGTGTCAAATAAGATGTTTTTACAGAATCTTTGTACTCTCAAAATCAGAACAATTGGCAGCAACCAGGCCAATAGGGAAGACATGTGAATGGAAACTTTTAACTGTAACCTTTATTCTTTTCAAAATACTCTGACAACAATTATGTTCTGAAAGGAGTGGGAAAGTTTTATCATTGTCTTGTTTTAGCTCCAGGGGATGGATTAGAGCCCTAACCTTTAGGCTTGGAGAACATTAAGCCTCCTTCCTGGAACTGGGAGTCCATCTCTCCACAGTCAACTCAAATTCTTGTTCCTAAAGAGTAAGTGGGAGAGGTAACATGCCTAAGGGCACAAGGAAACCAGTTAACATGACTGTGCAAGGATCGGTGCAACTGTGGCTGAAGAAGGGTGGGAATTAACTTTATTTGGTTTTCCTATGTTTTATTTCCTTTTTTATGCCCTTTTGACACAAAACATTCTAGGGTAAAAGAACAACAAATTCCACCCCAGCCTGTTAGCTAGGTTGGTGCTATTGAAGCCACTACATCAGGCTTCTGGCATACAGGGTTGTAGGGTAATCCTATCAGGTGTCACTTGTGTGGACCAACACACTGGGGTCATTTGGACAAGCTGCCAGTAAAATGAAAGCATATTTGCTAACACCACTATTCAGAAGTTTGACTGCAGTGCTTTCTCAGGAGAGGAGTGCTTCTGGGAGGAACAGACCTGTCCCATGCTGCTAAGCCAAGGGAGCTCAGTTGCTGTATGTCCCATGCCTGGTTAGGCTGCCACTCTCTTTTTTTGTAGCAGTGGTCTCTTCAGCTATCTAGACAGTCACTACTAATCTTGTTTTCCACCCTAGCCCAATTTCTAGCAGGCAATAGGAAAGCAGCAAGCATCCAGGAACTAGAGGAATAGCAGAACTGCTAATGTCTTTTACTCATATAACTGAGAGTATAAATCAGTTTCACGTTGCACACTGCAACATGGTATGGCCACCATTTCTTGTATAGCTAGGTAAATAGTACAATCTCCACTCATTTCAGGTCATAAAAAAAAGAGAGAACAAGCAGACTCACAATTTTTCCTTCCTCTCAGGGTCTAATGAAATGATTAAATGTGATGAGTCACTCAGAAAGAACTTCATACTAAAGTTCTTTTAACTTCAGTGAAGTTTCCACTAATATGGAAAAGTCTTCAGGCCTTTGGACCATTATTTTACTGGAGCTAGCAGCACTTAAATGGGTGAAAGAACATAGGAAATTTATGAACAGGATGTAGCTTCTGACTTGCTTTTATGTCTTTTCCTTTCAAATTACAAATCCAGTGTCCTGCTTTTGTCATCCTGTATCTTTACTCAGAATAAAAGTGGTTAATTATTTTTTAACTTTCTTCTGCTCTATTCTTTGCTTCTAACAGTTTCACTGACAGTAAACTTGTGTGTTTACTGTCTTTACGGGAAGTAGCTCTTTCTCTCAAGTTCCAACTTTTAAGCTTCTCAGTTTTTATCACTTTCGCATTCATCACTAGTCTTGAGAAAATACACCAACACACTAAAATAGAAAAGGGAATTGCCTCTCCCTCCCTTTCATTAATCCTTTGGGCTTCAGCTGGACTTCATTCCTCAGCTGCTACTGTCACTGAGGTGAAGTGCACAAATAAAAAGGCACAGGAATGAGAATTTCAGAACATTAAAAACACCCCCTCAAAAACCAAAACACTTTCAGACTTCCTTCAGATTTCATAATCCTTTTGTAAAAACTGACTTCAAACGCATACTGCACAACTCTTTGCTTCCTTTTAATGATCAAGTTGTACTGAGTTTGGACTTTTCCTGCCAAGAGAGTATTGTTTTGCAATCCAATATTTTGGTAGTTTGTACTGACCTTGCATGCCACGATCAGTTCATTTCAGTTTTGCATATATTTCAAGTCAAAGACTCTTATCATATATATGCTTACTGACACGGTGCCTTTTATTACAAGCTGTCCAAGTGAATCAGTTTTCAAAGGTTGCTTCAGTGCTCCTCAAAGTCACGATCATAATGAAGTGGAGGGTTGTGAAGCTGACAGTTGAAGTGCCCTGTGATTTAAAAAGTATTCCTTTCAAATACATCTCTGCAAGTTTAATAAAATGCAGAACTACTAATTTCAAGCCAGAGCCTCTTTGAGAAGACAGTCAGGAAATATGTGATGTCTACTATTAATACATTATGAAGATTAAGTCTAATTTATTAATTTTACCTATGATTCTGCAGATTTAATACTCAACAAAAAAATGCCATGAAATAATAACATTGAACGCTCAGTGATGCTCAAATGTAAATTAGTGGACTGCAGTCAATGGAATAACTTCATAGGAAAAGGGTGTAGGATTTGCATAGCAAGTTTCTTGGGTGCAAACACAGGATGCCTCATATGCCCTCTCTACCCTGGAACACAAGAAATACCTCAATAAAACTTCACATTACTGTGATCCTACACATGCTGGAGAGCTGCTAGTTTAACTCACTAGTCTACTAGGTCAACTAATTTATGGTATCCCTAGATCCAGTGTCTCAAAGTGCCCTCCAGGATTTCCACATGCTGTCATCTGGGAGTGCCCAAGATGCTGACCCACCATCCCTCATTCAGCCTTGTGACTCCCATTTCCTTTATTTGCATTTCTGATGATAACGTGAATCTTTAGGTGGACTTTGACCTTTTGACATCTCTTGAGCAAGAGTACAGGATCCAGTTCTTCTACAAGTTACATCCAAACAAATCTATTGATATCAGAAAAGCTTACTCTAAAGTTTATGAGAAGAGACTGCTAAATTTGACCCTTAATCTAATTGACATTATAGAGCAGTTAAACAAGAAAAAACTCAACATCAAACAGATTTGATAGCAAGTTTCTAACAGTTACCAACAACAGGAAAATATGGCTTTATCCAGAAAGGCAAATGAAACCACCTGACATCAGATAAAGAGGAGTTCACAGGTCCTCATCACCATGACACTGAAAAGCACAAGAGCATTAGCTTCACATTCTCTATAGGAACAACTGGCAGTGGTAAGCAGCAGATCTGCATTACAATCAATAGCTCAGGCTTGCATGATCCCCTTTTGCTAAGTATTTTTGCAAAGTGCAGTAGAAGTTAATATTCAGTGAAAGTTCAATAGCCACCGTTGACTCAGCATATTAGTCCACAAGAGGAGATTTTCCTGTTATTTTGCAAATATGCCCACTAACAGAACACAAGACAGCTAATGTCAGCCATGGGCTATTGCACATTTTAATCTAGGCCATCGTTGTACAGCAGATGCAGCAGGGACTGAACTTGTGCTGCTCCCTACATGTAATTCACCATTAACAACAATTATCAATCCCATGTAAGCATTACATGAGAGTACCAAAGACTCTCTACGCACACATCAACATGCTGATGCGGGAGCCCAGACTGCAGCATCACAGTGCCAAACTGTGAGTCCACTGATGTCAATTCATCCACAAGTGCAGATGCATGGAAGAGCAGTACACACCTAACACAGTGCATCCACCAGTCCAAGCAAGTATCACCACAAGAGCTATCCCCAGGTTTTCAGCACCAATGGATGCTTTCAATATCCAAAGCTGGAAACAAGGAGAGCTGCAGGTTATGCTACTTCAGTTGAATGAGCTCAGCTCCAGCTAGAATTACAACTATGTTCGTTTATACTGTGTGACGTTATGATAGCAATAAAAAGCCCCAAAATAGATAAAATGTGTTTTAACAGCATGTCAGATGTGCAAATAACTGTCTTCAGCAGACAAGATGCTAGTGCAGCTCCCAGAGACTCAGCTAGAGGGAGGCTCCTTCCTTAACATGTGCCATCAGGGAGCTCTTACTGCAGCTCTACTAAACTTACTCTATAAAGGCAGTACAGCTATTCTTCACCTAAGAGTACTAACACTTCTTGCTGCAAGAAATTATACAGTTTTATGCACCCTGGGAAAGAATTTGGCTAATCTTGGGAAAAAAGGAGAATTCATGGCCTTTAGCACTTTTTCCAACTAAACTCAGTTTTTCAAAGGACCTCCCTAGAGCTTCTCACAATCAACAAAAGAACACAGCCATGGTGCAGAGCCAGGATCTCCTTCTGTTAACACAAAAGGGTCACAGTGGGATCTGTTAAAAGTTACAGGTGAGCCAGAGGTTTGCTCTTTCATTATAGACTTAAATGAAACCATAAGGTGGGACAGAAATTTGAAATTGGGCCAGGCTTCTGGTTCAATTGCAAAGGTACCAGATTATTCAAAATTATTAACCTTAAATGGCAGAAGATACCTGAGGGCATTCTTTTCATAAACATTTTGCTGTTTCTTAACAGCTCCAGTTTTTGCCTGGGTGTATATATTTTTTTTCTGCTTAAAGGCTGAAGCAGTTCTAGAAATCCTTCACTTATTCCTTGCCTACCCAAATTCCCAGCAGTCGTGCCTTTAGGCTTGCTCTCTGTGTAGAAATGTATTCAATTGTAGGAAAAATATTGATGTTCTTAAAAGATTATTAAAAAAATACCCAAACCCAAGATCTTAAAAATGTTATTGTTAGTTCTGTCATCAAATAACTGAACACAAACACCTTTCCTCCAGATGTTTTTCTTTGAAAGGATAATCTTATTTTCCCTCGCAGAATAGATTTTCTATTTTTTTAAATTAACTCTCAAATTACTCATGCAAGAAAGATTATATCTAATTATGTATAAACTGCAGAGGTTACTTCCTAATGTAGTCAGTAAACTCTTTGAGTTACCCTACATGTCAGTGTTATCTACAAGGAAACAACAATGAGTTCAGCTGACTCTTCTAGAAGTTTTCTAAAGCTTCCATGACAATGCATTTCAGTAGCAGTAATATAAGCAGAGCATTTGGCCAAGGTTTGAAAAATAAGCTTTCTTGATTTTATCTGCTTCTAGAATGTCCAAAACTTAGACCAGATTTAAACAAAATAAGGAGGTTATTAGATAACCTACGTAGAAACCAAGTATGCTATACTCCAAGTGAAGTTCATGTCTGGAATTAAAAACTTTGCGACCTTGTAATCCAGACCCAGTTCTTCTTCCTCTCATTTCTGGAAGGTATAAAGTCAAGCCTTTAGTTATGAAATGGTATTAATTCTTGGTAAACCAAACTGTCTTTCATGACAATAGCTTACTACGAATCAGCCATAAAAATCTCATTTTGTCATCAGTTTACAACTAATCTCTGACAATACTCCAAGGGTGGGATTTAGCAAAACAACACAGAAAGTTTCTTTCTTTCTACACAGATTCACCTGGAAGAACCATGAATGAGAACAGACTCAAGTCAGGCCTAATGCAGTGGATTTCATCTCCTTGTGGCAATTGTGAAATCACCCAGGAATAGAATAAAGTTTAGTTATTGCTACTCTGCTCTATTGTATAGGCAGTGATTGGTGGTACAGCTACTTAACAGACAAGTCTGCATTAAATGAACAGTCATAAAAATGGTTCAAATTATCTCAGAATAAACCAAAATGCACAGACCAACTCATCATACTTGTTCTTGTAATACATAATTAATCCATGAATACATCACAATGCATTGTGCTCTAGAAATCTAGTTCAGAGAAGTAATGAACATGCCCAACTCTGATTTCCTTGGAAGCAGCGGATGTTCAGCACCATGCAAAAATAGGCAGCAGACTTAAAATGAAAAGAGTAATCAGTCTATTATTATGGGGAGAATTGCAAGACTAGAAATGGAATTATGCAACTTGTATTTACTTTTAATCCCTGAAACCTGTCATCACCTAGAAGTAAGTAATTTTACAAAATGTTATTCTGCATTAGTTGAGAATGTTATCAATAAATGATATAAATACTGTTTGGATGGGTTTGGTTTTTTTTTGGGGGGGGGTTTCGTTTTTTTTTTGTTTGCTTAGGTTTTGTTTGTTTTATTTATTTTTTGGTTGTTTTTTTGCGTTGGTTGGGGTTTGTTGGTTTTGGGAGGTGTTTTGTGTGTCTTCTTGGTTGGTTGTTGGTGTTTTGTTGGGATTAGTCATAGTCGCTTTTTGTTTGTTTGTTTTTGTTTTTATTTATTTTTTTGGTTTTATGTGACAGCAGCTTCCTTTCTTAATTTGGATTCATAAAAAGCGGATTTCAGGATGTAACTGTAAAAGACACACACACCCCAACTATCTTCTAATGCATGGGAGATGTCAGCAAAACCCACAGCAAAAGACAGCCTGTATCAAAAAGAAAAAGCACAGAGCAAGGATGTAGTAATAATAGATTCCCAGGACTACAAACAGTATCTTGCAGAGATTTCAGAATTGTTTATACAACATAAAGCATTGCAACACGTACTACTTTGCTACGCAGTAAGGGACGATTTATCATGAGCATGACACTCTGCATCTAGATTTGCAGGTACTTGAACACATCTGGATAAGAAATAGTGTTATTCACATTTTACAAGTGAGAGAACTGGGACAGAAGATGCCTGCCTCAAAGTCTCAGAGCAGATCAGTGGCAGAGCCTGAAACTTGTTTGACATGTCTTGATTTTCAGAGATGTCTTACTGCATTGACACTTTGGGAAAATAGGAGAGGTTCCTGAAAATGAAGTTGGAAAGCTCGGCATCTGTTAACCTAATTAATCAGAAAAACAGACAGATAGAAGTTTCCCAAAGTTGCCTTGATGCTTTTCTTACAGAGAGCATGTTCAAGGAAAGTCACAAAGTATCTCTGCTAAGTGTAAAATCAAGAAAGAAGACAGACTGCGATAGCCCCTAGGAATGAAAAAAAAAAAAAACCACCCCCAAAAAAAGAAGAAAAATACAGCAGTTGAGACAAATCAACAACCTGCAGTGTTCAGGTCTGAAACCATACTTTTTCTATAGATTCAGAGGAGACAGAGTTGTGTCACCTTCTTTCATTGATTTTCCAAATAAATAGTTTTCTAAGACTTAATCTGAACCATACGGGAATATACCTCATATCCTGTCTTTTCTGGAGGAATGCCTGTCTTTGTGGGTGCTTAACCTGGGATGGCTACCTCAATTTCAAACAGCAGCGAAATCTGTTGTTTAAACCAAGCTCTCAATAGAAACTCAAGCTTGTGGAAAAATCTAAGCTTGAATTCAGCTATTTACATAGCTAAAAAGCCAATAAACTTGTTTCTCTGCTGTTTTAATTCAGGTTAATTATGCCTTCATTTATCTGTAGGACACTGCTGATATCAAGATAAGTAAACAGTCATTGGTTACCACTGTATATCCATGAAATAGACTCAATAGCGTTTTGAGTTACATGCTAATAAGATAAAATCGTGCCCTGTTACTACCAGAGCAGACATTATTTCAGGTTTTTTGTTTGCTTTTATATCTGTAGCCAAGACCTATTTTGGCTAATTCATGACCTTGTTTCAGAAGACAAACTTCATCTCAATGGCTTATTTAGTTGTGAATTCCATCTGTGCATCGGGAAAATAAACAAAAAACCCCAGCATACATACTGATGCCTGTAGATAGTAAAATCTATGGATTATATTCCTGAAGTACTCAGAATAGCTACTAGGGCCATTTCCCAGACTTCTTATACAAAGAACAAAGTTGTCTTACCTAGGTGAAAAATCAGTCTCTGATAGTTTCATCTTTGCTAACATGAAGTTTACAGAGGCTATCGTTTAAAAGAAAGGAATCATTTATAGGGGTAGTATAAGAAGCCTAGGACAACTAAAATTTGTTTTGCAATACATGATCCACTACAGTTTGGGCAAAGTTGCAGAGCATCAAGTGAAGTTTAAAGAGCAAAGGCATAATTTTTTTTATTCTTTATTTTAATGTATTTATGATGTGCTGGAAGGTCAGCAGCAAGAAAACTCATTTTTAATAACCACAGTATAGCAAGGAATTTCAGTTATGCTGACTGGTTTGTTGTGAGCAGACTGGTAACAGAGTCTATTATTAAGATTGTATAATACTCTGATTTGAAGTCCAGGAAAGTCATAAAGAACCAAAGCCACTGAGACGAAAGTTGCCCATGCTCAGGTTATGCCTTAGGCTGAATTTGTTTGGACATTTTCAGCCAAAATGGCTTGGTCATCTCTAAGCACAAAGTCAGAGAAATATCTGATATTACTTGACTCACTCCATCTGTTTAAAAAATGAATTAAAAAAATAAACAAGTGACACTTTCTCAGGTCATTTTAGTATTTTGAAACATTCATAATATTTTGGAATACTGAGACTAATATTTGGAAGGAAGTGGTCTTGTATCAGGAAGACACACTGTTTCATCCCCTTGAACTGAGCTCTAATTCAGCTATGTTAAAAGCATTTGAAAAAAATTCTACTGAGTATATCCAAAATATGTTTTTCTTCTACTTTGTGGTGAAAACTCCCCCAAATATATTGGTACTGATCACATGACAAGCATTTCGAGCTCCTGGAAGATAAGCACTTGACTGGCAAGTGTGAAGGTTGTCCCCTGTGCCCTCTCTGTTCACCTACTTTTGAATCCTGTGAGCAAGCAACGATTACACTGAATGCAACTCAGAAAATAAATTTCAAAGTAGGAAAAATACAGGATTGGGCAAGGACCAGAGACAGCTGGGACACAGGGGACAAAAGATACCAGGTCTGGCTGGGGAAACCACGCTTTTTATGTGATTGAGTAGACCACTGAGGAGAGAGAATTTCTGGTTGTGTCAGTAATCCCTCATCTGAGAGACAGGGAAAAAGCAGAATATGATTTGCTTCTGAAACACTGACCTGTTTGTGCTGTGGAAACAGCCTCTGCTTTCTGAAATAAAATATTGCTGGGTTCTGGATGAACAAAAAAATGCAGTTGTTCAGTGCTAGGGGAAAAGGTGGAGGGAAGATGTGTCAGCTTGCATCTGAATGAAAAAATTCCCAATGCTCAAGAAAATATTCATATATTTGTAACATTATTTCTTGGCTAAGACTAGTATTGAAACAGAGTTCTACCAGAAGAAAAAGGCAGGTGAAAGCTGAACAAAACCCGGATGTCTGTCAAAGGCTGAGGAGTCATTAAAAGTATAAATTTTAGCAGTAGTCATTAAAACTGTGCTTTGGTTTTACAGATGTCAAATGTACAATCCTACAGAAATCCTAGCTGCAACTCACATGAGGAGCTGGGCACTGAAATGGTAAAATCCTGATACAACAGCCAGGAACCTGAAAAAATGCAGATTTCCCATGTTAAAAAATAGTGTGTAATTTCAAATCAAGTTTTCCTTGGTATAAAATGGGAACTATATCAACCCCTCACCTCATGTGTTTGGTGTGAAGCTGGAAGAAAACCTATATAGTACCTGAACTCTCAGTGATAAGCACTGGCAAAAAAGCAAAAAGAGAAATGACTAATTTTCTCTTTGGACAAGGTTTTAGTAATGGGGTACAAACGGCCTTTTCCTAAACTACAAAATTAATAAAAGATTATTAATTAAACATCTTCTATCTTATGCACCAAATGCAGGTGATCCTGCTTTGGCAGGGGAGTTGGACTCGATCTCTAGAGGTCCCTTCCAACCCCTAACATTCTATGATTCTAAGCAGGGGTTCTGTCAGAAAAATATACAGGTTCATAACTAAAACTGGCCTTATATATGGCAAATAGACTGAATGAAAACTGCAGGCAGGAGCATGCAGGCAGGGAATTACTTCATGGATTCTTCTTTTGCAGGCTTAATAAGGTTGTTTTTTTTTTTAAACCTCACTTACAATTAGCATTTTAAAATCTACAGTGGAGGAATGGATGGTTTCTCCATGCACAGATAGTTTTTTTCACTTGACTTAGCTCTTCTTTTAATTGACTACGTGGAGTCAAAGCTAGGTCATGCTGTAGTAATGAGCACAGACTTGCACAGAGTGCATATTCCCAGTGGTACACAACTTACATCTATTATGGATCATTCCAAAATGCCTGACTCTACACTGATACTTTAACAAGGTTCATAATCAGCTCCTCCCATTTCAATAAAGCACAGCAGTGAGGCTCTTAACTTCCAGAGTTTTCTTATGAAAGCTGTCAAAGTAATTTCTGTTTATGAAATGAGCCTTTCTGCCTCTTTTGATGCTTATTTATTTTTCAGAGATTAAAAGCATGACTGACCGAAGGATGTTTACACCTTTCCCAAAAGGATGTTGAGTTTTGTCACAAGTGCTGTGCACTACTTTAAGGTTTTCAGGGTTAAAGCAAACAACCGAACAAATCCTTCTAGAATATAGAGCATTCAAAGGAACTACTTTACCTGTGTTGTAAATATATCCACCTCTGGATCTTAAAAAAGCAGCTGTTTAACATGTCATATAAACATCACAGAGAAACAGGGCTGGAAGAAAAGGAAATGGCTGTGTCTAACTGCGGACAACTGGAAAGAAGGAACATAACTAACCAAGATGGAATTTCCCCTGTACCCTAAGACTAGCACACCTAAACTAAAACACATACACAAAAAATGCAGTGAGATGCTGACATCTCCAGAAACAGACAGAACTTTCCTTTTTTTCTATCACCATAAACACTGCAACTTTAGTAAGCAGGTTTTCTAGGTACAAATTTAGTATGAGCTTTAGAACAGCTATTTCAAATGCAAGAAGGAAATAACTTGTATTTTTGCTGTTAGATCTAATCCAATAAAGTGAGTAATAGAACACATTCCCTACTGTTTGGGAAAGCCAGAATTTTAACCAGGTCCTTAACCAGACTTCAATGAATCAATTTTTCATTGTTCATCTCTCTATAAATTAGATGTAGGGATAGCTTCTGACTTATTCTGATTTAAAAGCAAACTTCCTCCATCAAAAAATCCTCTACAAAGCAGGAAAATAAACAGAAACCCAAACAAATAAATCTGATGATACTTACTTTCATCTTACAGTGAAAACAGCTCTCATTTCAATCAGATTATTAGAAACTAAATCAAACTAAATAAATATATCAAGATTTGGAAGACAGTCATAACACAAACAAAGATGGAGCTCAAACTGTTCAGTATCAAAAGGGCATGGAGCCAGCATCTAACCACAGAAAGAGTCAGGCTTACAGCTTACCATGTGTGCCATGAACCTGCTCATTTCTACAAGATTATTTTGGCATTATGCTGTTGGTAATTTGATAGTGCTTTCATGAAACAGATATTTATTTTATCTGCATAACAGGAGGTGACACATCTGTTCACTTATTCATTCAGGCCAGTTTTCCTTCCAGCCGTATATATCAAGAACATATTTCTCAGCAATTTTCTTAACCCAAGAGGAAGAAAGACAAAATGCTGGCCCTCAGACTTTGTGGCAGATCAGAGGAGCAGGATGAGGAACCTGTTTATAAGTTTTTCAAATCTCTGGTTTTCAAATACTTTTCAGCATTTTCTTTAAATACTTATACAAGTCTCTCATTCATATGAGCTTAAAAAAGACAAAAAAACCAGAATACTCCACACCTGATAGAAAACTGAAGCTTGGGTTTTAATCTGTGTGCTCTTCTGTGCAAAACAAATCAAGCTGAAGTAATATGCAGCTCTTAAAATGGTATCTTCGATGTAGTCAGAGCTGAATGCAATAGGTTTGACTATTGCTATATCACATTAAATGAAGGACCAACCTGTTTCAAAATGTATCTTCCAGCTTCTCTAGAGGTCCCTTCCAACCCAGACCACTACATGAAACATGGTAAAAACACATGAATTTACAGAATAACTGTCCTGTAAATTGCAATATTTCTTCAACCTGGATTTCATAAACTTGAGCTTATCAGCTCCTGAGTCGCAAGCATTTCATGTATGTCATCTTAAGAGTAGAGCTTTTGAGTCTGCTGTATCCTAAAGTATCTCTGGAGGAGTCTATGACTAAGGCAGAGCACAGACATTCACTGAACCTATCCAGAACACAGACTGCAGCAATAAAGGGACAAGAAATCTCTAACTACTGATTTGTACCAGTTCAATACTATTTGTTTCATTATTTCCACTTAAATATTGACACCCAAGCTAAGATAGTGAAAATTATTTCCTAAATAATGAAAAAGACAAACCAGGAAAATATCTCTAGCACAAGAACTTAAAACAATCCTGGTCAGACATATTAGCAGAGTAATTTGGGTTGGTTTTTTTTCTTTTTGGTAGAGTTCAGCAATATTTAAGATTAATATAACTCTCTTCCAGTATGATAACATGTTTCATAAATAAATGGAAATTTTTCTAAGGTTAGCTGCAATTAATTTTACCACCTTTTGTTTATAAACTTGTCATTCTATTTCTTTCAACATGCACTGCACACCTGAGATTTCACTTCATATCAAAGATGAGATTTGTGATGTTTTCAACTTAAAAAATATGTTCTAATGCTATTTGAACATGTAAACGTAACCATGTAGATTCCATGCATAGTAAGAAAGTTATATATATTCATTATGCTGCTCTGATGGCATTTAATCTCTTCAGTATTTACTATTTGTGTATAAACTGTTGGGGGAAAAAATAAAATCAGTAGAAAAGTATCCATAATACAGAAGGAACTGTGGAGAAGGCCATTTCTGAACTATCTGAAATTATAAGGGTTCAAAATTCTGTTGACAATATATCTTCTGATTTTTCTTGCTTTTACAGTCTGGGATGTTTTCCATTTGGAGCAAATCTGGAGAGGAATAATTATTTGGAGCTTGATTTCAAGAGAAGAGAGCACATTTTACAAAAGCAAGGAAGACTATAAACCATACAGGAAGCTAAAAACCAGTTTCAGATACCTTCAGGGGATTATATCTTGATAATAAAGCAATAATTGTATTGCCAACACCACTTCAAGAACTTGGTTCCTTTCTAAGCTAGAGATCTTCAAAGGGTAATAGATACATCCATGAGAATTAAATTTGCAGGGCTGAACCTTTAGCCCCTCTAACTTGAGAGCAGAACTCTGAATGTCTTTGCACATGAGATTAGTCCTCTTGATCTCCTCTAAGCACTCTCAAAACACTCTGCAGGAGAAAGCCCAATATTATCCTTAAAGTTATTCAAATGCATAAATCTATTCAAGATCAATGCATTGATTAGCAAGCTGAGAAATGCCATGAGCTGGTCTTCCACATGAACTTCAAGAAGCTTCAATATTATTTTGTTTATTCAATTAATGTAATAAAATACAGAATTTTTATGCAAGAATAATTCTCATTCCATAGTCCCAGATGTTTTCCTGGATGTAATTTCAACATTGTGTATCTTATTTGGTGCCTTTGATTAAATTTGCAATGCATTTAAAATACCAGTGTGTCCAATCAAGTGTAAAGAGACATGTGAAAATGAAGTGACTCATGCAATAGGAATTAAATCTTACACTCTCTTGTCACCTATTGCTTTTAGGGATAGATTTCATTAACAACTTAAGCTTCTGTCACACATTGCCAGTCATGCAAACAGACTAGAAAACACATATTGTACACTCATTAAATGTGGATTTGGATTGCAGAAATGCTGTGATATATATTTCTAAATGAACATCTTAGGTTTTATGGTTGAACCATAACTATTCCTTTCTTCTTGAAAGGTAAGAAAATGAATAAAACTAGGACTTTAAGGATTTTGTAGAAATACGATAATTAAAACTCGCAAGGCTCCCTTAGAAAGAGAACTAATTTGGCAGTAGCCAAAACAAGGTCTGTCAGAAGCCCTTCTTCCCAAATCATCTTGATATCAACACTCACATAAATTGTAATAAGAGGAAAAGCCCTTATTAAATTGAAGGCTGGGCAAATTCCATAGGCCAAACCTTAAGCTTCTGCAAGTAAACGGCAACAGAACAAAGTTGATGTCAGTGAAACAGAGTTCAAATATACTAGCTAAAATATAATTCGATAGCTGAGGAAAACAAGCTAGAATGACAAGGCCAAGAATAGTAAGACCAGTTTCTCACCACATTTCTGTGCTTTAATTCCATTTGCCTTTCTTCTCAGTCAGTGTCTCTGGTTCAATTAAAAGAAGTTCCTGCATTTAACCTCATTTCTAATGCGGTGTGTTTGCCCTATGCCCACAAGAGAACTACAAGAGGTAAGGCAAAACCCAACGCACACCAAAACCCAGCTCTGTTATGATCATATGCCAACAGAATAGCAGCATCCAAAGTTCAGGCTAAGGATGGCAGGGGTGCACGTGTGCATGCTTTAGGTAGTAGTGCCATGTTGTGTGTGTCCCTGCATCAGCTGTGCACACTGTTGGGCTTACTCAACCCCTTTATACCGGTCTATCAGGAAGAAGCCACTTACTAAAGATGTCAGATGAATGGTTCTCTCTATAAAACAAGTGCTCCTTACAAAGTTTCAGACTAGCTTCTGAAATTGCCTGTAGCATTGTGCTTCCTCACTGGCTGTGGAGGGACGGTCCTGAGGCCAGGAGCTCCCCTTCTGAGACAGTTAAGGGTGACAGAGTCGATTTTGTGGTGAGACCATCTGGCTACTAGAATGACGTAATCTACCTCTTCATGCACTGACATGTACAAGCTGTCCCCGGCAACATCTCTCTGCAGGTTTATTTACATACGCTATCTTCATCCCAGGTAGTACAATAGAAAGTAACTGATAATAATGACAGGCCAGAAAATAAACAATCAAACATTTACACATTGTCTATTTGAAATGCCACATGACAAGGTGGAGCCACTAAATGTTTATTTTTTTCAATGATCTTCACTGCTGCTTGTGGGTTAATTAGTAACAGGAACAATGTTGAATAACTTAAACCTCTTCACACATTTTATGCATCTTTCTAGGCTTGTGGGAACTAACATAAATAATCTTCACATCTGTGAGCCTTCAAGGAACAGCCATTTTCATAATACCTGGAAGCACCTGCACTAATTTCCATTTTGTAGCAATCCTGGATTGCAAAATTAATTTTGTGTTCCTCCTTTGAATAATGTAATAAGTAAAAAATTTTGCAAAAGCTTTCCTGAGTTACAACACTTCTAGATTTCAGTTAGGTCGAACTACGTATTCTGTTCTGAAATAAAGGTCGTCACAAAGAGGCAGCATTGGGCAGGACAGAGAAGCGAGACTCCAAAAATAATTATGCTGACAGTAATTTTCAGTTTTCTTTTGTTATTATTGTGACTGTATTTGCTTGGTCACAAGCTTTTCCTCTTCTCAGACCAAAATTCTCTTCATCTTAACTTCACAAGCATGTGTTTGCAACCTCAGAGTCTATTGTCTCAGAAATGTTTATATGGAATGTTGTCTTTTAAATAAAAAAAAATAATAAATTTATGCAACAAACCTGTTACAAAAAAGTACAGTGGTAGCAGAGCTCAAATAGCTGTATTGACTAAAAATCCACACCCAGTGGAAGATCTCTTGTTTTGACAGCTTAAATATAGAACACAGATTGGTATGAGATTCGAAAATAATTTTGGGAGCTACCATCCAACTCTTTAAAAAAGAATAACAATTTATACCCTGTCATCTAGTATCTACTCATATATTAATTAGTGCTTTTATGCCCTTTGTTATTTCTGGAGACCTAAAAGCAAAGAACAAAAGAGGTGAGGTGACTACAGAGACCTCAACGGTTCTCAGATGAACGTGCTGCTCCCTACCCTCTCCACCTGATGCTAGTAGCTGTCACATGACAAACACCAGAAGAAAAGTCAACCTAAACTTTATCAGCCCTCCAGGTATTCTTTCCATCTGTGTATTTCTGCCCAATTTCTGATCACATTTTTCATCATTTTACTAGCTTTCAGGATTTATTATGGTATGCATATTTGCATATTCCACCTGGAATCAAGAGGACCAACATCACCCATTTTCTTTTCTTTAAGAAGAAAAGCCCATTACTCCTGATCATAATGCAGAGTATCAGAATAACTCAGAAACAGGAAGAAAGAAAAATACCCAAAATATTCAAGCAAATTTCACAATTTGAACAGGAAGTGAGAAGGGAAGTCAGTATTCATCTTGAGATTTTGTTAATCTAGGGGTACCACACTTTTGCTACTGTTCAGAAGAAACACAGTTGCTCTTTGCCACAAATAAGCTTTCACAAATATGCTGTTTTCAAGTGGATGATAATTCTTACTCCAGACCTAGTGAAAAAATTGAGAAGGCATTTATTTGCATCACAAAAGTAAGCTTAGATCTGAACACTGGAACACTTTATAAAACTTTAAGATAATTCCTGTTTATGAGAGCCATATCTACATAGGCAATTTTACACATTTCATTTGATTGGTCATCGCTTCAGATGTGTAAGTGAAAATGAAGGAAGCATTAGAAACTACAGTTGCTGTCAAGAAGAATCTGCAGCTTTGACAGCAACATATTTTCATTATTCATCCAGGTGTAATTTCTTCAATGGCTTTTGGGTTAGAGAAGCAGCAAATTCATTTCTGAGTGTTGTGGCTCATGTCCTCATAAAACGTGGCATATACTTCTGCTATTTCACATACTAAGAGGATGCATTTTGAGCTAGATGATAATGGAAGAACCATGTAGGAAAAAAAAAAAAATCTTAACCTGGGGAATTTAGAGGTCAAAAGGGAATAAACCATTAAATTCTCTTAAGCCAATCTCTTTGTTGGTGTAAGAAAGGGAAAGCATGTCCACAGATTACAGCAGAATTGCAGCAAGTTATACTGGGGAAAAAAATAGCCTAAACAAAACAACCCACTACTAAATACAGTATAGCACACTGGCTTCTGAGAACATCTGCTGAAAGAGAGAGCTCTGTGTCCTTTCTCGTGTCCTAGACAGACAAAAATATTTATCTCTGTTTTACATTACAGCTACCCATATCTACATGTGAAAATAAGGGAGGAAAAGTGAAGAAACACATGAAAAAGCATGTGTCTAGAAAGGTCTGGGGTATTTATGTGTAGAGATTTATTTAAAAACATATTTTTTTTGTATTATGTGTGGTAATGCCCTCATGGTCAGTCCTCAATTGAGTCCAAAAGACACAAACATTTGCAAGAAGGCAGCAAAGGAGAGCAGTATTTACCACAGCTATTAAATGTAAGCAAAGATCAATTCACTTCTTTCCAAAAGTATTGAACAAGAAATCCTAAATCAGGGAGAGAGATAGTCTCATCTCACTGCAGTTAATTCAAAGGAGACCAGGAAAAATGGCATCTCTTACACTTTTTACTTCCAAACTAAGATCAATGTTTTAAGGTTGTCACAGGGACTTCACTACCTGAGATTCTGAGCTCTGGCAGCAGATTTCAAAGAGGGACCAGGAGTCTCAGAAGAGCATCGAACTTACCCACCATACTACATATCCTACTGAAAGTGCACAGAGTTCATCCTCATGCCCCTTCTCTCCACCAGTCTCTGTGGTACCTACTTCTTAGTCCTTTAGGTTTTGTCTCTCTAAAAACCAGGACTTTTATGTTAGAAAGTTAGTCATGTGTTCCATATTCATGTGCCCCTTCAGGCTAATCTTCTTCTGTCTTGTCCAGAAAAAAAGCACATTGGAAAACTTGCAACACAACCAGCAAAGCCCATGCCCCTTCATTTATCTAGATTCCATTTATCTATTCTATCTAGATTCTGAAGAACTTCTGCTGATTTAAACAGCAAAGCCTCAGGGTCACGACCTCTTTCCTTGTACTAAAATACATTTTCAGAAGCCAGCTTTGTGTCAGACTTCTTTTTCAAAACAAAAAAAAGGTTCAAAAACCTCCTGCAAATGGATCCATTCACTCAAAATGGAAAATCTACCTTGAGGTAGATTTCAGTCTTCAGTCCTTCAGACTGATTCAGTCCCTAATAGAGATTGAACTGGAGAGCAAGGGAGCAACAGGAAGGAGTTCTGACTTCTGGCTGTGACTCTGCAATGAAAACCTCACACTTTTCAAGAAAGACAGGCCCTTGCACTTATTTCTTCAGTGCTAAGAACTTTATGAACCTCCATCACAGCTAAACAAAACCTGGAATAAATTTTCTAAAGCAGCCCAGGGAAAGAGTGCTCCTTCTTATCTTTTAGGTATGAGAGATATTAACCTAATATTTAACAGATAGGAACATCACAACCTGAGACTTTCTGGAACAGAATAGTGAAAAGCTAAGCAAGTATTTCTAAAGCTACTTATTTTCTTGAAGCAGATAGTTTAACTGCTGATATTAATTACTTCTGGCCCACAGCAACTTCTTCCTTGTGCTGAGAGATGTATAAACATAGCTTCTTGTCTGACTTGAAAGAATCCAGGCAACCTGAAGCTTAAAGAGATCTCCTGGGGTGTGTGTTGAACATTTACATCTATGGCCATTTACACCCTATACTAGTGCACAGGAGTCAATCATTAGTTTTTTTAACACAGGTCACGAGCACAGCTACAAGTAAAATAGGTTCAAGAGAAGGATCAGGAGTTAATTTTGAGATATGTATTTATCATTGTGCATAGAAGAACAGCTGAAAGTTGATTTTCAAGTATGTAGAGACAAAACATATAAATTCATATTTTTCTCCTTAAGGAAAAAACTCATTTAAAAAATCTCAGCAAATTTGGAGAAAACTAATTATACTCCTGTTCCAGATAGCACTGGATATTTTGGATTAGGAAAGTTTAACAGAGTTGAATATAAAATATACCAAGCAGGTGGTTTTTATTAAGATCGCTGATGTCATGCGTTACTTGGAAGCCACACAAAACATGCAGGGAACATTGTGAAATGAAGTTAACAAGAGGGTCACACACTCTGTAGCTTCTGTAAGCTGAGCCTGTGGCATGCCATAGAGGTTTCTTGCCTTCCTCCCGAGTCTCTCCTTCCACAATCCTCATCTGTCCAAATCAACCTTATGTTACAAAGCCTCCTTCCCAGAGGTGCTGTGTCTTCTGCACTGTTGTCTTTTCTACTGTCCCAGTTAATATACAAAATTTCACCCCATTCAGTTGCGCTGTCCCATGCCACAGAAGCGAGTCCTCCTGCATGCACCACGGCACCTCCTCATCTCTGGGATAGCAACATCATCCAGGTGCACCTTACAGAAACTCCTGATGATGCAGACCACCCACTCCAGTCCCCACCTGACCTCTTACTACCTCTTTACTGGCCTCGAACTTGCCCCATTATTCCTTTTTTTCCTCAGCAGATGAATCTGTAATATTTTTTTCTGGTCCACAAGGGCCAAAGAAATTTGCTTTTGCACAACCCATTTGTCTCCAGTGACAGCAGTCTCTTTACTTGACTCAACATACTCCTGTTTGCTCTTTCTGTCCCTGCTGGTATTTGAGCTGTTACTTTTTTCTGGAGTATTCTAACTTCACAAACTAATCTAAACTGTCTGGCATCTCCCCTTTCCCCTTCCCCTCTCACTACCAACACTTTCATAGAAAGCACTCTGTCATAATAATAATAATGTGTTAAACAACTGTGAGAAGATGACATTTCTATCTGCTTTACAGGAAGCCTTAACCAGTTCTTTGACTTACAAAGACCAAAACTGGGGCTGTACTTAAGAGAAAGCAGAAGCTCCATGTCTCCCATTTTCTCCTATTGCTTTACTGTGAGATCAACAAGGTTTTTGGCTATCAAAACCTGAAACTTTCCCTAAAGTTTTGAAAGTGATGTGATATTCAGAAGTTACTTTACAGAACTTATTTTACAGACATACAGAGAAATGCCATTGGGTTGAGTCTGTGGCCTCTTGCACTAAGCCAAATATTAGAAGAGAGATCTTCCTGAACTAATTCCAGTCCAGCTGTAAAGTAAAATAGGACCCTACTTTGTTCCAAAACACAGGCAGAAGGTTTCTGAAAGTGCACTTATGTAAGAGCTGAAGAAAAAGAATTTGGTATCTATCCCATGATAAATGCTGACAATTAAGCCCCACTGCATTTCACATGCAACTGGTTTCCTGGATCCAGTTATTGGTCTTCATATTTACTAGGTTTTGTAAGTCACATACAGATCTAATCATCTACAAAGCCTGGGAGTGAGTCCTACATTTAGGCTTCTTTACCATTGCATTTGGTAGGTGGAGACAAAATGAGTACTTGAAATCAGACACATACCTTAACTCAGAAGTTCTGGGAATTCAGTCTGTGACTGTATATGTCTGCATATTTCTAATTAACAGCAAAAAGTTCATTACCATTATTTTCTTTTGCTATATAAAATAAAATTATGGCATGATTTAGAATTTTGGTTTTGAACTGTCTAACAAAAAGGAAAAGAAAAAAAAAAAAAGGGCAAAACAAACCCAAAAAACCCAAACTGGAGCTGTGCACTTCAAAGACACTTTGTTCCACACAGACTTTTCCAGTCTGTTCTTTATAAAGCAAAACTGTCTGTCAACAGTGACATAGAGCTGTTCTTTGAAAAGCAAAGGCCACTTAAGGGATCCCTCATCCTGTACTACTGAACTCCCTGACACCTATACATTGTGCTTTCTATATTGACTACGCTCCATAACAAAGAAGAGACAGCTGCATAGCTAAATGTTAAGCATAATTCCAATTTTAAAGCTTTACTCCAAGAAACATTTTAAAGCATATGCTTGTTTGTTCACTTTCATTTACGATTATTTCTTTTCTTCAGGTTCAAAAATTCAAACATTTGATATTCCCATAAGTGGACAGCAGCAAATATCCCCCTCAAAGACTGCTGATGACAACTTAAGTGAAAAAAAAGCCCATGAGACCAGAAGAAATTTTCCAAAGTCCACAGATGCTCATAGCATCTCCCAAATCAAAGAAATTTCAACTTTAGCATTACTGTCTAAAACTGATATGCAAAAGGTTAGACAATTATCAGATGATAGAGGAACTCTCAGAAAGACCAATATCTCAGAATCTACTGAAAGTCTAAAAGGTAACAAATTTAATGATGTAACAATGAGGAAGGACTTCAGCTTATATCTGCTTCCAAATATACTTAAGACATTGTCCCAGACAGAAAGGCATACAACAGTCAGATTCTTAGATGAGAGAAGCATGATCATGGGTGGGGATCTGGCAGCCAAAAAGAAGGCTACATACCAGCTGCAACCAAATTCAAGTAAAAGAAAGCTGTCCTGGCTGCTGCTCGATCATTGTCACCCAAGGACAGCTGCAAACCTGGTTATGTTTCCAAGCTACAAACACATACAAGGAAACACTTCTGATCAGAGAAGAGTAAAAAATTCAGTTTTGTTCTGATTTTCAACCTGTCAAGAGACTAGGATGTAACCACCCAAGAGAGAAAGCAAACAATGGATTCAACCATAGATGAAAGATATCTCAGCAACTTACACTTCAAGGCCAGTAAGAGTGTTACTGAAGCCAACCCAATGTGTAAATACGAAGGAAGACAGAATGAACCCTCTACGAAGGCCCTGATTAGAATACATATAAGGAAGAAGACTTATAAAATCCCAAATACTCTTGAACACCGTTCTCTAGAATCCCCCTTACAGGGCACACGGAACAAAAGCCCTTCACATTGACTGTGTATTCTTCCCAGTTCTGAGAGATACAAATTACAGCTCTAATAATATATCTAATAATATATATATTACAGCTCTAATAATATATCAGGATTTTACAAGCAATATTAGAAGATCAAACTCACCATCTGCATGACTGCTATTCAGATTACCTGGGCCGAGAAGAGGCAAATGCAAGTAATTTAACCAGAACTTGCTCACGAGTCCAAACAGTAAGGAAACACCGGCATAAACTGGCACCTGACTGGACTGTCAGCATCCTGCAGCCATTTCATGAGCAACAGCTGTACCTGTGTTCCCTAAAGGGAAGAGTAAGAAGTGTCTGCTCATCAATGCTATAAAGTTTCTCTTTTTTTTTTTTCTGTTATCAGAGAGTGCACACTTGTGGAATCAGAGCTTGGATGAAGTCCAAAAGCTCATAAGTGAACCAAAACCAATTTTGTCTGTCTTGTACTAAGCACTACTTATTAGTCAAAACTAACTAACAAAAAAAGTATTCCATCTGCCATCTTCCTAAAAAGAATAAGTCAGTTAGGAATTGGAAGGGAAGGAGTGAAAGAGGAAACAAAAACACTTCTCCCCAGAAAACACATCAAATTATAACACATGCATTTATTTCACTTCTCTCTCATAACTGATTTAATTCCCTTCCATGTGACCTGTGTTTCTTCATCCTTCCCAATTAACTTCTGAAATTACATCAACATAAAAAGTAGCTGCTCCTTAGACATGTGAAAGTCAATGCAATGGCAATGCCTAAAATTATTTTATAAATCTGATTATCATTTATTGTATTCTGAAATGACTTGCTTTACAATCTATCTCTTTGAAGATGTTTAGCTTTCAGGCAATGCAGCTTGCTTAACCATCTGTCTCTTTTATCTTTTGTATGCAAAGTATTATCCTTCATACATTTTTTTCCTATTCTGATAAACACTCGATATGGATTATAAATTATTCTGATAATGCATCTTGCACCTGGGCTTCAGCCACATATTCTGCTGAAACCTGTAAGACGGTCATTGGAAGATGAGTTCCTGTCTACCAGATACATAACTGGGCTTTGTAACTACGAGTAAGGTGTTCCTTACAACACAGGCTTATTAATTTCTGTTCACCTCATGGCTGAAGGTCTCATTTAATATTAAGCCTTGTTTGGGTCCTACTAGTTATATCACCATTTGAAGAGCCATACAGAAATGTTCTGCTAAGTGGCCCCAGTAACAAAAGATGGTTTACCCCATACATGAAATTTTCTGCAGTGAAAGTAATTTTTTTAAAAAATCAATTGTCAGGAAAACCAAAGGGAAACTTCTTTCTTTTAATCAAAAAAATGAACAACGTTGGTGTTTTGGGTTTTTTTTTCCCAGTTGACATGAATTTACATAATTTCATTTACATCATTTTCATCTCCTTTCTGACACAGCACAGCACTTTCAAAGTTAACATTGCTATCTGACCACCTTCTACTATGGTACTTATTGCTGACAGCTATCAGAATTCCATCTAGATCCAGGGAACCAAGCTGCAAGACTCATTAAATAGACTCAGGTCATGGAGAGTACCTTGGGAGATAAATCCCTATTGTTATTTTATTTTTCCCCCTTTGTTCATATGGGGTTGCTCAACCTTTTGGATGAGTTTCCTCCATACCTTGCTTGTCCTACTATAGGAAAAAATAAAAAAATGCATTCTTATAAGTTTTACTGTGGTATCTTTATTATTAGAAAGAACAGGGAGACTTAAGCATCTATAAGCAAAGGATGACCAAGGAGTTTTGGAGTTATTTCAGGAACTATTGATTTTACACAAATGGCATTTCAATATCTTAAAAATGCCGAGGATGGAATTAATTTGGTTACATGGTATGTTACATAAATGTGAGAGGTTTTTGAAAACTAGATTCTGCCGAGGGAAATATTTTCATGAAGAAAATGCTAATCTGATGTTTAAAATTGTCACAAACAAGCATTCAAAAAGTGCGTAATTTTAAATAAATGCTGTATAAAAAGATCCTGCCCTTAAACAGAAATAATTCTGTCACTAGTATCATTTCTATTTATCAAAACTTTGCCATGATTGTGCAAATAATGAAGAGTGACAGCAGACAAGAGCACAGGAGTCCCATTTATTAAGACTTCAGCAGTGTCTCTAGCTCTCTTGGAAACTGAACCCGGTATTTCTACTAATCACAGTCTTGGGCAGTGCTTTGAAAAAAAAAAAAAAAGTTAAAAATAAAACCACAAGCCAAAACAAACAAACAAAAAACCAACCCACATAACAGCAAGAAGAACACAGCAAGATCCTTTCTCAAACTGAGCTGAAGCATAAAAAAGTCACTTTTAATATTCCTCATTTCTTCTGGAAGCACCAGTTTGTGTCCTTTGCCTTAGGAAGTCTGCTTTTATGTTTTCTAAGACTGTGTGGAAAAACATCATGCTTTCTAGGTCACATATTATGTGGTTTCTTACCCAGTAATGTCCTGCTCAACTATTAGCTAGTTCCCCTTTTGACATCAGGATGCTGGCGTCCTGAATCTCTACCAGAAAACTCTGATGAAATCAGCAGCTGTTCCTTATTCTAAATGGTTTTACTATGTAAATATCTATGTTTGGTTTGGATTGTTTAACGTGCACAAGGCTCATAAAAGTGTTAGTGCATATCAGAATTATTGCGCATGCTATGTCATGGTACTGTTGCTACCTCACTTTTAGGTTATTTAAGCTGCTTAGCAACAATAGCAACACACTGTTGTGTAGATGATAACTCCAATGGGCAACTCAATACTCAGTCAACCTGGCTGGTGGCTATACCAGACACTGCAGTACTCTAGGTCTGTCTTCTCCACCAGATACACCTGGCAGCCTTTTGTAAAAATAACACATCACTTGAAGAGCTTGTTGTCATGTTTCAAAAAGCCTGCCCTTTGATGTGCTTAGTGTAGTTCTGCAGTAGCATCTTATCACCATTTCTTTTTTGTCTGAACTTTAAACTCTGCCCTTTCCCACATTTTGTCCTACTGCCTTGGTTTTCACACCTGTTTACCTCCCATTATGCCTCATAACTCCATAAGATCGATTCTAATTGAGTAGTCAAGCTTTACTGAAGAAAACAAAAGAATAGAGAAACACATCCCAATAGACAACCCTCCTTTCCACTTTTCTTGGGGTCAGGCAACAGTGCCTTCCAATTTGCTTAGAAAGCAAACCTCCAGCTACAGACAGGTTGAGTACATCCTTTACCCAAAAATCCCTAAGAGTTATACCCCTGGTCTTTTTCTACTTCTCTGGGGCCAGAGTCCAATTCAAAGTTCTGTTTAAGACTGAAAGCTGGGAAACAGGACTCTGTATTTGTCAATAGCAATGTGTGCTGTTTCATTCCCGAGTCAGCTTTGATACTTGGATGCATCTTTAAAAAACACTATTTACCCTGTTACAGACATCATCAGATAAGTTACTCTCAGTGGTACATCTTTGAGTACCAGACTTTTATCAAGATCACAGCAGCTTAAGTGCTATGATTCTGATAGTAGAAGGATTACCTTGCTGGAGCAGACTGCTTTAAAAAAAAACAACAACCAATAGAAAAGATATTAAAAAACAGCCAAAAGTCACAAAATAATCCTACTACAAAAGCAGTCAAACTACCAAGGAGTTATGTCACTTTACTGTAGATTTGGCGCATGTGTATGTACATGTGCCAGCAATTCTTGACCAAGTTTTGGAAATACAACCAAAGCAGACATTCCAACTGCCTAAATGTGGTATCTGCTCAGTATTGCCACTGAGGGCACCACCATGCAATGCAGTTCCTAGGGTCAACAATTTCAGAGAAAGGATCAGTATAGACACATTAAATGAAGATTCCATATCTAGATTTTATATCTTCAAAACAGGGAAAACAAAACCAAACCAAACCTAATACACAAAAAACTAACATCATAAAAATTTACTCCTTTTTGAGCACTCTGGAAGGCAGGACTTCCATGCCAATATCTTCAGGATTTAAAACCAGAAAACTAAACTGCATTCTCAAGTCCACAAAAAAATAGACCTTTCAGCATAAAAGAAAGTGGTGTATTTCTAAGTGGTCCACCTTATGTAACACCTCTAAGCATTCAGTTCACCAGACATCAATTCACTGTCCAATACCTTCCATACCTTGCTCAGAATCTTTGCTGCTGCTAAAGCTGTAAAGGTGCTAACAAGTTTTGCTTGGGTTTTTTGTTTTTTTTTTTTTTGGTTTTTTTTTGTATTCTGGAATGATTTATTTTAAAATTCTGGGTATTACTGTAATCCATTAACATAATCTTCACCAGATTTCACTTTGAATATAGCTTCTTGCATACAATTATAGAACCATTCTGGTTGGAAGAGACCTTCAAGATCACCAAGACCAACTGTTAGCCTAGCACTTTCATGTCACCATTAAACCATGTCCCTCAGCACCACATCTACATGCCTTTACCTCCAAGGATGGTGACTCCACTTCCCCAGACAGATTTACAGCACTTTCTCTGAAGAAGTTTTTCCTAATATTTCATCTAAACCTTCCTGGAACAACTTTAAGCCATTTCTCTTGTTGTCCTATCACTTGCTACATGGGAGAACAGACTGACCCCCACCACATTACAACCTCCTGTCAGGTAGTTGTAGAGAGAGATAAGGTCATCTTTGAGACCCCTGTTCTCCAGCTAAATGACTCCAGTTCTCTCAGAGGTTCCTTGTAAGACTTGTGCTCTAGACCCCTCACCAGTTTAATTGCCCTTATTTGGACATGTTCCAGCACCTCGATATTTTTCTTGTGGTGAAGGGCCCAAAATTGAACCCAGTATTCAGGATAAAGTCATAACAATGCCAAGCACTGGGGGACAATCACTGTCCTAGTCCTGCTGGCCACACTATTTCTGCTACAAGCTAAGGATGCTGTCGTCCTTCTTGGCCACCTGGGCACACTGCTGGCTCATATTCAGATGGCTGTTGACTAAAACCCCCAGGTCCTTTTCCTCACACCTTTGAATACATAGCCAGAGACCCTTGTAATATGTACTGATTTAGCAGCTCAGTTCTGATCTTGAACTACTCCATTGGAGTTTTGGACCCCACTGATCTTTCATAGTCCAGGATATTCATAGATTTGTGGAGTTTGGGTTTGATTGCTGTTATAATGATAGATAACACAGAAAACAGTGGCATCTGAAGCTCTGACAACAGCATGGTAGTTCCAAAGAGCATTCTGCAGAGCGGGTCATTCTACGCATAAGCTCTACAGGACTTAACTGTTCTGAGTCGGACAGTGTGAGCAGAGACATTTGAATTGCCCAAGGTAGTAATTATTCACATTAAAAGACTCTAGATCTTAACTCTACCTGTTGTTTAAGACATATTCTATCAGTTTGTTACAATTTAATTTTAATAGATGACATGTAGCTTTATATATCAGTATTCCATTGCATGGAATAGAACTAAGTGGCTAAGGATTAAATTTTAACAGGCAAGAACAGAACTGCAGTGCTCTAAGTTTAATCACTTTGGTAACAAGTCCCGTATGAAAAAAACAACACAGGCAGGTTTGGTGGTACTTCATGAAATTTGAAATAAGAAAACTAGAGAGAACTTAAAATAAAAATCCTATTCATAAAAAGAAAAGATAAACTTACAAGAACTCTGACTTCTTTTTCCCCCACCTCAAAACAGGACACATTTTTCTGTGAAATGTTATCTGAAAATAATACTCATTTAGCAAGCTAAGAATTCAACACACAGTAGTCAAATACATTCCAGGGGAAATCCAACTAGAGATAAGCCATCACATTGTTTCTCACCAGCTCTGATACCTTCAGATATCTTTTTTCTGGTTTCCTTCCCTCTCTAGGTCATCGCTTCATTTTCTTGCGCATGAACTGGTTATTCCTTTTCATTATTTTCCCAGGAAGCTGGGTGGATGGATATCTATGTTCTGTACTGTAGACTGTGGCACTGCTGCAGTGCCACAAAGCTGAGCTGGAAGCCTTCCATTTGCAGAGAAATTACTCACCTGGTAAACAAGTGAGAAAATCCATCTGTTCCACACCATGCTTCTGTTATTATTTACAAACATCTTGAGATACGAACAAAATGCTTTAATCTCATATTTATTTGGTCCAATCACCATGAAAAATACATGATCAGATATAACATCCTAAAGAAAAAAACCCTGAAACCTAAGTATCTTGAGCAATAGCACAGATGAAATTTGTCTGAGACTTTCAAGGCACATTAACAACTGTAACACTGACATTACTGTCACCATTAGAGAAAACCTTTGTTAAAGATAGAATATTTGATTGACAGTCATGGTTACCTAGTTTTGGTTTGTTTCTTTTTTTTTTCTTACTATGTAATGCACACAGGAAACATTTGTATTTAAGGATTCTCAGCGATGTAAGGATATGAACAGCTTGGTTTTAAAATTCAGGTATGTAAAATATATTTGCTGAAGATCAAAAAAACCAAAAGGACAGGTGTTATATAGAAAAGGAAACACCTTTGTAATTGGTACACCAAAGGCACACTGTGCCCTGTGGGTGTCAGACAATAGGAAAGATGCACAAACCCTGGAATGAGGAGAGTTAAAGCACTACATGCTATCGCTTGAATAAAAGGCTGTTTAACAGGTCATCACTGACTCAAATGAGAAAAAGAATTAACTAAAATGTAGCAAATGCTACTGAGAAACAAATTTCTTACATGTCTGTGAATCACAGTTCTCTGAAAAGCAATTATGTGCGGATTCATTTTTAAAGGAATTATGAAACCAGGAGGCTAACTGTAAGATAACCATACTTGGTACTACACTAGGGATTACTGGTGCCCCCAGGTTGATGCTGACTATGTCCCATGGCAAAAATACAAAACTACAGTGTATTTCTTATCCCCAGGGATATTTCTCAGTAGTAACTTTGCTGCAGACTGTTTAAAAGTTACTGTAAATCCATATCCCAGAAAAAATGTACTCTTTGTTGCAAGTTACACTCTTGGAATTTGGCAGTCACGTCTAAGTGAAATGAAATCAGAGTCCATTATAATAACTTTGGATTTGAAGTCTATGTAACATACTATTGAATGCTGACTAGTGATAATCAAAGGAAACCAATACATGAAGTACTTTCAACACATAATTTTAATTGGCCACTCTCGTTTCACTCTCTAACATGTTTCCTCATCAGTGAGCTTGATAGAAACACCGAAATGCTTTGATATTTAGCTGAGCAAAATTATAAACTTGTGCAATCAACAAGAAACATTTATTAGGATAGTGTTTCTTTAATCAGGGTGGAGATAGAAATACTGTTGACCCTGTCAGAAACTTGCTCACACAAGAGCCCTGCTTCATTTCTCTTCAGCTTCATACAGTCATTCACAACGCTGCAACAAAAAGACACATGCTATATAATTTGGTAAATTTCCAGTATTCTGTGGTATCGCCTCCATTCTCCAGTAAAGAGCAAGTCTGTGCCGTATTGAGCACTACAGATATACGGAATAAGGTGCTCCTGACTAAAAATTTACAGTTTTAGAGTGTTGTACCTTGGTAGCTCAGACTTGGTTGAGGTTTGAAAGCTATGTTCCTTATGCCTGAAGTAATGACGCTATAATCCAGGCCTCGGTTCCTCCCTCATGAATGGGAACAGGCAAAGGAAGCCAGAGGAATATAGAGATGGAAGTGCCATAAAGCCCTGCTGGTAGTGTTCTGTCTTTTACTAACACAGCAGGTCTCTAACCTTTAAAGTCTTGAAGGGTGAGTTTCTGCAGTCTGTAAAGCAACTAATGTACAGGGAAGAAGGGATATAGGATAAGGCAGAAGTGATATTTTACAGCAGGCTCTTCTTTCAGTTGACAGAATGATCAAACCTTGACCTCCATGATTCCCATTCCAAATTTGCTCTTAACTACAAGGAGAGAGCAAAAGGAAGGGAAACAACATCAGACAGGCTGATTAAATGAGTGACCAACACTAAAAGATGCCTCTTTTCTGTCAGCAGAAGTAGGTTTTTGAGGGTGTCCCCACTGCCACACATGGGACTACTGATGAAAAGACAAGATGATATTCAGCCTAGTATTTTTAGAGAAAGTAAAAAAGCTCAAGACTATTTAAGAAAATGGTCAATAACATGTTTTTACAGTTCATATCAATGTGTACAAATTTTCCTTTAGTGAGCAGGTTTGTTAGTTTTGGCTGCACTCTTTGACCATTAAAAAGGTAGTTAACTACACTAACTTTTGGCAATGATTTAGTAAGAGGTGGTTACTTCAAAATTTTAACTTCAAGCAATTAAAACACTGAGGCAGGTATAGAAACAAATTTATTGCATCTTGAAGAACATTATGGGAGTAGTGCATATTTTTCATTCACAGCTACTATAGCAGTTGTTAGTGCATGGAACTTTGTTTACAACTCTTTTTCAGTTTCATGAGAATCTAATTCTAAATAAAGGCTGAAAACCAATAATTATGAATTTTAAATAAGCCTAATGAAGGCCATTAGCAATAATTTGGAACAGGTGCCCTCATACACAATGATGAGATAGGAATAGGGAAAGAGCAAAGACATTAAATTAAATAGCTTATGGGGCTAAGTGCTGTATGAACATATAGGAAGACAAGACATGATAAATGTTTCAGCAGGTGCATCCATGAGAACTATAAAAGTTGAGGCTCCTGTGGTCTGGCAGGGTTGTAGAACTGTAGGAGACTGTGGCATCACTGGCTAATTGCCCCAGGGGCCTGAAGTGAGATCCTGGAAGGTTTGGGGGAGCCCCAAGGGGTGAGAAGTAGCAGTCAGACCCCTCAAGGCCCTGGAACAATTGTCCTTCCAAAATCAGATTCACCTCAGAAAGATTAAGTCTTGCACCACCTCTCATCCCTCAAATAGCATTACAGCCTGTCAGACTAGTTTTCTCATCCCCTTCTCCAGGGGAGGACAGCCCCCCACAAAGGCTCAGCCACAGCAGGGACGCTATGTGGAGGCCTCACCTTCAGGCTGGGCTGCCCAACTCTTCTCCACTGAACTTCTTTCTCTAATAAGAGGCAATGTGTGTACAAATGTCTCAGCTGCCAAACAGAGAGCACGCAAGAGCAATTAAAGACACCAGAGGTGAAAAAGCACAGACTAAACAGGGTGTAGAAATCTGTGGTGCTGACTGGTCTCATCTGGGAGGGGACAGGGTGGAGAAACCACAGTGCTGGTACTGAGGTGGTTTTGGATGCTCCTCAGTTTGAACCAGCTGCTTACTAGAGCAATACAGAGCTTTTAACCTGCTGCACAAGCAACAAAAGCAAAACTATTTCATATTTCTACATTTTTTGTCAAAACACCATAAAATTGCCTCTCTCCTTTCAACAAAATGTAAATTGTCGCTCACACCTAACCCTGGCTGGTGAGAATGCCACAGAGGGGCTGAGAACTCTTATTTGTCAGCCAAGTACATTTGCCTGGGGAGATGAAAAAGGAGGGGGAGCTTAAAGGAGTTTGGAGTATGAAAAAGAAGGGGCTGGCTCACTCACCGGGAAGACACTGCTGTGTGGGAGCTACTCAGCAAACACTCAGACTGTCAGCAGGATGTATAGTACATGCAAAACTGACATTGCATGATGTCAAGGGCTCTGTCAAACATCTAAGAGTTAAGAAACACACTGGGGTTAGTACGACTGGCTCGGAGCAAGTTTATCCTGATGTAATCCTAGAAACACACATGAAAAGTAAATACCATTACAGGAAAAAGAACCAAACCAAACCCAACCAAAACACAAACAAACAAACCAAACAAACCCACCACACACCAAACAACCAATCTCATACTATTTTTCAACAGCTTTTGACATCTGATGTATGAGAATGGAAAAGTACTGTTTTCTAGGTGGAAATATAAATTAGCATCAATGAAGAATATGAATGGGTACATGCATAGGAGGTTGCACTTAAAATTTTCTATCACTTTAACAAATTAGAGTGGTTTTACATGGTTCTCTATGTAAGTGGACTGTCTTTTTCAGATATTTTTAAATTTAAAAAAAAAACAGAAAATATATTTCAATTATATCCATATTGTGTTTACCTATAACACTGAAGTGGAATACAGACAACTATCTGACATCCATCTTATTTATACACTTTCTAAACTCCGTATTTCCTTAAATGTTGCTAATAGAGTTGTAGAAGAATCTCTGTTGAAAGCTACATGCTTAAGTTAACAAGAAATTTTCCCTTTCTAGACTATTGCAAAACCCAGTACTCCAGATGTGGCCTCAGCAGGGCAGAGTAGAGGGGGAGGAGAACCTCCCTCGACCTGCTGGTCACACACTTCTTAATGCACCCCAGGGGACCATTTGCCTTCTTGGCCACAAGATCACATTGCTGGCTCATAGTTAACTGGTTGTCCAGCAGACTCCCAGCACTTTCTCTGTGGAGCTGCCTTCCAGCAGGTCAACCCTTAGCCTATTCTGGTGCATGGGGTTATTCATCTCCAGGTTCAGGACTCCACTCTCGCCCTTGCTGAACTTCATTAGGTTCCCCTCCGCCCAACTCTCCAGCCTGTCCAGGTCTCACTGAATGGCAACACAGCCTTACGGTGTGTCAGCCACTCCTCCCAGTTTTGTATCATCAACAAACTTGATGAGGGTCCACTCTGTGCCTTCATCCAGGTCACTGATGAATATGTTGAACAGGACTGGACCCAGTTTTGACCCCTGGGGAACATCATCAGCTACAGGCCTCCAACCAGACTCTGCAAGCTGATCACAGCCCTCTCTGTCATTCAGCCAGTTCTCAATCCACTATGCTGTCCATTAAAGCAACATATTTTGTAATGAAACAACTTTAATTTGATTTTAGAAAGTTCTTTGAATAAATTCTGATTTGCTTTTATCTCCCGGTGATTTTATAAGCAGTATTGTATTTCATACTCAACATTTGGAAAACTACTCTCCAGCTGAAAGAGAGAGGGGTAGAGAGACAAAGTTCTTTCTGAACAGTTAAACTATGGAAAAACAACACACAAAATCCCAATCACAATCCGCAGTGGGGTACATCTGTACAAATATCTCTGCCCATATCTGATACACTTCTCACAGGAAAAATCTAACACGTAATTAATTTAATCTTTAAATAAGTATCTAAAATGGATCAAATGAGGCAGCCCTAGTACTTAGTACCTTCCTCTCTCCTCCACTTACTAGAAGAAAAACCCCTCTGAATACTAGCTCAAAAGTGAATACTTCCCATCATGTCTAGTCTAAAAATACTCTGGCCATTGGATTTTTATGATGTTAATTCTAACCAAAAGTTAAGCTTAAACCCAAAAATTAACTGGATTGACCTCCAAAGTTTGGAAACACTTTTGCCAAAGATTTACCCATCTCATTTGATGAAACCAAATGATCTCTCTCTGCATCACTGTGTTCTGGAACTGGGTCAGCTTCTTTCCTTGGGACCATAATAATTCCTTCCTATGTCTTCCAAATCTGGGATCTCAGGTTTCTGTTGAAGATCTTGTTTATGGAAGCTTTGGACTTCTGTCCCCAACATAGGAAAACAGCAAAGTGAAAAAATCAGTCCCAGTTCAATGCTCACTTAGGCAGGTAGATAATGTTTCACGAACAGACCTGAGCCACAGATTTAGGCTGTAAGCTTTGTCAGAGCTTCTGGACATTCATACTGGGAATTTTAGCCTATGATCTTTGCAAGATCCTCACTCAGAAACAACACTTCTGTTGCTGTACCTCAGCCCTGAGGCTGCAGGGGTCAGTGAACACACTCTTCATTCTGTGCCAGTGGGAAATTCTTGACATTAAAACTTATTTATGCTGTACGCTGAATGCTTGCCCATGTTCCTCTTCTTGTCTCACTGCAAAGGGACAGGCTACCCAAAATATCTGGTCATCTTTCTTAGTCCTTTGGAATGTTTACTGGGCATTGTTGGAGAAGCTTGTCCAAGTCTGTAGGTCTTCTTGAGCTACCAGGTGCAACCACTCTCTGCTAGATGGCAGGAAGCAAACTAGTGCTACCTCTTTACTTGCCTAAGTGAAAATCCCTGGCAGCATCTTTTAAAAACTGCGGCAACCCCAGAAAGATCCACTTGGTCCTTGGTCCCTTACCTGAGGGCAGGTTTTCCATGTGGCTTACAAAGGCTAAGGACAGAAATTAACATAGTCACATCCAACAGAGAGAAGACACCGTCCTGTCATCCTACTCTTTTTCAGTGAATAGCAATGTCTATCTCCTCCTACCTGACCTCAAAATTGTCAAGAGCACATGACATTCAATCTGGCAATTGATGACCACAACTGAGGCAGCAAAAAAGTATAGGAGCAACAGTGCAAAGTCCCAAGACATCTCTCGGATTTCTTTAAGAGATTAGCATTGCTAAACTTTGGTCTGCTTTACATAATTAATGCACTCTCCCTAGAGTGAAATCCAAAGTCCAGTATTATAATAAACCCACAGGGTACTTACAGAAATTCCATTTGGAAACTATGAAAACACTTTACACTGAGAGAATATTTTTCTTATTCAGCAGTTAAAAAAATAAAAAGCAGGGGGAACCAAGTCATTTTCAAAGTAGCATGGCAAGTGAGGGCTATATTGAACCTAACATCTACAGACTTGAGTACCTTAGTCTACTGATGAATATATAAATAGGTTCACATTCAAGTCACAAAAAGATAGGACCTGTCCAAACACATCAGTACTCAACTTGATTCTGCTGTCAGACCATAAGATGCTGAGTGGAAACCAAACATTCCTATAGACAGAATCTGTTACACATAGACACTCTCACTGTGGAGATCAGGCACTACTGTGTGATGAAGATTTTTCTTTCAAGTCCTATGGGAATTGGATGACACTTGGCATTGCTAAGGGCAGCGGTGTGGCATATGCACAGAATAAATAGGCCCTGCCTCCCTGGGTCCCACATATCTCAAAGAGGAAAAAAAAATAAAAATCATTGTTTCTGTATCACTTCCTAATGCACTGTATAAAAGTGCCCTATATTTCTAACTAGATGGATCCACCACACATTTTCTTCCTAAAGATGGGTAGCATAATAAAAATCAATTTGAACTGGACTGGTCATCTTCAGGATTATTATTTTTTTTAATGTATTCACTGTAATTTTTTTTTGTTTTTAGAAACCCATCTGAGCTACCCAACAAATCATGCTCATACTTCAACACATTACACTGAGAGTCCATGATCTGCCTTGTCATATTCATTCTTTATGTGATCTCACTCTTGGTATCAGGATAGGGAAGACTTCAAGTGACAAAAATTCACAGGAGGCAGATTACTGCAGGCAGAAAGGCAAGTGGAAAAGGGCAGCATGAGGCATAGTGTTAGATAGGAAAATGTAATGCAAGGCTGTTTCAAATTAAAAAGACTTACCTTGAGTTTTACTCAGAAGCATCTTGTTACAACTGTGTGAAGAGAATGTTCCCTTGGGAACAACGATGCTCTCTTCTTCCACTCCAATGGCAGAGTTATTTTGGGTTAAGTATCAGGCAAGCCATTTTAGTAACTGAGCAAGGTCTGCTCAGGAAAGATGGTGAAGATATCCAGTGAGAAATGGAGACAGCAAAAGAGGAAGGAAGGAAGCCCCAAATAAGGCATCCAGATCCGTGGTAAGAAAGCTGAATAAATACCAGGATTTTCAGAGATGCTGACTGTCTACATCTCCGCTGTTCATGGACTTAACAGGAATCATAGATCTTTTTCAACCAAAACTATTCTTTAACATCATCCAGTGCAACCATTAACTGAACACTGGTAAGCCCACCACTAAACCATGTCCCCCAGCACCTCATATACATGTCTTTTAAATATCTCCAGGGATGGTGACTCCACCACCTCCCTGGGAAGGTTGTTGCACTTATTAACAACCATTTCAGTGAAGAATTTTTTCCTAGTGTCCAGCCCAAACTTCCCCTGGTGCAACTTGAGGACATTTCCTCTCCTGTGGGCTGATCATTCTTGTAGGTGTAAGAAGTTCATGTATTTGTGGCACTGACTGCATCTGTTGAAAGCAAGCCAGCCCTGTGCCAACGTAGGGCAGCAATGGTAACACAATCATGGGTACCAGCTAACAACGGTTCTGGCCTACACAGTAATGCACCAGCTTAACTGAGTGGCTCCTGAGCCAGCTTGTGATAGCTCAGATTGTGAGGAAAAAGGATGCATGACTGCTTGCATACATCCAGGTAAATATGCCTCCAAGTACATTGTTACCAAGACCTCACACCCAGAACCTTTTCCAACAGGAGAGTTCTGTGGTGCAAGTACCCTGAATCTCAAAAATAGTGGATCAAATCCTCCTCCTCCTCCTAGCCACTTAGGTATATTTTCCTGGAGACAACCATGCCCCCTTTACCAAGGCTGTAAACATTTTGTTTATAGTTAGATTTTTAAGGCATAATATGACAGGTAAACGAAGACCACAAGACTTCCTGAGGAAGCCAGAAGCCACAGATGGTTCATGCTCAAAAATGACAAGAAATCTGCAGATCCAAGAAAGCTGCCAAACTCCTGAACTTGATCTTTGCCAGCCATGGCATTTGGTATGATCACCAAAGTTGATTAGCCAACTTTCTTTTTTTCCTTACAGAGTTCTTTTTCCCCTGCTGCATTTAACAAGGCTGATGCTCCCCAGAAAAGCTTGTAATAGGTGACAAAAAGACTTCTAAACAGTCATCACGTGCAAGAAACTCTTCAGGCTAGATCACTATGCAAAAACTGCAGTATGTGCAGGTAACTGCACCTTCTCTGCAAAGTAAGGAGAGACCTTCCCAACCTCCTTCAGAAAGGCAGCATGAGCTGTACCTTGGAACTAACAGGGAAACTGTCCTCTACACCAAAGTTTAATCGGATTTTGAGAGTTCTTACAGGTATGTAATGGGGCCTTTTATTTCTCTTCCCTTTCAAAGGAAGCATGAAATCAGTGGGCAATTGTTGCGTCCACATTGGGGAAGCATCACAAGGAACTGCAAAAAGGTCAGCACACTTGGAAGTACTGCCATGACTCTTTACGTTTTGCTTAGCAGGAGATACGCAAGGGTCTGCACTTGTTCAAGTATTCTAAAATTCAATATTGCTCAACATCAGCAACAGGTCTATCGATGAATAGTTTTACTAACCACAAAACTTCATTCCTGGTAGCAGAAGTATGTAGTACCCTCTTTAAAGCGTGACATTTCTACATTATGTAAAATCCCAGTATTTACAGGGTCCCTATGCAGCATAGGGCTGTATAAACCATTCTTTGTTTTGCTAAGGATATTATTACACTATGTACACTGCACAGTAGGGCTGAAGCTAGAGCAAAACTGTGTATGGGTTTCTTTCTTCCTTCCTGCCTTAAGTCTATATAAATTGTACTTTTGATCAAAAACAAACAAACAAAAAAAAAAAAAAAAAAAAAGCCGAAAAATACTATNCTGCAAAGGCTTATTTATCCTGCTTGGAAGGATAATTAATTACTTTTTTTTTTCCTTGAAAAAAAAAAAAAAAGTTGTCTATTGTTTCTTTGCTTGTTTTGGAATTTGTGCTCTTAAAATGGTCCGAGGCATAATATTTGTTCAGGTTAGCTGTAGAGTAAGGGAGTCCAAGTTGCTAACCAAAATAAAAAGCTAAGGGGTTGTCTAGTTTGTAGCCTAAAAAGGGGAGAGGAAAGTATTTTCTTTTTTATTTGTCCAGAGGGCTTTTTGTGAAGGAGTGTGAGAGGCAGAGTGTTTTGTGGTGGGGGATTAATTTNGTGGTGTGTGTGTATTTTTTTTTTTTTTTTTTTTTTTTTTTTTTTTTTTTTTTTTTGTGTGTTCACATAGTAAGCTGCCTTTATAGCAAAGATATATTAATCATTGTATGGTAGGGGTTAGAAGGGACCTCTAGAGATTATCAAATCCAACCCTTCTGACAGAGAACAATCACCCAGGGCAGGCCACACAGGAACAGATCCAGGTGGGTTTTGAAAGTCTCTAGAGAAGGAGACTCAAAAACATCTCTGAGCAACCTGTTCCAGTGCTCCCTCACCCTCACAATAAAAAATCTTCTCCTCATGTTGAGGTGGAATCTTCTATACTCAAGTTTATACCCATTATTCCTTGTCCTATTATTGGGCACTACAGAAAGAGATTGGCTCCTTCCATTTGACACCCACCCCTCAGATATTTATAGACATTAATAAGATCCTGTCTCAGTCGTCTTCTCTTAAGAGTAAACACCCCAAGTTCTCAGTCTTTCCTCATAGGGGAGATGCTCCTTAATCATCCTCATAGCTCTCCACTGGACTCTTGCCAGTAGAACCATGTGTCTCAAACTGGGAAGCCCAAAACTGGATACAGTATTCCACGTGTGGTCTGACTGAGGCAGAATAGAGGAGAAGGAGACCTCTTCCCTTAAGTCAATCAATGACAAAAAATTGTTGTGCGTTTGATTCTTTTGTGTTTGGGGTTTTTTTTGTATGAGTTCCCCCTCCTGCAAAATCACTAGCATACTAAAACACACTGGATTCAGGACTTTGTATTTTATTTGACAATAAACAAGGCCAGTTTTTCTGATTTCAGCTAGATATTTAGTGACCGTTGACTGTCGTGCCTGCCCACTTAAGGTTTTACAGCACAATGTCTGTTACAGGTCCAATTGCTTGAAGAACTGGATGATGGAAAGGGGGTTTAGGGACATGTTCTGTCCTATGCAAATGTGTGTTTGACATACTGGCCTCCAGGTTTATGTGCTACTTTTTCTAATTTTTCCTGCATCCTGGTGTTGATACTTATACTATGCTAGACACTACTCACAGATTATTTTTAATTTTTTTTTTTTTTAAGTTATTCATTATCCCAATTACCTCAGAAGGGCAATAAACACGTGAAGAGAGAAAAAGAGGAATTTTGACAAGAACTGAATTTCAGGAATGTCTTGGGACTCATCTAAAACACTACATTAAAAATATATATTCTTCTAGTTACTGTGAGATAACTGCACAAGGACTGTGTGAAGCAGTTTTCTTTTAATTTTTCTTCTAAGAAAAGCAAGTTGTAGAAGAGGAAGATATATAACCTTGCACATGTTACTTCTTTAGATCTGCATACCATTACTATATGCACTGTTACCGAGCCAGTGCATATATTGTTTTAAGGGAAACACTGGTGTGTTAAAGTTATTAGGAACTATGAATTTTTGGCATGGGACACTGAAACTTCTACATGACAGCCAGACAGCTCTTTCTCAAAAACTGAATGAGAAATATTGTGGCATTCCAGACTTTTGGAATAGAAAACAAAGAACTGGCTTAGAATCACCAGGAAATCATGAGACAAGAAAGATTTGAGAGAGAATCTTCTGCATTCTGAAAAAATCAGCTGGGGAAAAATTAAAAATATTTTTTAAAAAGCTATTATAATACCTGAATCAGCTTCGCTGAAGCACTAATGGGCAGTAAGGTAGCTACCATAAAAGTCTATAAAAGCTGGGGTAGGGACAGATTGTGCTGAAGAAAAGGAAATATTTCTGATTTAGTATTTCCATGGCACATAATCTCAAAAAAATCCAATGGATTAGATGGATTTAGTATTGCTATAAACAAAGTCTAGTAAATAACACTCAAATAAGCATCCTGAGGATTTTTTTCTTATTAAGCTGTGATGCATGAAACACCTTAATACCATTAGGCTGTGAATCAAATCGATCACTGCAGTAGAGTTGAGTCTGCATTTTGAAGCCAGTCAGAAGGGATCCATTGCGAGAGCAAAATTCTGGAGTAGTGTAGAAGGAGGTGGTGTTCAACCTATGTATATATGCACACACATCCATAGCTATCTAACTTGAACTGCTGAAAAGGATGTGGGTTTTTTCATTTAATTTTTAAATGTGCAAGTTTTGTCTTATTTACATTCCAGTCAGAACAGGGCAGAAGAAAATTCCATTCAGCATAGCAAATGCAAACCTTTGGCTTCTAATAACACAGACTGGTTTAAGTTCAGAGCTTTTGTTTAAGCGGGTCTTTCAAACTATTTATAGTCAGTAAGGCAACTTCTCTCTAAAAAACATTTTGGAAAACAAATAAGATGACTTTTCATCCCATCAGGTGGCTGCATTTCATCTATCCATGCCATGCATAAATTTCCCACTACATTAATTCATGCTGCAGGTTCAAAGTAGACTAAGCAAGGAAAAGCTCACTTTGCTCTGGGTTGCCTCTGCCTCCAGAGGCCACCAGCTTTGTGCCTGTTGGTTCCTGGCCCTTGCCCCTGCATCTTCTCCAGCACCTGCACAAGACGTTCATTACCACTTGTCTTTCAACGTTCTTGGCTGGGTTCAGTGCCAATTGACATCTCTTCTCTTTTCACTCAGAGTAGTACGGTTGCAATTTTACCATCCAACATTTCCTCATATCATAACTCATAGGATCACATTTGGCTTCAGCTTGTCAAGACAGTGGGCAGTACATAAGTCCTTTCATTTAATATAACTCCTGCCTTTAGAATCATAGAATCTTTAGGGTTGGAAAGGACCTCTAGGATCATCAAGTCCAGCCTTCATCCTAACATCTATCTGTCCATTAGACCATAGCCTCAAGTGCTATGTCTACTTGTTTTTTAAACACCTCCAGGGATGATGACTCCATTCCCTCCCTGGGCAGCCTGTTCCAGTGCCTAACCGCTGTCTCAGTGAAGAATTTCTTCCTAATATCCAATCTAAACCTCCCCTGATGCAACTTGGGCCATTTCCTCTCATTTTATCATTAGCAATTTGGGAGAAGTGACCAACACCAGCCTCGCTACAACCTCTTTTCAGGTAGTTGTAGAGAGCAGTAAGGTCTCCTCTCAGTCTTCTCTTCTCTAGACTAAACAAGCCCAATTCCCTCAGCCTCTCCTCATCAGGCATGCTTTCCAGACCTCTCACCAGCTTCACTGCTTTTCTCTGGACCCATTCCAGCACCTCAATGTTCTTGTACTGTGGTGCCCCAAACTGGACACAGTACCCAAGGTGTGGTCTCATGAGTACCAAGTACAGGGGCACAGTCACCTCCCTACTCCTGATGGTGACACCGTTTCTGATACAGGCCAAGATGCCATTGGCCTTCTTGGCCACCTGCGCACAGTGCTGGCTCATGTTCAGCTGGTTGCCCACCAGCACCCCCAGATCCCTTTCCACCAGGCAGCTTTCCAGCTGCTCCTCCCCAAGCCTGCAGCATTGCCTGGGGTGGTTGTGACCAAAGTGTATGACCTGTCACTTGGCTTTGCGAAACCTCTTCCCACTGACCTCAGCCGAATTTTCCTAAGTAAATCTACCTAGGTAATGCCATGAATTATAATCTGACATTTCAGTTGAACTGTGCATGATCTCCAAGGTACTGGGTCTCATGTAACATGTGCAGAAAACAACAAAAATCTAGGTTCCTAGACACACAAAGGTATGGCTAAGTTGCAGCAGTACTTTGGAAATGACAATATAGCTTGGACAGCTATTTACACATCAATTTCACCTCTACAAAAATAGTCTTTTACCATTTTCTTGAATTGGGTCATCAATTCACTGTTCATTTTATCAATGACTTTTTTTTTCTATCATTTCTAACTACTCGGGACAATGCTAAAATCAGATGCTTTACACTAAACCTTCTCATTTCACCACAGATCAAGCATAGAAGACACAACCATCATAAAAAAACCCACTACTATTATGGTTTTCTCACCTACCCTTAACCTGCTGGAGAGGATATTAGAGGAGAGAGCCTATGTTTAATGTTTTGTACACCTTTTGTACCTCTAATACAAACAAAACAAAAAAAAACACCATGGCCCCATTTCATCTTGCACAGGCATCCAAATGCAGTTTGATGATATAATCATGTTTCAGCTGGTGATATGAATTTCTTAAATCTGACAGTTTTGGAATATAGTTCCATTTACCCTTCTCCTTTTGGATGGAAATCCACCATAGCTTGAGGGCAAATGAATGAAGAGTTCTCCTCTTACCAGATCAACATATTCAAATGTGGAGGACTCATGCCCAGCCATCTTTCTCAATTAACTCAGACATCATACATGTTTTTACATTCCGTGTTTCTAGAACTTTATGGAGAGGCAGTCATGGTTCACTTTTAAGTATTACTTATATGTCTTCTGTCTTTTCATTGACTATTGAACAGTGTATGCCAACATCAAACATTTACTATTTCCTGAAGTTTACATCCCCAAAACATAAGAAATGCCAACATAATGGACAGAGATCACTACCTGCAACCACATATAATTATTCATTCACAGGACCTTCATGATTAGCCTGTTAGAAAGACTAACAATATGCACTTTAACAGCTGTTCCGTGCTTTTTTACTCTTCTATATGACATGTTGGACCATGCTCTCTACAACTGCAGTTTCATTAATCTGGTCTGCCTAATGACATCCTCTCACTCCACATAGCCTCCTTCAACTTCTCTAAGCCTCTTTTAATTTTCATCTTTCACATTGCAACTACAATATAGTTGACAACCATAGCAGTAGGTGTCCAAGCCAAAGTCCATTACAGTCTATTGAGTTTTTCAATTGACTAGACTTTGGACTGTATGCTTCCAATTCTCTGTACTCTACAATTAAGAAGTTAAGTAATCTTAAACACAAATAAAAGCTGTATCTAGGCAACATACAAATTGACATTAGTTAGTATGTCCCACACATCACTTGTAAAATGTGCTCTTTATTTGTCTACTACAGGGCAATTAGTTAGCATGTCTGAGAATGCCAGATGATACTTTAGTAATCTGAGACTGAGAGCATGAGAAAGGAAATTGGTGGCTAACCAAATAACCGTCATCATGTTTTTTAATAGACTATGATAAAGTTGTATTCAGGTCTCTCAACAGAAATTGCCTTACTGAGCTTTACAATGCATGTAAAAAAGGAAATTAAAACAGGGGACAATAAGAGTATGGCCCGAAATAGAAACTTCAGTTTACTCTTAAAACTGAGAGTTGAAGCTAATGCTACATCATGGTGTGTTCTACAGAAAATCTCAACCCTGAGAAGAAAAGAATTTAACCATATAGGACATCTGTCTTCCTGCCTCTCTAGGGTTTATGATGCTCATCACTCTGGTATGTGCATTTAGATGGAACAAAAAGCATTCCCCTGTTTTGAAGATCATAAAAGCCTTGATGAACTACACACAAGTAATTCCAGGTTCTTATTAAAAACAGCCTTTAAAAAAAACCTACAACAATCTCATACTGTTCTCTACAATGCCTCATGAGGAGATAACTTTCCATACTATTTTTTGCAAAAGAATGAGATATTTCTTAGTCTTAATTGAGCAATTATAGAACAGTGACAATGAAAATAGTCAAGCATCCAGTTTGAAATGCAAGCATGGAACCTGTTCTATCATATCAGAAGAAAATCTTAAGAGATTAGTGTCTGAAGAATTATGGCTTCAAATTAAATAACCTTACTCCTTCATCACTGCTACATAGTTGCAATAGAGAGCCACCTTCACAGTTATTCACAAAAAATCTGAATGCTCCCTACTAATATAATAGTGGGACATACTACAGAGGGGAAAAAAGAAAAAAAAAAAAAGAAGTAGGCAGTATACAAAAAAACCTAAATCACTATAAATCAGCTCCCAAAGAAGTTCAACAAGTCAGAAGATGCCGAGGAGTAGCTGAAAATTGGGCAACAGCCAGCAAAGAGATGGAAGATAAGAAATGGTATTTCAGCAAATAATACTAGCCAGCCAAAACAGAACAATTATGTACAGAGCTGATGTGAAAGAGCTGTTTTCAAAACGTTGCCAGTTTATATAAAAGAAAAGGATTAAATAAAATAGTTTCCTTGTGGCTCTGCTCTAAATAAATGATGCACAAAATACTAATTTTTTTTTTGAGCACCTTCACATATATAACATATCTGTACAAGTATAGAATTACCTGTGAACTTTTTAATATTTCTGTATTCAATATTCTTCATAGTAATTCAGAACACTTCAATTTTTGTTACTCAAAGGATGAGTTAAATAACGTCTAAGAATGAAATGAATCTTGTGTCTTAAACTTCTCTGATGATACTCAATGTATATAGTGAGAGCAGCCTCTTAGTAGAGAGCTGCAAACTGAACACTGAAATTTTGCTACACAGCATTTTACATACAGTTGTCAGGATCTGAAATTCTTACCAAAAAAAGCATTTCTGCTGTCACTTAAAAAAATTCTCACATATGCTCACATATTGTGGTAAACACATTTTAGCATACACACTAAATTGGGGAAAAGAAACTGCATTAAAAGTAATAAATGTGAGGATTAATCCAGAACAGCTACCAAAGTAGAAACACCACTGGAGTATTTGAAATCTGAATAGAAGAAAAACACAGCAGAAATTGAAAGGACAATGAACTGTTCACTACAAATCAACCAGAACCTCATTTAAATAAATGAATGGTGTTGCTAGAATTTTTTTATTTTTTTTAACTTGGTAGAAAAGAAAGATATGTATAATTACTGTGGAGAGGTTTTAGCTGACGTAATTCTGTGGGTTGACCTATGAAGCACATCAAGTAATTCAATATACCTAAAGTTACAGCTTATTTATTTGACCAAGAACACAAATATATTGCTTTGTAGGGTCCCTCCATTTTTGCAGGTCTTTCTGGGATAAAAAATATGAAATTTGCTTACACAGAGAATTTTTTTCCCTTATGCTTTGAGGTGACTCTACCTGTTCCCAGCTAGATAAATATGTTCTTGTTTGCCTTATCCAGCCTAGCCAAAAAAACAGTAAGCAAGACTCCTTGTTTTATTTCAACAAATAAAGATTTAAGTCATGACTGGTGCACATCCAGGGTGGTCTTGCTGTAGGCCTCTGGCTGAGTGTGGTATACACCATGGCTTTAATGTTAGCCATGAAACCAAACTGCAACCCAAGTACCAAAATACAAGACCATTGGGATCCACCTTGCTTTTTTTAAGCTCTCTACCAGATGATTTCCGTCAACAAAGGTCAGTTTGGCTATAGAATTTTCTTTCAAAGTCATTTTAATTTCTCAGCATCTATTCACATTACCATTTCTTTTCCATCTCTCTAGTTATGCCTGGAGAAGTGGCATTAAGTGCAGTGAATTAATCTTACAGTTAAGATCAAATTTTGGTGTGGTTTTGTTTGTTTTAAGTTTTACTACATGTTCCAAGTATCAAAAGCAGTCAATCCTTTACATTTTGAGTGTTGCAGAAAATTTGAAGGAATATCTCTGAGCTAAGATGCCCTAAAGTTGTTTTTCAGAATGATTTAAAATTCTTCCCAGCTCAAAAGGCAGTTAAGTATTGGAGAAGTAGGTAGAAAATATGTCACATTACACATATAGGCAGCCAATCAGCACAAGTATTAAGACATCTACAACTGTCTAGTTTATTCACATTGTATTCATACACTGGATCGAAAACCTGTGTTCCATGTTACTTCGTTGCTCTTCCTGTTAATGAATCTACAATTGTATTTTCAGTTACAGGTTTAGTTGTTTACTTCTATTTAAAATAAATCCAAAACTTTTAGTATGACTTTTTCCTAGTAGGTTGTGTTTTTCCCACATGGGAATAATGAATGAGATTCTGTGTTTGCTTCATAGACATAAGTTTTATATAAACCTTGTTTATCCATTATGAATACAAAATCAGCTTACTGTAAATACTTAAAACAGCTTCAGTCACTAACCAGGAACTGAGTAACAAAGGAAATTTTGTTTGCATGTTTAAGGGAGGCTTAGGTAATGCCCCAATAGATAAAGCCAGAGCTTCTGATCAGACAAGTAAAAAGGGTTTAATTTACCCCTGATCAGCATACAAGGTAGCCCTTCTGTCCTTGCCTCCCAATAGTCTAGCAGAGAACTGGTCATGATCTTATGTAAGGCATGATCTCCATCATTTTCATACTGTGACTTGATGTTACAGTAATGAACTGATGGGAGACTTCTTCCATCTGCCCTCTAGCAGTACCAGATGGCATCAGGTTTGCAATCCCTGCTTCCCTGCCCATGACTCAGATAGGGAATTTGGGAACTACAGTCACCAAGAGTTGCAGCCTATGACATTTCTCAAGTCTGTGGCTGCTCATGTCCACCACCATGTCATAATTCATCATAAAGGAATTAATGACAATTTGCACAAGTCTAGCTTTTTTGGTACAGTTCCTGTCTGCCTCTGTTTTCTGAAGTAGTTAACTATTCTCCAGTAAATATTTAGTTACAGGGTATTTTCTTATTAAATCTTCACTTTTTTTTTTTATTAATACTTTTTTCTTTTCGGTCTTTTTTTTTTTTTTTTTAATTGAATGTTAAAAATGCAACTGTTAAAACTGCAGCCACTTCAGAGAAGAATTGCTTTTCCTGGCTTATTGTGGCAGTTTAGTTTCAACACAGAGCAAATTCACGGACACAGAGAGAGAAGCTCAGTCTCCACAGCATGCCAAATGTTAACCTCAGTCTTAGCTTCACACTAATAGGTATCAGAAAAAATGTCTTAAACCTGTCAGGTTTACAGTCTGGAAATGTTAATGGCTGATATGTAACAGAGTGTTTTACTGAAAATTAATTGCACTTGAGGAATGCAAGACATCTCTGATCCTGGAAAAAGAAAGCTTCTTAGAATGGAGTCAATAGACTTTCAATAGAGCAAAATAATAAGCACTTAACAGAATTTCCATTTTAATTGTCTTTTTATAATTATCTTAATTTTGAACCAGTTCTTTCACACCTCCTCACCCTTGCATAGTTTTTTATCCATGTTTCTGTGTTCGTTGGGTTCGTTGGGTTGCTGACCCAATTCAAGCTGCAATCTCAGCTTTTAAGGTCTGGCCCAGGACACCCTAAAATTCTTACCACTCCACCAGGTTTCCACCATCAGACAAATTTAGTGTTAGGAAACTTTTCAAACACTTGAGTAATTTTAGATCCTATACAGTATTTTGAAAAATGCTTTGGGCACTGGGGAGCTCTTGTCTTGCTGGAAGACAGCAGGTCATGAACTCATAGATCACTGGGTGAAAATTTTATCCACTTTATGAACATAAAACACATAAAATGAAGATAATTCACCTTAGTCAACCATATAATAAACCTATAATAAAATAAATCTTTCTACCTCTGCCTTTTCTGTAATTGCATTGCTTCCCACACTGCTGCCACATTAACAGGAGAAAATACTCAGTTCCAGTATTATTATTTGTGATAATTATTTGACAGTAAGGAGGTATTCTTTACTTTTGCCCACACCTTATGTTTGTGCCCCAGAGACAGAGTGCCCATCAGGAGTAAGATCACTGGTGTGTAACACAGGGTGGCCTGGTTTACAGCTCTCTATTGCCTTAGAATAAAACCATGTGATTTCTGCAAAAGTTCACAGAAGTACACACACTACTGCAGGCTCCTTGGCAGGGCAACAAGCAGCCTTCTGCAGTCCTGTACATTCCTGGGAACATTATTTTTTTAAAGAGTGGTAGAGTCCTTCATTCCAAGTCTGTGACTTGGGCTCCCAGACCAGATGTGTAAGGCCTTTGGCTCTACAGATTAAAAGAAATTTTTCCAGTCATTAGAGGACACGATCAGGATTTTTGATCAGACCATCTCTCAGATGTGCATGGAAAGGTAGGGTGCAGGCAGGGGAAAGCAAGAAGAGGAAGGGAACAAGCATACACACAGAAACAGTGCATGAGAAAATACTGCCAACACCAGCAGGGCAAATGTCCCTAGTATGCTAAAAACATTCAGTGCTGTGCTCTCATCCTGACCCCTTTGGCTACATGCTCTGTCTATTCCAGTAAACAGAACAAGGCCAGGACACAGACTGAGAACTGGGCCACAGTCATCTGTACCTCCTCACTCTTGGAATGTTCCCTGGCACAGCTATGGCCCATTCGAAGGCTTACTGTCCCAGGCAATGTTTGGCCTTAGTTCAGGGGATAGCTCCTGTGAGGCACTGCTGATGGTTAGCAGCCTGGCTGTAGCCACCTTATTTGTGGAAGTCAGAGGCAGGGGGCATGAGAAAGAATGAGAGCTTAAGTGCACAGGCACAAGCCACACTATGTTGAGTCACTTGGCCAGGGAGTTGTACCTAACCTGTCTTTTAAGTGATACAGATATAGCCAGTACTTAAGCTGGGAGACACCATATCTCATGCATTGTTCTGGCTAAGTACAGGCAATTAAAACAAGCAAATAACACAATTGCATATCCATACGTGTCATAAATAAATATTGCTAGGATGTGGTCTAGTGTCCCTACACTAAAACAACTTGCCAACGAGCACTGCATGATGCATCCACCTTCTGCCTCTGTTGGCTCCAAGGTAGTTGCTCCTGAAACATTGTGAGCCTCCACTTTTGACACCAAAATTCTTCAGAGAGAACTTCTTTTTTTTTTTCCTAGTGTCTAGTTAAGGCCTGCCCTCCAGTGCCTGGGACAAACTCTGTATTGTCAAGTCATATGGCACTCAAAGGCACCAGAAAAGAAACTGGTTCTTTTATGTAAGTATGTGCAAATAGCCTGTGTGACGAGAAAGTGACAGAGGGATTATCTTCTAACCTTCCTTTCCCCCCCAGATCATACTGAATTGTGCACTGTGTATTTTCCTGTCAACGTGCAGGGCTCTGAAAACCTTGCCGAAAGATTTTCTGTGAAATTTATACCTTTATTTAGAGGATTACTCACAGGTAGTGAATTGACTGAAATCTCACTGCGCTGTGATTCACTGCTATTCAGAACAGCAATCCTGGCATAAATTCTGCTTAGGATTTTGCAGAGAACCTTTTCTTCTGGGTGTTTGTTTTTGCAAGGTGCCTTATACCGACTTACAACTCAAAGCACACTTCTTACTCATTGCTTTCCTTGCAAAAGCATTGTTTAGCTAGCAAATTAATAAGGTTGTGCTGAAAAACAATATCCCACCGAAGCTGCCTATAAATTCTTCTAAAGAGAATTCAAGCTTTGAAATATATTTTTTATTTATAGAATGTCCCTTGGAAATCAGGCCAGGAAGTTGCAGCTGCTGAAAAGTTAGATGTTCTGTTTAATTTTTAAACAAAATTCTAAACAATGTATTCTAGTATAAAGAAGGCTTTTATGAATCATGAGTCAGTTTCTGTTGATGGAAACATGATTGGTATTTCATATAACTTATTACTTCCCTGTCCTTCCCCCACTCTTTTCTATTAAAGTATCTAACAATATATCTCTGCTATTTATAATGCACCTAAATAGACTGATAACAAAAAGAGAAGAGAGATTCTCTTTGAAGTTACTATTTAAAAAGTCTTTCTAACTCTGCCTACTTCCTCATAACATGTCACATTCCACAGTTTTTTACTACTAATAAAAGTTAAGTAGGACTAAGGTCAAATTTTAATGTATTAAAAATAAGCCAGGTAACAACATGGTAAAAACATTCACTTTTACAATTGCAAGGCATAAGCACTTTGGTTGGCAAGCCCAGTATAAGACCACCTTAATACTACTGCCTCATTTAAATATTAGATCTTGCTTGACAAGCATGGCCAGGAGGTTGAGGGAGGCTCTCCTCCCACTCTACTCTGCACTAGTGAGATCACGTCTGGAGTACTGTGTTCAGTTTTGGTCTCCTCAGTTCAAGAGGGACAGGGAAATACTAGAGAGAGTCCAATGGAGAGCTACAAAAATGATGAGGGGTCAGGAATATCTCTCTTATGAGGAAAGGCTGAGAGAACTGAGGCTGTTTATCCTGGGAAAGAGAAACCTGAGAGGGGATCTTTTGAATGTTTACAAATATCTGAAGGGGGGGTGTCAAGTAGAAGGGGCCAGTCTTCTTTCAGTGGTGCCCTGTGACAGGACAAGAGGTAATGGTCACAAGCTGAAATACAGGGAAGTTCCACCTCAGCATAAGGAAAAAACTTCTTCACTGTGAGAGTGACAGTGCCTGGAACAGGCTGCCCAGGAACACTGTGGAGTCGCCTTCTCTGGGGACTTTCAAGACTTGCCTGGATCTGTTCCTGTGTGGCCTGCCCTGGGTGATCCTGTGCTGGCAGGGGGGTTGGACTCAATGATCTCCAGAGTTCCCTTCCAACAGCTACCATTCTATAATTGTGTGCAGCAAGTGTAGCAGTTAAGTAAAAAAAAAAAGCTATATGCACATCTGTACTGATACAACCCTTCTTTTTAGCTGTTTGTGTAAATAATATTTAATCATTTTACCAGAGAGAAACTAGCCCTGTGTCTTAATGAAAATAATGCTCATCTATAACCCACAACAATGAAAGCAGGAACTAGCTTTAGATAGGTACGTTTTCCTTCAGAATCTTACTTCCAAAAGCATTATCAATTTTAATTACTACAATTACTAGCATGTTTTGTCATCAGTCTCTTCCTCTGTCTCAAACCTACTCTCTGTTCCAAACATTTCCTTTGCATATCTTTAGGAATTCAGAAGAAAATGTTTTGAACCTTTGAATAAAATCTTGAATCAGTTACAGCAAGCAACAGACCCACAAACACAAGGAAAAGTTGCAAGCACAGAGCAGAAGGAGAGCTGAGACCCAGGGACATTAGTGACACACCATCTGCCCTTCACAGAGGCTCCACATCCCCTGCACCATGCCATGTGCAGCATCACTGATACTACCCTTGCTGACAGCTACAGTGGGTTTAGGTACCACAATGAAAAACACTCAAATCTGTGCCAGTGGAGGTGCTTAAATGACCAAAGCCTTTTAGATCAGTAGATGTGGTGAAGACCTTGCCTGTAACAGGCAACTGATCACACAGACTACCTAGACCTCAAGGCCTAGACCTCAACTTGTCTTGACTTGCCTGAAGCTTTGCTTCCATTTGTTTGCTTGTAACCGAAATAATCTAATATCACCATTTAATTAAAAAGCCCATGGAAATCTTCTTTAATTTCATAATTTCGTATAATCAAAGTATCTAAAAACTGATATAAGTTAGACACACTTGAGACTTTTCAGTCTTCAGACAAAAGTCTTTTAATATCATGTAGAGACTGCAAATATCCTCCTAAAGGTTAAGTAAAAGCATTCAAAATATTTACATAATACAAACAGACAAAAAGTAGATGATCTACAAGTTAAACTCTCCAAATACTTTTTTTCCGTTGAGATACAAGAAAGAATTAAAATAACAAAACATTTGGATTACTGTGTTGCTAGAAAGTTAAAATAATATACTTAATAAATGTGGTGCTTTATCTAATAGAAATTTCTGTGAAGATGGGAAAACTCTAGTGAATTAAACCCAACATATATATTTTTATTTTTCTAAATGGACAGACAAGTATACATCTACAAGTACAGAAATAAAACCAGGTCATGTCAGTTGGATGTATGGAGGGTGCTGAGAATATGGAAATGAGCAGAAACACTTCCATCATTCCTGTCACCTTTGCTGAAAGTAATTTAATGGATAAATGGAACGCACCATATCTTGTGCAGTCTCCATTATGTGGGATAAAGAACATGTCACAAGGCAAAACTAAACACATTTTAAAGCATTTGCTTTGGGATTTCTCAGAGACAAAGGTATATCTAACTCATCACTACCATGCTCCTAATTCTTATAATTCTCTTACATTCCAATATCTAGGAGCTCTGTGCGTTTTCTGAAGATAACTCTCCAAATACAAGCCAGATTCTGCCCTTATTTTTGTACTTCTGCTGAAGACAAAGCCTCATTAAAACCAGGCTCAGCACAATATTGGATCAATTATGTCAGTGCTTCCATTTATTTAATTTCTAAGTAGTACTTTAATTAGACACTCACAATTTTGATATTAGAAAGCCAGGGCAGGAAATTGCTACTAAAGTTTATTTGTTTTATCCTTGCTGCTGCTTGCCAGAGATGCTGAGTGGTGCAGCACTCCTATTGCTAAAAAGAAAAGGCAACTACAATGATTTTGGTCAAGGGGCTGTTTCCTGTATCAGAAGTATGCAAAGCACACTAGCATTTGGCTGCACTCACCTGCTGCTTTATCTTCTCAATGTTGGTAATGATTTCTCTGCGTCAATCAAGTGCAGAGAAATTTAACTTCAAGTAGTAGGTAATTTTCAATTTTTGTTTGGATAAAACTCCCAAGCCATTTCGTTTTATATCAACCACATTAGAGCGCTGACCTCTGGACAAGATTCTGGTACCTCTTAAGCAAACTATGGTAGAAGTCATGAGACAAATCATATGCCAATTATTTCAGCTACCTCGCAGCAATCCAGCTCCAGAGATCCTTAAACAGAAATCCTGAGCTTTCATGGCTGCAAAAATGATGTGTTGAAATACAGAGAGTAGCAGCACACCAGTAGTGTCTGAAAATTCAGCAGTTATTTCAACTACTGTGTCTCATTCTTCTCCTCTTAGAAAACCTCTAATAAATGGTGAAGGAAAGGTAATTTGTATTCACTCCTCAGCTCAACTAACTTGAATAGACTCCCCAGGTTTATTTCTGTAGAGGACTGAGAGATTGCTGTTGCTTTCAAACAAAACACTATTTTGACCTCTCTTGATATCAATATACAAATTCTTAAAAATGTATTTGTCTCCTTGAGTAATTAAAATTTCATAAAACTTTTTTTTCATCATGTACTATTCAGATGAAAATCATGCTGGAATATTGTATACACTGTGTTCCTATCACTGAAATTTATAATTAGATCCAAATGCCAATACAATTTATTTTTTAAACATCTCAAAACCCATATCAGGAAAAAATACAATTCCACAGTACACATTGGAGAAAAAAACCTGAATAGATCCTTAAAAGCTTTAGACTACAGGCACACTATTTTGCATGAAAGATATATAGCACTAGCTTCAATAAACTTCTCACCTGAGTCCAGAATAATGAAGTGATTTATAAACATGAAAGCTGACATAGTCCGCACTTATTCTTTGTACAAGCTCTCCAGAAAGTACCCACAACTTCATCTTTCTTTCCAAGTTCATAGTCACTTGTTAGAACACAGCAATGAAAAAAAAAAAAAATTGGTTTTACGTCAGTATTCACAATGCTTGATGAAATTGGCTCTGACAGCATTCCCATTTTACGTATACACTCCATTAATTTCTGCACTGTCTTTGCTCTACCAACTAACCTTAACATTTAAAGGTAGGATAAAGTAAACTATCCTCATACCTCTTTAATGTCTAGCTAACCTTTAACTTTTATTAAAATCAAGTTTTCAAAAGTCTTGTCTTAAGTTTGTGTAAAGTAAATATATTCTTTACAAAGAAGCATTTAGGTCTTGGCTGCTCAGAGGGTTGCAGGCAGACCATTTTGCCTTGAGCCAAGTGTGAACAGCTCACCCTGTAGAACCCAAGCTTTGGCAGGCAGATCCTTCCACAAGGCTTTTTTTTCCTAAGAAAATGCAAAGCTGGTCCCTAGTCCATTCTCAAATCCTGTACACCGGTTAGTGGCTGTGCAATCACACTGATGGTTGCACAAAACCTGTCCAGAACTAAAAACCAGAAGACCAAAAGGGTGAAGAGACCGTTTATGGAACTGGAGAAGGCAGCAAATGGCATCAACGTGGGGAAGTCTAGAAAAGGTGCTAGATGGAAGTCTAAAAGGAGGTGGGATAAAAGGGGCTGGGAAGCTGGGAGCCTTTTTAGGGTATGAAGCATATAATTTCCTCCAGAGAAAGGGTAAAAGGATTTAGGAGTTAAAAGAAGTTAGGATATACAATACTGAGTACGCAGGCACAGAAAACATAGAAACACAGAAATGTATAGATTGGAAAAGACCTGTATGATCATCTATTTCAATCATCAACCTAACATTACCAAGTCTATCCCTTAAAACATATCCCTAAGCACCCCATCTAATCAACTCTTAAACACCTTCAGGGAGGAGATTAGAATTAGATTACAATTGTTTCAGAGAGCCCAGCATTTGCTGCTTCTCACAGATACTTTGCATTCTGTGCTGGACCTTGGTATTTTACTATTAAATTGAAGAAAGATATATAGAGTCTGCTCTTTCAAAACCAAGTCCTGGTCTGCACCATTTCCCCATCTGCACCCACTGTGTAACCAGAGAACCTTTATGGGCAGAGAAGACTCCCTGAGTGCCTCAGAACCTCTGTGTCTACTACATTGCCACTTCTTATGCTTATGGAATGACTTAGTACATACATCTTTGGTTTACATGTGCTTTAAAATTCCTAATCCTGCAGTCCTGATAAGGATGGGCCAGGTGACTCTTTCTCCTCCCCCCTCCCTGCCCCACCATCTGCTGTCATCTTCCCCACTCAGTGCTGCTGCTACCTTGGACCCACTTGACATCTACTTATTCATACAAAAAGGTGAAAGCGCTGAATGAAGGTTATCAATGTTCATTACCATAATTAAAAGTAGAGAGCCTAGAACAGGGGGGTCTGTGCTGTCTCAGTCTGGGAGCAGCTGTTAGCAACGTAGTATAGGAAGGTCAAACACCTAGTTATGGCTCGACCATACTGGTTCACACACAATAGAAAGTTTTCTTTAGGAAGTGAGAGATGGGCTCAAAGCACAAAATGCAGATAAAGTATTTTACAACCCATAGAATAAATCATGTTTGAAACTGAGAATCTGTGAAGTAGAAATAATTGTGGTTTTCCTGCATCCAACATCTGGCTGTAAGCTCACCTTTGAACATCACAGAAAACCCATCTGATGGAAAGATCAATGCAGAGAGATCAAACAGTGGAAATCAAATGACTCTCACAGTCTGGGCATATCGCTCGTATATTATAGATATTCCTATTTTGTTTGTCACATGCTCATATTTAGGGAAATTATAGTATATCCTTCAGGTAAGCATGTGGACATTGATGATTTTAATCAGCCCTTTCTTTGGCATGCTTCAAATGTGTCACTGTAAACATTTTAAAAGCAATTAATAAAATTAAGGATGATACTTTGAGCACAATTTTATTTTGGGAAAGCTCTGAGAATCTGGACAATAGCAGTTGTGCTTTTTTCACTAGCTTTTGTACCAGTTAAGGCTATATGACTGCAGAACAAGTCTTTGCTTAATTAACAAAAGGTAGTTTAGTTAATCCCAGTGTCTTTTATTAGACAAACAATTTAGAAGAGAGATACACAAGCACAAAGCTTGAATTATAGATTGTTTGCCCAAAGGCGTCTGCCATTGTAAACTGTGTGTAAGGCTGTATGAAGTGTACTGTGTTGTCACAGCTGGACATCAGCAGACTCTGTTATGATTTAAACCAGCATTAAAGAATCTGGTTCTGTAGTTAACTGCAGAAGAATTTTTCTTCAGCCAAACTAACAAATTGCTTTCTAGAAAAATGGACACCAATGTCAATCAATTTTCCCTCTTTCTGACTCTCAGGATGAGCAGATTCTGATGAGTCAGCCAGAAGCTGCTCAAACTTTCTTAGCATGACACTCTAAAGACTCTTTCTATAAATGGGCTAGTGGAATTTTTTTTTTCCTGCAGCCCACCCCTAAGGTCAAGAAAAGACCTGAAATAGACAACAGAAGGTACCTAGGTACCTTAATTGGAGGGGATGGAAATCAAGGATACACTCAAGCACAGCTCCTCATCTGCTGGCTTGTATTTCCATTCCCATAAACAATAACACAACACCAAAACAACTAAGACAACCCTTACTCCCCCCAGAAAAACCCCAAACAAACAGACAAACAACTCCATGACCCCCCAGACAAAACCAAAACCAAAATAACAAGTAAATATCCAGTAGAAGCCTCCTGGTAGTTTAGAAGCACAGTGCAATAACATCCAATTTGCCAGGATCTGGCTAAATTTCTATAACTAAATTTCATTCAAAGACCTTAATCAACACAATCTTTTGTTTTAAAGTTCTTTAAAAATTCTGTGGAGTTTTAGACACAGACCATTCACCAGTGTCCTGCTTCTTCTGGAGAGGAGCATAAGCAGCTTCTGTAAAAATCAGCAAAGGTGCAAAGAAATATACAAAAAAACCCCAAGCAAACTAAGAACCACCCACTCTCCCCCACCCAAAAAAAAAATACCAAAACCAACCAAAACACAAACCCCAAAACATTGTAAGATCTAATTAGTTGTAGGTTCTAATCAAGAAAAGATAAGGCTTACAACTAGTACTCTGGTCCCATAAGAAAAACAAAGAAGGTACTAACAGCCTAATCCACCACAATTACAATTACAACCCTCCTACTTTTAAGGCATGGATGCCAATTCTTCTTTGAGGTGTTAACAAGCCTCTGCTGACAGTGTTTATTTCTAATACAGAACCTAACCTCAGCTTTATGCAAAACAACTTTATTTTTAGCACATATATCACATAAACTCTGAATCATCTATGGATGGTTTTGAACCTATTGTTTTCTTTTGCTAGTCCTAAGTCAAACTTCAGTGAAAGCAAGCAAAGCTTTACTACTTTTTTGACTGTTGATACTGTTCTTTTTTCAGCTAAGTGCAATCATTTGATGCCTATTTAAAAGCCATAAAGTAACACAGGTATAATCAAATCTGGTAGGAAAGGCAAGACATCAGAACTGATAACCACATGGAAAAGCATTACTCAAGACTATTTGCTAAATATGCAGGCCTGGGAAGAAGGTTGTCTTGGTTTTAAGTTTGTAAATGCAATGGTTTTAATTCTTTAAAAGCTGATTAAACACAGCTAATGCATCTCTAGTTTGTCTTTTCGCTTTCTCCTCTGAAGGTGCTATTGCAACAAAGGTTTGGTAACCTCTGGATGTTTGCTCTTTTGGAGCTATGGTTTATTGAATCTTTTGCTCTGTTTTTACTTTGAGTTTCCTTTGCATTTTCTGTTTCCTGCTGTTCCTCCTCTCTCCTTTAAACTCTAAGCTTGCAAGAGTAAGGACCATCAGCCCATCTTAGGGGCCACTAAAAAAAAAAGTAATATATACACACCTGCAGAAAAAGTGGGTTTTTTCAGCATACAGAGACAGAAGTCTTCTGACATGATATAAATAACCCCAGTAACAACAAAACACCCCTCCATCCTAATGCACTGTTGACTCACAAAGTTTTAATGCCTCCAATTCAGAAATACAGGTGTGCTTTGGAAATCAGCAGCCCATGTCCAGTGCTAAAGATTCTTTGCTCCAAGTGTTACCTGCTAAAGTTTGCTTCTCTCCTGGAGAATGGCAGAACACTGAATGACTCACTGTAAGGCAAAGTGGTAAAAGGGAGAACACTGAATATGGTTAATTGTTTTGTTGAGTTTGTTGGACTTTTTTACTTATTAGTGTATTAGATCTGGCTCCTCAGAGCCTACACAGACAAAGCTGTGACTAATAAGTTTTTGGCTGAGTGAAAAAATGCATGCCTTTCATTTGCTTATGCCTAAATAAGTTAAAGGCAAACCATAAAGCCTTTGTAATATGCCTATCTATGCCAGTTTATTGAACAGGGAAGATGGAAACGGATCCGACTTGGAAATAGTATTTACTTCAGCCACAAAGACTCTGCTTATAATGCATTTGTCTTCTAATTTTCTAGAACCCCTATGCTCTCTGAAGAAGCTTGCTTGCTTTTTTCACCTAGCACAGCCTCTGTTTGAACTGAGGTGGACTGTAAATGCCATGATCACAAATCAAGCATTTAGGTGGCACTAGGGAGAGAAGAGGTTCTATTTATAGCTCTTCTGGGCAGCATTAGCCAGTGCACATGCTATTGCTCTGACTGTCCTTGGGATGACCTTCCCAGGAATATACCTTTTATTTTGTGATAAGCTATGACAAGACCTTAAGGTTTGTTAGGATGTTCCTCTCATCACCTCCTTGTCTCTTCTCTGTAGTATACTGTAATTGCCTCAACACATAAATGAACAAAAGGCATTAGAAACAGCTGCCTCTTCTCAATGGAAATCGGACAGATTTCAAGCAAAAAGGAGGTCATCATGAATTTGGTAAGCACTGTAAAATACTGAAACCTAGCAAATTCTATTAAACACTATAAGCCTTTAAAATGCCTATTTTTTTACTACTTTGTTGTTGTTCTCGCTAACCCCTCTCCAGCTATATTAAAAAAAAGTCAAGACTAAAACCATCCACTTTGGATGCTTGGAGCACTGAGAATGACAAGAAATATTGGTATGGTTCTTTGGATGATGATTCAGAAATTTGCTTTTAAATATGCATTCCTCCAAAGAACCTAAAGACACGTTAAATTTCACTTCAACATGCCAATTCTCTGTTGACAGTTGAATAAGTGACTACTTCTTGCCAAGACATGCTTGTAAAAGCAGCTGTTGAAATCAAGTGGTTCTTTTCAGTGTATTTAAGTAAACAATGTTTTATCAACAAAATAGCCTCATTTGAGAGTTTCAGACAGTGCTGCAACAAACTTAAGACAAAGATACCAAATGTTTTAAGACAAGTTTTAGTGTGGGCATAAAAGTAGCACATAATGAAGTGGGGTGCCTGGCCCTCTTTTTATGTTAACTTTAAGATAAATGCTGTTTACACAGGCAGCATGCTAATCATAAACCCTTGTTAAACACTGGCTAATAACTATGCTTTGTACTTATTCAGAGACTTTCATCTGATCATCTTGGAAACCTCTGTAAACACAAATACATTTTTACAGCATTGCAGGAGTAGCTAAACAATTACTCTGTGGTAGAAATAGACCCTCTGTACAGCAGGCCAGTAACTCAATATCCTTACCTAGAGGTAAGGAAAGAGTCAGTAAAACTGCTGTAAGACAGGAAGAATCCAGTAGTTTTGGCTATACTGGAGCTTTAGCATGAAAGGTAGCATAGTACAAATGAAGTTTTATTTTTCCTTGTGTTCTATTCATAAGAAAAATTTTTTTTTTTTTTCTCACAACAAAAGGTCAGACTTTTAAACCAATGATACAGAAGCATCCCACACAGCAAAACACAGACCAGGAAAAGTTTGAAGCACAAACATTATGAAGGCCAGTCAGCTATCTTAATATAATAAACTGGTTTTGGCAACAAATTAAAACAGTTGTTTCATATTTGTAGGCATTTTTTAATGGATGCTTCTTGAATTCTAAGGTACTAGCTAAAGATTTCAGGTTTATGACAGGAAACCTATTTAAGTATTTTTTCTTTAAGTTTTTGCTCAAAAACATAATGATGATGATGCAGTGACTACAGCTTAAGATAACTTATGTCTTCATTGAAATTGGTGAAAAAATGCCTCAAGGTGATTAGCTAGCACCAAACATAAATTATGTATCAACTGTTATGTGAATAGCAACATCAAAGTTCTCCAAGTAATCAGTATGGCTAGCAGATGGCACAGACTCAACTTCATTAAAAAGCAGCAGTGCATGAGACCAGACTCCAGATTAAGATTTCCTCTGAAAAAAAACCCAAACAAAACACAACCAAAAAACCCAAAACACAGACAAAAAAAACATGGAAACAACTAACTTCTCCAAATATATGCATATAGGCACCAACTACCTAGCAACTGAGCCATTAGTGAAGGACACATCTCATTTTCATGTTGTTATAGCCAGAGTTTTATTAGCAGAGGTACAGAAAGTAACAGCTGAAATATAAGACAGGATGGAAAACAGATCTTTTCTCTAACAGTCAGATGCCCACGGCTTTCTTTGCTTTTCTTTACCAAAGCAAACTGCAGATGCCAAGAGCCCCAGTTGCAGCGAGGATTACAGAAATTAGTTTAAGCTCCTTTTACATTCCTGATGCTAAAATCAGTTTATGCTGGCCTAGTCCCTCATATTTAATAGAAAAACTCAGTTATCTTTAAACTGTTGTAGACTGACAAGAGCCAAGAAACACACTGGTCCAGCAGCAGACTACTTGAGCAGTACAGGACTGGGCCCAACTCTCTAGCAGCATTTTCATGGGCACTATGAAGCACATTAGTCTTAGAAACATCAACAAGTCTTTCTAAAAAAAATGCACATAGAAGCTGGAGACTGAATGGTACAATACCAACTGATAATACCATAGGTTCATGATGTCTTCAGGAATTTTAAAATAGTTTGAGGAAAATAAATAGATTGAAAGCTTTCTCACTGACCCATCACTTTAGCCCTTGGTATAGGTACTTGCCTTATTTTCCTTTCTTATTCCCTGCTGGATTCACTTTAGTGCTTCCCTTCCCATGTCTTCTCCACTGTTTATTATCCTAATCAAATTATCTCCTTCCATTTACACTGATCACTACTTACTTAAAGTTCAAATGAATGAAATAAACCAAAATCAAATTAAATAAACCAAATTGAAAAACCTGCTGTCCCTATGTAAATTTTATTCTGCTTGTTTATTATAATCCACTGCTCTGCTGTCTGGCACACTTAAACTGTGAAGCCTTCAGCCAATGACTGACATACAGCATCTAGTGAAACAAAATCTTATTCCTAAATGGCATCTAGGTCTTACCATAATAAAGATAACTACCAGCAATAAGACTAATTAGTAGCACCAATAGATCAACTACAAGCAAGATGTCCAGGTATACAGATGGAAACAAGACCAAAGAAAAAGCTACACAATCATGAACAGAAATTAATGCAAAGTATATTCTAAACACCAACAACCATAAAAAAAAACCAAACAAAATCTCCTATTATTAAAGTAACTCATATCTCAGAAACTTCCCATCCATTATAAATTATGCCTGTTTTGAGTTGAAGTTCCAAGAAGTTTCAATCAGTTTTACATCTTCCAGCAGCTAATGAGACTGGATATGCATAGACAAAACATTCTGCTGTTATCTCAGTAGTCAGAAAAAACAAATAATATTTTATAGCTTAAAGTAATTCCCCCACAAAACATTTTTTAATATCATGTGACTGTGCTAGGAAAATATGCCAAGTTGTTTCATCTTTTTACTTTGAAATATACAGATGGCTCTTCTGACGTTTATCGAAACTTTAAACTCATTTTTCATTGGACATATAAGCAGCTGGGTGTATATACAGTTAAATGCCACTGAATACGCAGTGTTTGTAGGAAAGCCACCTTAATGGCTAAGAAAATGCTGCCTCTCTGTCACCAGCCTTTTAAACAAATGTGAGCAAAGCATCGAAGAACTGTTCTGACCATAAAGGTGGAGATGAGGGCTTTATACATAACTTGGGGATTCTGGCCAAGTAAAATGATAATGCTGCATTCTAGGAGAAATGCCTATTCCAGCTGTCTGAGCAAGGCAGGGCTCATGGGCATTGCAGTACTGATGGCAGTGCATGAGCTCCCACCAGGTATCCTGCCCTGCAGTACACGGACATCTGGGATACAGTGCCTCTACATCCTCTACTTCCAGGTCTGTAGCACATCAGATGCCAGTCTTAGTCTCCCTTTACAATATGTGCATATATTTATTCCTACAGAAAGTCACCAATGTTACCTGAAACAGATCAAACACACAGGCACAGCAGTAATTGCAAGGCAGAACTTACTAGAGATGTCTACTGTACTGATGGTAATAAGGCAGTAAACAGGTGATTCAGAAAGAAACAATTTCCAGAGAATCAAGAGAAATCAAAGGAGGGGGGAGGGAATCTCTATTTTGCCTTATTATTAGTCCTTCACAGACTTTTCTAATTGCATTTATCTTCTAAAGCACAATCTTTTTCTTCCTCTCCAGCGGTATCTATTCTCCATTATGCCTGGCATATTTTTTTCCCAATTTAACAATCCCCTGCTACAGCTGGAACAGATCCTCCTGCTCTTTAAGTTTCTGCTGAGATAATGCAAAGGCTCTTATCTATATACCACAAATAGGGAAGTGAGAAACAGAGGGACTAGATGGCTTGCTTGCTGGCACAGAAAGAATTTACATGAAACCGAGAACTGAACACAGTTTTAGAAGTCCTAAAGCAAATCAACACAACAGCCTTAGTTGTGACCCAAGGACATAACCCTTTACATTTCCCATCTAAATAAAGAGACAAGCAAGCCCTGCTCAAAGATCTCCAAATGGATTTATCATCCACACACAAGCACCTGAACTGTGTGAATGGTAAATATCCACAGTGGTCACCTCCTTGCCACCTTCTCCACTGTCGTGTGTGTCATAGTTAGAGGGGCT
>VWZY01011769.1:76261-88744 GCA_013399075.1 Chloroceryle aenea | reverse complement strand
TAATATTCTATGATTCTATGATAGCTGCTATTGCCAGGGACTTAGAACTGGGAGATCTCACTTAGGAAAAAAAAATAAGCTCCTGGAGAAAATTCACTCTGATGATGAGATCAGAACGTTGCTGGTGTTCTTATGATTGGTGTGAAGGCTTAGGATTTAGGTTGATTTTTCACTCTGACACACGCTTCCTGACCTTCAGCAAGCCTCTGAGCTCTAAGTCCCTGCTGTAAAATGGAAATAGTGGCACCTCTGCATGGAAGGTGTGTGCTGTGAACGCATACTCCTGGAGCAACTGGCTGAAGCAACTACAAAGACACCTTTCTTAAATGGTGGAGACACCCTATTTAGATAACGAGGATGTCCTAAAATGCCTCAGTATCACAAGGGTGTGCTGCTGTTATAAGTGATTGATTTACTACACTTTGTGTTGTGTTACCTATTCATTCTGACTGAAGAAGGTGACCGAATCCAGTTATCATTAATGGTATTTATATTTGTCTGAGGTTGAAATGTTTAACCTCCCCAGCTCAGAAGGCTGTTCTGTGTTAGCTTTTCTGTCAGATTCCTGCCTTTGGCAAGTTTTTATGGACAGATTACAGATCTAGTACTACAAGGTTCACCACGAAAATGCTGACACAAAGTAAAGTGTTGTAGCAGTGGTGTAATAACCATGAATTCATATGAAGCACATATTTCCCTTAGATGCATCGTAAACCCCAAAATATCTGAGAGCTGGTATTTTCAATAGTCTAAAACAGCAAAAACTGCTGATTCTTTTTTTTGGTCATGATTATAGCTGCTCTATTGACAGCCCTATTTCACCTTTATTTTAGCATCTGAAAGGTTTGTCACCACTCATTTATGCAGTTCTCTCCATATACACAGGGTGGTTTTCCTTGTGAGTAGAAACAGAGCATCCAAGATCATGACACAGTTCTTGGCCTGCACTCCTGTGGGCTCTTGATGTATGTCAGACTTGACCTTCCAGCGTGCAGCACGGTCAGTGTCATAAAATATCTAGTGAACATGTCCTGAGTTTCTTTGTTAAATTAAGCAGAACGTATTCTGGGTCCTGCACACTAGAAGTGCTTTGAGTCCTTATGAATATCTCACCCTTTGCAGAGCTGGATGGTTGAATAAGGCTGTGCGCAAGATCCTCCCAAAAGCAGACTGTGGACAGAAAGATACAAAAACCTGTAAAACAAAGAGCTTGGAAATGATATTTTCTGTTTAAGGATTTATATCAGGTATTCTTAATGGCTCATTTAAGAAAAGACAGCCGTGATAAAGAGATAATTATGATACTGTCCCACTTTCTCAATATCATCAGTGATGCCGCAGCCATTTCTTTCCTGCCTTCCCTGGCGAGCTATAACCCTTCCCACATTCAAATAATTCTTCCCTTATAGGACCATTCTGTCCAGTATAGGTTGTCGTGTAGATCAGGAGAACTATTTGCAGTTCTTTAATATGGTGGATTGCTCCCCGAGGCCACTTCTGCGCAGAGACCTTGTGAAAAAACACTGGAGACTTGTACAGATGATACATCCCGGGGGAAAAGAATTTAAAAAAGCAAGTGAGCAGATTATCAGGGTCAAGCAGTGCTGGACGTGCAGGCAGTGCTTGTTAGGAGTGGACTAAGGTTGACACACTCGGGTAAATTTAGAGCTCTTGGATAGACATGAGAAATTTTTCCACAGTAGCAGCTTTGCTATGAAGATTTATTTAGCATTTGCCTCATGAACAGCTTGTGCCTATTTTTGCATGCAGCCATCTGAGACTTTGTGTAGCTGTAAACCAAACTTCCTGAAGGTATTGAGCAGAGTCTCAATTCGGAGATTATTGTTCTTCTGCAAACTACCACTGCAAACCAGGCCCTCAGTTCCAGCTTTTCATGGCACAGAGTGTTACAGCTAGGTCTGTGTGTGCCTTGCTGGCAGGGGGAAATTCGAAGGATCAGGGCAGTTGGATTTCCTCTGCTGTAATGGGTGGATCTGTTATGTTTACAGGCAGTCTGCTGAGTTATCTAGAAAAATAAATTAAACCCTTTGAGTCTAATTCTGGCTGGTCTTATATCTGTACAAACAGCAAATAAGTCAATGGAAACAAACCTGTGTGTGCAATCTCTCTCAAATGCCCAACCTCAGAAAGGAGGGGCTAAATGGCTGGATAATGTGGAAAAATGTGAAAACTTGTGGTTTTATGTGTAAGGGAACACACATCATCTTCAGAAGCCCTTGCCCTGAGACAAAGCAAATAATTCCTTGGTATATGTAGGAAGTGTGTAGACTTCCAGACAGAGGTAGATTGAGAAACCAAACTGTACCAAAGTAAAGTGGTGAAAACACTCGGAGATGACACTTTACAGACCTTAGTTTGAATCCATCCCCATGCTATCATGACATTCAGATGTGCCAGGTTTTCTCTTCCAGGGTTTGTATGCCATTCTTTATGTCCAGAAACACGCGACCTCGTGACTTTCAGTCCTGGTTTGCTTGTCAGACCTGACCTCATAGACTTGTACGGGTGCTAATTCCTCGTGCCTAGTGCTGATGACCTGGTGCTCACCTCTTCATCCTCTTTGGGCAAGGAGAAAACATAGGCACTAGTGGCTAGATCTCTCTGGTGACTGTTGAGGACCATGCCCGTATGGCAGGACGTCTATGGCAAATGAGTAACAAAGGTTTGGAACATGTAGAAAATGTGACCATCTAAAATAGGATGTTTCATAGAGAAGAGGTGGTTCTGTAGTTTTGGAAGGACTAACCTTCTACTTCTCAGTCTTTGGAAAGAGAGCTTTACTTGATACCTCAAGAAGTCCTCAAACTAATCTCAAGTGACCTGACCATGTCAGAACTGAACATTCAGATTTTCCCAAGGTGCACTAATTGCCCCTTTTCCCAGCGTCGCCTATCAGATAGGTGAAGCCTCACATTCCAAAGCAGAAGTAACCCCAAATCCTGTATTACAGATTCTAGTCTGCCTATATATAAAGACTGTAAGGTGGCCAAGTCCCCAGCTGAGGAACCTGGGTTTTTTTGTTTTGTACAGTAAAAGTTGTGATAAATCAGGACAATTCAGTCTGTGGTGTGCTCCCCAGGGTAGAATTGTAGTTCTTTCCCCATTCTGAGCTCCTTGTTCTGCTAGTTATTACGTGGACTTTCAGGCTCATAGACACAGCCATGCAGATTTTTCACTCCTTTACCTCCTTAAGAAGCATCATCATGTAGGATTTCAGTTCCTGGCAATACAGCGAGGAACAGAAGTGGGACTCTGTTTTAAAAAAATCATATTAAATCATGTGGGTGAGTCCTACATGCCTGTCCCCATCTCCCTTCAGAGCAGGATCATCTGTGCCTGCCGTTACTACACCCTCTGTAAGACGTCTGCACAATCTGTTCGACCCCAGGCTTCTCCACTACCAATTCTGTCTGGGTTTTTTTGGTTTTGGACATGGCCAGATACATCTTCTCTGTATCATTTCTGTAATTGATAACTGTGATTCTCTTCCCTGCATAACTGTTGCAGGCCAGCCTTTCCTTTTGGTTTGTGACCATTTAGACACAATGGAACATAATGCTGGTTGCTTTTGTGTTTGGTTGGTTGGGTTTTTTTCCCTGTATTTTCTCTGTTCTACAACCTGCTTCAAGTACAAGAACAAAACCTGGGCACACAGCTACAGCTGAAGCCTGACCAGGGCTGCAGGTGAGATCAAGCTAGATAACATAATATCTGTAGCATCTATTCCTGTTGCTGCACCCCAGTGTGACTGTGTCAATAATAAAGGTGACTCATATTCCACTTTCTACCAAGCATGGCCCCTTTACTGTATTTGTAGTGCAGTTCTTCATCCTTCCCTTGTCCAGCCGACTGTTCCTGCCTCTGTTACAACCTTACATCCATTCTCATTATAGAGTTTTCTTAATTCCCTCTGTACCTGCACAGGATAAGGATACAATTTAGCCCTAATGAGCACTTGTAAATATTTTCTTATACATTTCCCTTAAGTGCAAACCAGTAAATCTTCAAAGTCCAACAGGCAAGCACATCATGACCAGGAATTCCCTGGGAACTAATGCAGCTGCTGTTGTGCCTGCTGTTCAGCCTCGGTAACTTATGCAAGAAAAGAACAGCAGCAAAAAATTAAGAGATGCATTCCTACATGTTGTCTTCAGACTGCAAACAGGCAGAAGTCATACGGTAAAAAGCAGTCCTGTGTAAATCTCACTGCAATCACCTGATCCCAGGGAAGAACTGAAGTGCTGAAATACGGGGCAAAACGCTGGATGTTTCAGATGTAGGAGCTTTTTAAGACCCAGAAAACATCTGAAGAGGCTAAGACTTTAGTAAGTGATACAGGGAGCACTTGTCGGTAGGTTGTCCTTTACGGGGGGTACTACTTTCAAAGTAAATGCTGCAGGATAAGTTCAGAGAAGCTATTTGAACGTAGAAGTTTTCCTGTCCTTCTGTGGACTTCACAGTGTTGAAATATGGTTAAAGTAGGTATGAAAAGTAATCATTTTCCACAGGTGATAACTGCACTTTTTGAACTCGGGCTTCCTCATTATGCCCCGTCTCCAGAACTACACTTAGAAGATTATACAATTCCATTCTTAATAAGATAATTACTTTAGTTTTGTGTTACTTATTTTGTATTCTCCCATCTTGGAGGTTTGCATGTGGAGCTAACTGAAGAGTTTTACTTTATCTGGATGGCAGGTACATTGCTAAGCAATGGAAATGACATAGTAACTCCCATTAACTGGGCTACGTCATTTCCTGATAACTCCAATTATCTTCTGTCAGCCCTGTAATGTAATTAAAATGTTAAATTGTTTTCTTTAGATAAGAAAAGGTTATAAAAGCCATAACAATTTGTGTGGACTTAATAACCAGCTGGTGTTAATAGCCCAAAGCCTCTAGTTATCAAGCCTTCCAAGCAATCCTCGATTGCAGAGAAATGCCCTGTGTCTGGAGCATTCACAGACTCTCTTGGCTTTTAGCCACATGAGACCTTGCAATCGCTTGATCCCACAGATAACACTGGTGCAGTTTATTTCACCCTGACTTCAGCCTACCAGTGAAGATCTCCAGTGTGAATCAGGTTATGTCGTGCCACTGAGTACGACCATCTAATGTGACGTGCCTTGGTGGGATGAGTGTTAACAATAACATGGCCATGGGGTAGTAAGAATTATGCTTAATGTGAAACAGTCCAAAGATCAACTGAAAGGAAAGGATTGGGAATTGCGGGATCTTTCTGTCCATTTAGAGTTGTTATTACTTTGGCAGGAGACACATGTATTGCTGCACCTTAGGCACTTGGAAAGAGATAAAAAACAACAACAAAACAGAAAAATGGATTTGTTTGTATTAAGAGTGGTAGTAGAGCCAGAAGAGAGAACGAATATACTGCTTGTTCACCTCCGTTTAAAGGCTTCTGCTCCTTGTCTTTTTAGACTCTTAAAACCTGTATTATTATGAGGGTAGGGGTCAGCACAGCCTGGGAATGTGACTGCCCCTAGTTTCTATCACAAGAGACTGTTATGTACTTCAAATTTAGGTTAACTTTTGTGTTGACTTAAAGTTTTCATGCTTAATTCCTTTGTCAGACTGAATTTTCATGTTCACTTCTTTGGGATATCAATGTAAAATCCGGGCCAGGGTCTGAACTGGGCTACCCTTTGGGAAGTAGTTTATAGCGGTTTGCACATGAAAACCCCGTGTTCTGTGCAGTACCACGTGTAGCTATTGCCTTTTCAATACCCAGCTGGTATTCTGCCAGAATTAAAAGCTTGGGATGCGAGCAGACCTAGTGAATGGTGAGGCAGTGGGGTACGAAATCTGCTGATAGTTTGTCTCGCCACCTTCAGCCTGGTGGTTTCCTCCTTGCTACACCAGTTCAGCCTCAGTGCCTGCTTGCCTGCCTCACGCAGCGTCTTCCCATTTCAGCTGTCCTTTTTGGTCACCTGCAGATAAGGCTCCAAGGAACTGGCAGGAGTTGACTGAACACCCCTGAGAGCAGCAACATCTCCTTGCTTAGGTGTATCTTCAGTTGATGGTTATTTTACCAGTAAATTTACACCTGGTTACATCATCTCCAGTCATCTTCTAAGCACTTGGGACAGTGATGTGTAGGATGGTGTAGTAGAGATGAGGTAAATGGTTTTATGAGTAGCATAAATCACCAGGCATGTTCTGATTCCTATCTGCAGTGACTTGCTTTGGGAGAAAAGGTGTTTAGCACAGTGATAGCTGCTTCTTTTAATTCCCCCACTTCTCAAATATTCTTAAAAAAATATTATCTGCATGCCTGACGTGCCCTGCATTGAAGTAGAATAAACATCTCTTTTATCACAGGCTGCTAAATGTACGTATTATAGTAAACTTTGTTAGCTCTGTTTAACAGCATAAATTTTTACCAACACTTTTCTTTAACGCCCTATAAAGAAATGCTAATGAGAAAACCAAAGCACCACAACTTGGTTAACAGCTCTGCTTTCCTAAGTACCAATAAACGCTGGAAGACGCATCCTAGGAGCGTACAGCCCCAACAGACCAGACAAATAATGAGTCTAGTAAATGGCAGGCTGCTTTATGGGGCAGGGCAGCAGCATTTTGTGTCATTATTAAAAAATTCCAAGTTCATGTGAGCAATCTGGTGGTATTTAGTGGGAAACTCTGGGTTACATGTCCAAACAAAAATAATTTACTGGAATCTTTTATCCCTGCTCTGCAGCTCTGTAGTGAGATTGGAAAATATGTGGAAAGAATACAGTTAGCTAGCAAACACTGTGGGATGTTACTGTAATTTCTTTAGGAAACTATTGGTTCCCTTCCTGTAAAGTCCTGAAAGACTCTTGTAAAGTGAAAATTAGGTTCCCATGATTTACTGCTCTATGCGAGGCTTTTGATGTATCTATATTCTGGTAGTTAAATTGTCATTGTATAAATGTGGGCCTCAGTCCTGGAATTAGATTCATGCTGGTGAACCCTTCTGCCTACTTGGAGCTCGGGTTAATTCGCAGAGCAGTTCTGGCAGACCTCGGATTCCACGAGAGCGGTTGTACCGGTAAGGTCCGTAGTGCAGATGCTGACTTCTGGTGACAATGATTGAAGTAAGCCATGGAAAATAACATTTGTTCTGGGGCCTCATGCTGATGTTTCTCTACCAGCTTCTCACTGCCTCACTGTAATTCATAATTTTAAGTATGTCACCTACAATATTAAGTTCTATTTGTATGTGTCACGCTTACAGAAGGCCTACAGATGGAGAATCTGTGAAATCTTCTCTCGTATTTTTGAGTTCTCTACAATTGCACCAGCTTGGCTGGTTAATTGAGATCCGGAGAGCAGCAGCTTATTAAAGTGGATGAAATTCCTGAACAGACAGGTGCTGGCAGAGGTCCAGGTCTGTGCACTCTATTGTATTACACCATCCCTGCAGAGAAATAACTCACTTTACAAAACTGGGCAGTAGTGTTACACACGTGCATATTCCTCCAGCCTGGATATTTGGTTGGTTCTGTCCATTAATAAGTATAGATTTTCCTTTGAACATCGTCAAGCTTCTACATGACACTGAAGGAGTCTAGGTGCCAGATTATTTGCACTGATGATTAATTAGCGATACAAGGATAATATAGTCAATTTGAACTACATCATTTTGAAAACTGCTCTGACTGGAAGTAACAAGCTGCAGAGCTACAGGAGGTATTGTACTTTAAGATAAACACAGGCTATATATTACTCCCAGCGTGTCCTGTTGATGGCCTTGAGCTACAGTGGATAAGAAAGAAAGGAGGGGAGCAAATTCCTCGTCTGCCTGTGGCATTCTGAGCAGCCTCTGGCAGAGGAGAGCAACTTGCAGGTTTTCAGCTTTAAGAGTTTCTGGCTGGTGCCTCTGCTGGCTTCTGAGGGCTGGTGGCTCCAGCCTGAGAGAGGTGGTTTATCCTCTCTTCCCTGCCATTGCCTGCCAGACAGGAGTAAGGATGGCTGATAGCCAAGCTATGAACTCTTACCGAGTCTGGAGCCGCAGAACTGTCGCCTCCGCTGTAGAAAAGATGAGACAGTTCTTGTGTAATGAAGGGTAGAGCACTTTTTTCTTTCTTAACCAATAAGTGATGAATCTGAACCAGAAGTTGCTTCCAGAGAGCATTTTGGTAGTCTGCTGAAGGAAAGCAGGACCCAGCAGTGGCTTAGCCTCACCAGCAGTCTCAGATGCTGTCTTGGCTCTTCAGTGTCCGGTCTGATGTGCCATGTTGCAGGGCTGGTCCCACAGGCACATCTGAGAGCAGACAACACTGAAACCTCTCCTAACTCCACCCCGTGGAAATACCCACCCCTTCAGGAAGATGCAGGAATAGGGTGCAGAACAGCTCTAGGGATGCGAAAGATAATAAATCATTTCTAAAACAGACACTGGAAATTACACAGGGCAAAACTGGCGTGTTGCAGGGATCTAACAGACATTAAATGGTTTGGGTAAAATAGTGCTTAAAGTGAAATAGACTGACAGTAGTTTAGGAGCTTGTGATTCTCAGACTGGCAGTGAAGTTGAGTCCTTGGGTATCGACAGTGGGAAGTGTCCCCTCTGCTGTTAGTACCTTAGCAAATACATCCAGTAGTTCCATCCTCATCCTGCCTCCCAGCAAAATCACATCGAGGTTTAATTTAATGCCACGCTTTCTGAGATTAGGAATGAAGACCTGTGGGACTTGTGCTGCACAAATCAAAACCATGCCATGCTCTCTGGGTATCTTCTGAGCCCTGTGTGTATGTACAAGACTAGATTCTTGAATCGGAACTTTACTTTGTCGAGTACACTTTTTATCTTATTAGCTAATGGAGTTTGTCTCTTCTGCCATCTGTTCGTATTCCAAAGGTTAAGATTCATTAATTTGCTTACAGGACAAAACATTCCCTTTCCCTGTGCCAAGGAAACACATTTCTAAGATGTACTTGTGTTCCTTAGGTAATGAAAGAAAATTAGCCCGTGGAATTCTCCCTCGTAGGGTGCGCAAGGTATGGAGATAGCCACTGCCAGCATGTGCCTCTCGTGTCACTACATGCAGATCATCTCCTGATCATAAGCAGCAGCAGTAACAGCAGCGTGGTAACGTGCAAAGACCTCAGGTGTGAGCCCTCATGGGCTGGTGAGAGATACTGTGCAAACACATAGAAGAAATAAGTCTGTGTCCCAAAGCTCTTGAAGCTGAACAGCTGATTGGAGAAACATGGGAGTTAGGTGTGCAAAAAGCAAATCAAGTGCAGTGTGTGCAGATGATTTGCAATTAGATGCTTGAAATGTTGTGTATTTTATCCATTTGCTAAACGTAAGCTCTTTGGCAGTCACTCAAAAGACTTCCGAGGTTTTGCTGGTACTTCTTAGGAGTACAGAAATCTATTTACATATGTATATCTCATAATTAAGGTTATATTGCTGCTGGTTTTGTGGGTGTATTTATGTAATCGTGTTAAATTGTTCTATCACAGCATAGTATTATCAGATTGATACTGCTTGTTGAATCATAAGATGCTTGTAAATATTGTCTTTGCTTTTCATGAATGGTGTACAGTGGATTCCTTTTTAAGTCAGGTATTTTGAAATATTCTCATGAGTCACAAAAGCTGGACATTTTAATATCTATATGTGCCAGCTTATCTGCCTAATAAGTTTAGAAAAGCATCTGCAGGAGACTGAGACTGACAAATGTCAACTCAGATCTCCTTTTGGGTTATGCCCTACCTTTAATTTATTTCATTTATTGAGACCCAAAAGCACAACCAGAATTGAAGTATTCAGAGAGTCCATTTAAGCTTAATTCTGTGTCATTCTACATGGCGATGCAGTAGCCTTCCAGGCAGGCAGCACAAGTGAGACAGAAAAAGTAGCATTTGAAGGAAAAGTCACAGAAAAAAATGGAAAACTAAAGCTTCCCATCTTTCAGCAGGGAGGGCAGCCATTAGGAGAACATGAGCATTATTTGAGTGATCCGTTGTCAAAAAAATCAATTGGGCAGGAAACATTTTTAAACGACTGGAAAAGAAGACTAGGAAGGTGCTTCAAAAGTCAATTTGTGGATCTGCAACAGTCAATTAAAGGCTGGAGCACAGAATCATTTCTTTCAGGTTGGGGAGGATGGGGTAAGCTGTCTGGCAGCCAAGTGTCTGCTTTTCCTTAGCACTGTGCTAAGTTGGGGCAGAGCTTTTCCTTTCAGCTACAGTCATTCTTCTGAAGGCCCACTCTATCCCAAGTCATTCTTTGCTCCTAGGATGGAGAAAATGATGGCAGATTTCATCATTCTAGTTCTCATCTTATCTTGGCAGGTCAGGGTTGGCAAAGGCTTATTTGGAAGGTTGTGCCACTGACTTTTTATCAGCCTTTTGCACCTATGTAATATGCAAAGTTCACTGTGGCATTTGCAGTGGTAATAGGCAAAAATTCCCTTCATCTGTAATGGACATAAACATTTTGATGTGGTACGTGCTTGGCTTTCAGCTGAGGTTGTGGATAAACCTTTCTTAACCATAGAGAAAAATCATTCTTTACTGGTTCCAAGTGAATTCTTGATCTTGTAAACACTGGCTTTCTCTTAGCAAATCCCTTTGGAATAAAGAGGTGTGGGGAAGAAGGGTGTGCTTGAAGGTGATGTCCTGAGGATGTGAAGGATTGCTGTCAAGCATTGTTTGGGTCCGGATGGCGGGTGCCCAGGGAGCGGGAGAGTAGCAGGAGGAAGATAGGGAAGGGGACTGTTGATATTAAAGAACACAGTGATGGAAGAGAGTGCACAGCTTGAATCATAAAGTAAAACATTGCCCGGGATGCCAGATTTCTAACGTGTGTGCTTTTTCCACAGTGCACATAATACCCACCTATAAATCATTTAAAAATATGCCTAACTGTCTAAACAAACCTCTGATCTGATAAAAAGGTCCTGACTTTGCTTCAATAACAATGCCAACGTCATCCTCATTTTCCATAGCCCTCTCTCCTTTCTGCGGTTTTCTTACATGACTGGGAAAAGCTCCCAGTTCCTGTCAGTAATGCCACTGCTCTGCCCTTAAACTGCCTCTTGACAATACACATTTTCTAGAACATATGTGAAAAAAAGCAGTGTGACACTGTCTGGGCAGGTGAACTGCTGTGATTATTACTCCTGCTATTCCTTCAACCTAACCTGTCTGTCTGTATCATCCACCTTCATCTGAGGTGGCTTCCAGGGGGTTTATCTTCTGGGAAAAGTGTATCTATATTCAGCTGTCAGCCCAAGATCACTCTAAATGTCACTCGTTTGCTTTTATGTCTTTGGTCTTGACAGATGTGTTTGAATTACTCTGAAGGCACGCGCCTAGGTACTGTTCTCTATCTCCTTGCCTAGCAGCATTATCTCCTTTAGGTGCATCACAAGAGGGGGCAAGAGGGTGTGAGGAGGACAGGATGGGAGAAGAAGGACTCTTCTACCTGCCCAGCTGAGGCCTGGGACTGTGTGTTGTACAGTGTGGGCACCTTGGGGCCGTCACGATCTGGCACCAAGCGCTCTCCACAACTGCAGCTGCCGCCGGGTTCTGCTCTCTTGTGCTATTCATCGAATCACAGACTGGTAGGGCTTGGAAGGGACCTCTGGAGATCATCGAGTCCAGCCCCCCAGCCAGAGCAGGACCATATTCAGCCCTAAGTGCAGGCAACAGAGCCCCTGTACTGAGTTTGCAAAACCTTCCCGAAGTTGAACCGTCTCTAGATTTTCCAATGTTCAAAATAATGTCTTTTTTTTTTGGTCTTTTTTCCTGCCTACCTGACTATTGCTTCAAAAACAATTCTGCTGCTGCTGGCTTCATTAATATGCATACGGTGCAATGTAAATGGCTCTTGAGGCCTCCCCTTGGTAGATGATTTAATGTGGCAGTTATGAAAGCTGCTCAGACTGCGCTCGATTAGCATAATAATGAAGCTTCTGCAGCAGTGTTATCATCCTCAAAGGAAATAGCCTGAGTGGTCACAGCTCCTTTAACAAGTACCACTTTAGGATAAAAAGCAAAGGCCTCTGTTTGAAATGGTAGATTGGAATATGCAAAGCGGGAGGGAGTTGTTTGTTGTCTTTAAGAGAAGTGGGGCGCAGGCCGGAGCAGGCAGCGGGGCAGGGCGGCCGTGCTGGGCATCATCCCCTCCTGGCACAGCACGGGAGGCTTGCTCTTTGTTTACAGAGTCAGGCTAATCAAGAAACTCAGTGCTCCTTCGTCTCCTGTACTTGGCCTCTGATGCAGTGACAAGGATGGTGCTTGTTTCCCAGCCTCTGGGAACTCAGAAAATGGGAAATGCTGTGGTGCAAGACTCTGTTTTGAGTTTTCACAGAATCTCAGAATGTTCGGGGTTGGAAGGGACCTCAAAAAGATCATCCAGTCCAACCCCCTGGGAGAGCAGGATCACCTAGATTAAGTCACACAGGAATATGTCCAGGCGAGGTTGGAATGTCTCCAGAGAAG
>VWZY01011769.1:48581-73891 GCA_013399075.1 Chloroceryle aenea | reverse complement strand
CCCCCCCCCCCAAATTATCCCCACGGAATAGCTCTGCTGTCCCTGGAAAGGGGAGTGGGCAAGGAGGGTGATGGGAGAGGGAGGGAGATTTGAACATCGTTAGAATTTATCTTTGCATACATAAATAAAATCAAAATGCTGAGGTCTGTTCTTGATGGCTGAAACCCCGTTAAAGGCTGTTCTCATACATTGTGTGCCTGCGTTCTGCAGCGACTAGAAATCCTACCACCTCATCTTCATTCCAGAGCACACACCTCGCATCTTCTCGCTCTTCTTGGCACTGCCCTGCCCGTACTTTCTGGCTGTTACAGGCTCTCTAGTTTTAATTTGCTGACACCACTCTTAGACTGATTATGTTAATTACATGTACTTTTGTGACCTCTCGCTCTTTTTGCCTTTCTTCTTCTGCTTGCAAAGGTCCATTGGGACGGCTTAGTCACATCACTTCTTTCTTTTCTCCCTTTGTTCTCTGCCACTTTTTTGTTTGGGCTGTTAAAACAGCAATAAAGTAGATTTTGACAGCTTAGGGAACAACCTGGCCTATTTTTGGTTTCCAGGGAAATGGGTTTCCTAGTTTGGTGGTACTGGCTGGCAACTCTGACCTTGGGACTCTGCTGGTTTAATCCTTGTATAATTCCACTGCACAGCAGAGTTAGTTTTAGTATGCATAAGTATGCATCAGCTGAGAATCAGACACGCCGTTTTCCTGGGCTTTAAGGTTGACTGCCTTTAGTTATTGCACACCTTTACAGGAAGGGAGAGGGGACGATGCAATGAGCCTGACCTAATCCCTTCTTCCGCGTGGGGAGGAGGGACAGAGAGAAAAATGCTTTTCTTAAATTCTTTCCCTCTGCCCATCAAGAGGCAGGTCATCGTCAGCTGTCACCTTTTGCCATTCCTGTTGTCCATTCACTTTATTGATTCCAACGCATTCAGAATCAATTAGGCAAATTAATGGAATAAAAAACCATCGAGGCCATCACAGGCAGTCTGCCACTTTAGCATGGAATTGTCACGCTGCAGCTCCGGAGTGTCCTGGGGAAGCAGTGCCTGCTTCTGTGGTGCTTCCCTGGTGTCCCTGCCTGGAGATGGACAGCCACCAAGACCAGAACGGCCACTCCTGCAGTGTGGAAGGGCGTGGGTGAAAACAAATGAGGAATCCCAGCCCAGCAAGCACCCTGGGCTTCTGATCCCCTTTAAAGAGGATAGACCCTGAATCAAAGAATAAAGGGTGAGAAAGAGGAGGCGTAAAAACCCACAGCTGCAATCACTTCCCTTGCTAAGCATTTTCTGCTTTAGTGGCAGCAGAATTTGAAGACATTGGGTCCTGTTACTCCTGTTACTCCTGCCTCTGACCGATGCTTCTCAGAGTAGCTTTGGACTTTACAAAGGGCTCAGTCTGTGCCCTGAGAAGCTTTCTGGAATCACGGTGTTGTCAGGGCGGTGTTTCTGAGCAGGGGCACAGCATCCTCCAGCAAACTGGGTTTTGCTGCTACAGCTCACATCAGTTCTGTGGGAAAGTAAAAGTAAAGAACCAAACCCCGTGTAACTGGGTATCGCTCCCTGTTCGGTACGGTGCTAGCAGGAAGGTTCAAAATGAGGCCTTCCTTGTGCTCTCCTCATCTCCTCGCTGTTGTTACCAGTTTGTACAACGTTTAGTTTGAGCTGCTTCTGTCATTGCTTAGGATTTGCAAAGCACTCACCTAAGATAGCTGGCTACCTACAATTACTGGGGTAGAAAAGCTCTAGTAACAACGGGTGCCTGTGTTTCGTGACAGAGTAGTGTGCAAAGAAGCACATCCTTGTTAATTCTCTGAGCTGAGCCCTGCTCTGTGCCATGTGTTTGACACTGGGGTGGTGGGCTGGTGCCACTGCCTTCTGCTGCCTTTGTAATGTTGGAAATTGCTTTCTTATCCTCTTATTCTACACGCCTGTCATCTGCACCCAGGCTAGGCACTTAGGTTTTACTGTGTATTGTCGCTAATATTAGGGAAAAAAGGGTTTTGCAGCTCTCTTGAAATGAAAGGCTCTTATGCATTAGGTGTAATGGGCTTGTAGTGCTCACTGAGAAGCGAAGCTCTCAGGTGATAAGGCCTGTCACTGCAGATTGAAGAGAAAATAGCTGGAATCATGAAAGGAGTTTGATGGTTTCTGTTCCTGCTCTTGCAAGTAAATAGAGAGTAGGAGGGCTTCCAGCGAGGCAGTTGAAGAAGCTGTTCCTGCCTTAGGGCTGAAGAAACTGGAGTCAATAATCCTGCCTTGGGGACTCTTGCCACTGTTTTTGGTGGAGGATGGTCTCTCCTGAGAGCCTGTTGAGCACACCGGTTAAGGTTAACATGACAGTGTTGAAGAAGGTAAGATCTTTTCCTCTCTGATCTCCCTGATTTACTCCATGTGTTGGCCAAACCAGAGTGTGTTGTATATTGACACACATGTATACCCATGACATTGCTCCAAGTCAGCACCTTTCAATCCATAGGATGCTTGTGCAACCTGCAGAGAAGAGTCCCCAGGCCCAAAATGCCTTTGCCAGGAAAAAAAACGGTAGCGTTGATGTCTGTCTCTGTGACAGTCGTTCACGTGGGAGAGGTGGATGTCTAAATGTAGGCTTGCTTGAGGAAGATTATTGCTGATCTTTAACCTAATTCTAGGCTCAAGGGGGAGAAAGGGCTTTCTATGCTCACGTTTCTCACCTAAGGGACTGGCTGAGTTACGTAGAGCTGTTGGGTTTTAGGCACGTTACAGCTCCTACTAAATAGTTGTGATGCTTTTTGCTTCTGGCTCATCCAGGAAAAGAGAGACTAGAAAAAGATGCCTTTTAAGTTACTTTTGGGTTTTTTTTAACAATAGATTTACACTGAAAATTAGGCAGTGCTACTCACTTTTGGTACCTCTTCCTTTGTACTGAAAGACAACGTTACTGTGTGGAGAGATCAGGGCTTGCTTACGCTGTTGAACAGCGCTGCACGACTGGTTTATGTGCTTACAGCATAGCAAACATGAACTCTTTGTGTTACACCCAGTAAAAAAAGTGGGTTTGGACACTCCCAAAATGAAGTGCTCCCAGCCTCATTGTGTTCTGTGCTTTTCAAGGGGGATGCCTTGCTTGTGATGTGACGCGAAAGAGGACTGTGAATGTTAAAAAGCAGCGTGGCCAGCTAGAGTTAAACATTCAGGATGAGACATTAACTGAAACCACATGTGAAATGCAGCTGGTTCTGCTGAGGCTTTCATCAGTCTGTACTGGGAAGATTGGTGGGTTTTAATATGTGGTCTCAAGCAGAGCCAATAGAAATGTGTGGCAAATGTGTGTGAAATCAGCGTGTATCCATGGGGGGTCCGGGGTGCTTCGTGTAGCGTTTTATTTGTGTTAATAGAAGAAATGGTGATAATACCTGTCTCGTCACAAAATGCCTTTGCTTCCTGAGCATACAGAGAAAGGAGTGAGCAGATAAATCTGGTGAATCACAGCAACCTGTGCCTGCATGCTACGTCATGTCCTGGTCTGGGTTTTGGGTTGGTTTTTTGGTTTTGTTTTTGTTTCTTTCTTTGTTTTTTTTTTTTCAGTTGATCAAAACAAGCAAAAAGAGGGTATCAGGAACTAAAAATCTTCTGCAGAAAAACATGAGACTTCTGAGACCAGCTGGTCACAAAGCCATTGAAGACTGATGTTTCTGACTGAAACTCTTAATGCCACTTAACATTTAGGAGCTAAGGAGGACTGTGGATCAAAGAGCTGCTGAATCACAGCTGCTAAAAGAGAAGTTGCTGTGCCTGTGAGGAGGGATGAGCAGACACTTGAAAGCTGCCCCGTTACCAAGAGTATGTTGTATAAATGCATCCAAAGGAAAGGTTAAGGGACAGGGAAAGCCTTGCTGCTAGCCCTGAGAGAGACAGTTTTCTTGGCGTGGCAGGTGGAGGCACCGGTGGAGTTGAGCGGATTGCGCTCGAGTGTGTTCCTGGCAGAATGGTGTCCAGACACCTCAGAGGTGTCACAGTGCCCTAGTTAACTACGTGTGCAGCCGTTACAAACGGCGACGCCACGATCCTCGGGGCCGTGCAGGCAAAGCCATCATAAAGGTGTGCTAAAGAAAAGCCTTCCACTGGCTGTGCCAGGAGGAGATGCCATAAGCCTGGAAATCACTCCCGTGCATCTGTGTACAAGGATAACGTACCCAATTCGGTAGCGACTGTAGAGCAGACCTCGAACAGGAAGGAGAGAGATCCAGATTCACTGAAGTTCTGCCCTTGTGCGTAGACATAATAGGATCTGGTAGACATGAAGGACAGCTTTAGAGTAGCTTTTCACTTAATACAAAGACAGCTTGAGTAAAGGGAGAGGTACAGGGAGCCAAAGGAGGTGGTGGAGGCTTATTAAGTGTGGATTTTTTTTTAACCCCCGATAAGTGATAAAAGTGACTCGTACCTTATCAGCTCCCTGTAATTTTCAGAAGTGTGAAAGGAAGTAAAAGTAGCAGAGAGGCAAAGGTTCAAGTTGTAATGACAGTCTTCAAGGGACTCATTTTGTTTGAACAGACTTATAACCAAAGAGCAAATGGAGAAGAGGTCAGGGAACAAAACTCGGTTGCCTCTGTACTGGAGAAGTTGGAGGGGGAAGAACTGAAAGGTAAACACGGTTACAACTCAAGCAGGAGAAAGTGTAATTTGCTGGAAAAGGCAGGGAAGGGCAGTGTGGATTCTTGATCTGTGCTTACACCTCAGCAAATTGCAGGGGAACAAAACACCAATGCGCCGTTAAATAAAAGAGGAGAAGAGAACATCTTGTAAAGTGCCTGTCAGTCCTTAGCTGCAAATTATTCATCGGTGTAACAGGAGTGCCCAAGGAATAGGGATTTCTTGTAGATAATGGAAATAAAAGAGAAAAGAAAAACCCCAAACTAAAAACCACAACAACCAAACAGCAGTGCCCAGACTGCATACAGGAGGGCAAAGATTCCCCTTTGAGTGCAGGTGCCGTAATAGTTGCCGTAAGAGTGGGGCCAAAGAGGAAAAGATGTCACAGATGGTTTTCAAACACAGTGTGGGAATGGAAGGAAATTGGTGTTAGCACAAGTGCCTGCAGTGGCTCGGGGAAAGAACAGTTGTACCCACTGAGGATCCTCTGATGAGCGTTTGCTCTGTGAAACGCGTGTGGCCCTGGCACGTGGGCTTGCCTAAGGGACGTGCTGTAACGCAGCAGCCAGAAGCTTGGAACCCGTGTGAGATCTTTGCTTTGGCAGCCCTCAAAAGCGGTGCAAGCAGACTGATGTTTCTCAACCTCAGAAAATCAGCGGCAACAGTGATGAACAGCATCAAACACGAGCTCTCCTTGCCACCAAACACGCTGTGAAAAGACTTAACAAGAACTAAAGAGCTTCCTGCAGGGGGCTGTCTAATTCCCATCAAAGTCATCTCCTGAAGGGGAAAGGAAAATGAGATATTATTTATTTATTTCTGCTTCTGGCAGGAAAAATAAGATCCATTCTAGCAGCTTTCTCTCTGAACCTCCCTGCTACTGCTAGTCCTTCTCTCTAATACCTGTAGCACTGGGGCATACGCGCTGTCTCATTCTCTCTTCAGTGTGCATCTCTTGGCTTTCCACGGCGTGCAGTAGTGTTATTTATTTGCATGAAGAAAGAAAAAGCCCCAGTGTGATTACATGCAAACTTCTTTTTGGACAAACTTTCTCTTTTTAGTTCGAAACTCTCTACAGAGGTAATTAAATTGAAGTAGAAATGAAATGGGACTTGCTAAATAATTTGGCAGAATTAATGCATTGGGTTATTTTTGCCTTTTTACTTCTCTTACAGTTTGTTCTGGGAATAGCCTGCTTGTTTCTCTCAGGTGTTTAAATATGTCTGGAATCTTCAAAGAAATGTAATGCAGTAGTCATGAATTCAGTGCACAAGTTTTCAGGTTTTCACTGTATACCTGGAAAAATGGTGTGTTCATGTTTTTCAATTCAATGAACTTGGCTGCTTCAAATCATGTTTCCCCTGCAAATACTAGCAATTTACTTTTCAAATCTGTTCTGCAATATTCATTTAAAGATACTTGTTACAGAAGTAGTTGTGCCAGATGAACTGTTTGGTAGGATATTTGTGGAAAGCAAATATGGGATGGGGAGTAGGGTTGGCCAGAAACAACCAAAGTTAGTTTAATCAGAAATTCAGACAAATCTTGACAGAATGTTATTTATTGTTGCTTTGTTTTGGTTTGTTTTTCAGTAATTTGTTAATGGCAGACATCAGCTATTTGTAGCAATGCCATATAGAGGCCCTGCCTTTGGGATTTCATATTAAAAACCAGCAGGAATCTCTTCTGGAGGGAGACAAGTTTTCGGTAGAATCGCTGAAATCTGTACAGAGAGCAAGTGTCGTGTGTGCTGTGGTGGTTACAAGATACTTGGCTTTGTTTAGTCACTTCCTTGCTTTCACCACCTTTTCCTGGTACTTCAGAACGATGGTAGGAATGTTCTTTTCTGCTGAAAAGAACAGAGATGGTGCTGATCACCTTCTGAGCTGGTTACCACACAAGTGGGATAATAGCCTTAATTTCCCAAAGCTGGTTACAGCTTCCACCCTAAGCTGTTGTACCAGTACTGCTGTGGCCAGCAGGACTAGGGCAGGGATCATCCCCCTGTGCCTGGGAGGTGGCACCTCAAATACTGGCTTTAGTTTTGGGCCTCTCCCTCTGAGAAGGACACTGAGGGGCTGGAGTATTGTCTAGAGGAGGACAGTGGAGCTGAGGATGGGTCTAGTGCACAGGTCTGGCGAGGAGCAGCTGAGGGACCTGGGGCTGTTCAGCTTGGAGCAAAGGAGGCTCAGGGGAGACCTTGTTGCTCTCAGCAGCTCCCTGACAGGAGGTTGGAGCCAGGTGGGGTTGGGCTCTTCTCCCAAGGAATAAGTTGACAGGACAAGAGGAACCGTCCTCAAGTTGTCCCAGGATAGGTTTAGGTTGGACACAAGGAAAACTGTCTTCCCTGAAAGGGCTGTCAAGGGCTGGCCAGGCTGCCCAGGGCAGTGGTGGAGTCCCTGTGATCCCTGGAGGGGTTTCAAAGCCCCCTGTGGAGCTGTGATGCTGAGGGACAGGGGTTAGTGGTGCCCTGACAATGCTGGGTAATTGGTTGGACTCATTGATCTTAAAGTTGTTTTGCAACCTACATGATTCCATGAACACTATTCTTACCTTTTTGAATCCTTCAGCCCCTGCATCTGGTGTTAGTTGCAGTAAAATCCCTCGGCTCTAATTCCAAGCGCAGAGAAGCAGTAAGGAATACTTCTCAGGCAACAGTACTGTAGGGCATGGAAGAATTCATGGGAGAGTAGCAAGTTCTAGGGTCATTTTAGAGACCTGCCCTACTAAAGCTCTCTGGTTTTCCATCCTCTGTGAGCTGATAGAATGGTCAGATGAGGTATTTTCATATATGTAAATATATGTATGTAAATACATATGGCTGTTTGAAAATGAACCTTATTCCTCAATTATGTATCCTGATGCTGGGAGCAGGCCTGCTGGGGTGCTCCTAGAGTGATAAATTGATAAAAGTCCTAATAGGAGGAGCTCAACGGGAAAAAACAAAATGAATTAGCTTGCCAAGACATGGCTAACATCATTGAGTTTATATATGTTTCATTAAACTGAGGCTTGACAGCTTTATGAGGAAACAGTGGGGTTTGCAGTGTATGAAGAACCTGTAATACTGCCAAGGCTGATCAGGTCCTGTGCCATACAGCCTATTTAACAGACAAATATTTGCACAGTGAAAATGTCATTTTAAACGACTGGTTTGATAATCCCTTAAGCTTTTAAATGATCTGCAAAGTCGGGGAAATTCTACCCTGGTCTTTAAAATCTAGTGGCACATTAGATAATCAAAGCAAATAAAAAAAGATGGCTTAAGCTTTGTTCCTAAACTAGGGATTTTTTTGGTGGCTCCTGCTGCTGCTTTTACCCATCGGTTTTCTGCCTTGTTTGGTGGGGACCGTAGCTGGAGCTGGATTGATGTCTGTTCTCTCTGTTGCAGGCCCTGTTGATGTTCTACATCCACATTCAGTTTGCCAGGACACTTCCTTGGATCCACATTTGTGCTTTGGCTGTGGGTCTAAATACTTTCCTGTGCAAACTTGCCTTGCCTGCCTGAAAAGTGAGTAATAGCAGTGAGTAAAACCAAGGCTGGTTTTGTAGTTTTGCTTTATTTTCATTGCCTCCTGCAATAGGAAGAAAACTATTAGCTCATATTTGTGCAGTGACAAATCAGAAATGGTCAGTGAGTTAATTGGTTATTTGTGATTATCAGAATGATGCCCCAGGTTCTTCCAATGTGTTTATCCAACTGCAACCTCACAATCACAGTGATTTAGTGTCGAGAACCCAGACTGTGTGTAGTGTAAGCATCTGAGTGTAACCCACGTAGCAGTTAAAGGAGGCTAATGAGTAAATCCAGTTCCATTTGACTGATGAACTAGAAGATTTAAAAGACTAAATCAGTTTCAGATTCCTTCTCGTTCTAGCAGCTGTATAAAGCAAACCTTTGATTTTTCCTTGGCAGAACTGGGACTGAGACCTTTTATTTCATCCTCCCCCTTTTAGTCTTCTCTCATCCATAAGCTTATCTTGCTTTTTTTGTCCCTCTTCTCCACACAAGTCAGCATCCAGTTTGATCTTGGAAAGAAAGAGAGATCGCCACATAAGAGGTCTACATGACACTGCTTATTTGAGAATGTAGAGCTGGAAAAGCTGATAGAGAGCAAGAGAAATAGGGAGCAAAGGCAAAATATTCCACGAAAGAAAAGGTTAAAGATGAGACAATGCAGCAGTAACACAAAAAAGGATAAATACAGCACCTCTCCCATATGTGTATTTAACTGAGAGGTTAGGACATAGCAGGTGATTTAGTAAATACCACAAACATAATTCAGAATAAAGTGGTTACAAAGACATTTAAATAATCACAAAGCTACCCAGGTTCTGATTAAAAATAGCATCATGTGTCACTAGATACATGATTCCCTTGGACTGTATATTAAAATAAATAAAAAAAGAAGTTGAATTCCATAAATTCTGAAAAGTAAATTTGCTTATGACAAAGCAATATTTGGCTGATGATCAGGTTCAGGGACAGGCCCTCCACAGCATTTTAACATTAATTGCAGCACAGGAACGTGTCAAGACTGGGCAAAGAATTTACTGGGGTGAGAAGCAGGAAGGGGAAGGGAAAAAAAGAAAAAAAATCTTGAAAATTGCATTAATGGAAACAGCAGGCAGGTGGCAATAACCAAATAGCTTTAATTGTCCAAGGAGCTCATGGGAATCAATTTGCTGTGATTATTACCCACATGTTGTCAGGAAGAAATAGCAAATTAAACAGAATGACACAAATGGTGGTAAGCTATACCATAGGATTCCCATAGAGAGCTAGCAGCAGTTCTGTCCTCAAGGACACGCTGGTTGAGGTAATTTTGTCCCAGAGAAAACAGCGTGGAGATGCCAGTCAGGCAGAGAAACACGGTTGTTGTTATTATTAGTGTGTATGTGCAGCTAACCTGGTAAACCAGGTGTGTTTTGGGTTTGGGTAGACTAGAAACTTAGAGATCCTCAGTGTGGTGGGTTGGTTTCTCCTTTAGAATCCCCTCGACATTATGTGACAGCTTACCCTGAGACAGAGTGTGCTGTTCACTTCCCTTCTCGACTCTACAAAGCCACGCTAGGAGACCACTCTGGACCACCTATCTCCAAACTTACTTGACCTACCAGACTGAGAGTTTTCCTATCCCAGAAAGTTCTCAGCATTAAAAAAAAAAAAAAAAAAAAAGTTTCTAACAAATTTAACAGAGACCTACTGAGATTTTGAGAGAAAGCTCATTCAGAGCAGCTTATATTCAGCTGACTCACTTTAGTCACAGATGACACTGGTGATGCACCTTCAAGCCCAACTCAGAGTTGCAGGAGGAACTCGGGGAGGGGTTTAGCTGAGGGAATATAGGCAGTTAGTGCCAGTGGAGATTGCTTTAACTCTCTCCTCTGCTTTCCACTGTCCCTCCAAGCACAGGTTGTCTTCCAGGTCTGCAGTTCTCTCTGCTGTATCTGCAGCAAAGATGTCTTGTACCAAGGTGTTTGCAGTGGAGCTGGAGTGCTGAGTTTAGGCAGCTGAACACTCTCTCAGCCTTTCATGCGCTCTGTGGATGCCCTGATCAGTATCTTGTGGGATCTGCAATAAGCTCCAGTTGCCCACAACAGGCTAGGGGTGGATCTCTCAGAGCATTTGCTATTGGCATTGCTCTACTGTGTATAAATAAATAGCTCGTGATAAAGGAAGGTCTGGCTTCCCAGACCAAGAGGTGCAGTATTTGTGAGAGACCGTGGGGTCTAAATTCCTGGTCTGAATCAGGCAGAGGTTTGAACCCGGATCTTCCACATCCTCAGGAAGTGCCTTAATCATTAGGCCTTCAGCTAATCACAGGCCCCAAGTTAATTCGTGCCAGACCTTAATTATTTGAAAGTAATGCATTTCTGCAGAGAAGCTTTGATTTTTAAAGAAATGACATTTCTAAAATGAAAAATCATTTTCAGTGAAAGAATCCTAACTAATTAGGACATTGATTGCTGTGGGTCTCTCAGAGAGGCTATTCCCTCCTCTTTCAAAGGGGAGCATTCAGGAAACAAGGACAGAGTTTGCCTTTGAAATAAAAGAATATTAATGACTGGATCTCTGCTCCTCAAGAGGAAAGCTGATAAAATAGTTTGGAGTGGTTGGGATGCCCAACTAGAAAATCCCATGCTGCATGACCAGGCTAATTTCACAGTTCAGCTTTGGGTACGTGAATATCTCGGATGCCAGGCTTGCTGACTTCCCATCACCGCTCGTTTACTGGTTCCCTGGCACTTCCCTGCGTTTTTCACAGGGTAGAAGCTAAATGTATTGCAGTGAAGCATCTGAACAGCAACCTGGGGCAAGAGAACTCAAATGAGGATGTGAAATCCACACAGTCAATTTAAAACTAATCCTAGTTTGTAGCTGTGATGTGTTAATTGAAAGCTTTACAATATACATGTTCTTTAGTTTGCCTGACAAGATAGTAGGTCTAGCAGACAAACTAGAAAGCAGACATTAACACTGAGCTCTAATCTTTAGAGTAATGGGATTGATTTATAGATTTGGCTCAGCACATAGATTTTGGAACACTTATTTTGGAGTCTGCACTGGGAGCATATTTAGACACTTTAAATGTATTATACAGTTTTGATTCATGGCACCATTAACTTAAAAAAATGCACAGTAGTTTGGAAAATAAACTTCAGGTACCATGTATCTCAAGTAACTCATGTAATTCTCTTTCCTTTCCTTTTTCTTTTAGATAAAACCAAGATAAAACAAACACCTCATTCTCTCTGCTTCATTATCCTTTAAAATCAATCTTCTAAGCTAAACATGGCCAGTGGTGAGTATTATCTTATAAAAGCTCCTCATGAATTTTTTGCAGCTTTGTTTGACCTAAAGGGCAGCAAATAAAAATCCATCGAGGTATTGCCTGGTAAAACATCGCCCAGACAAAGGTAGCCCAACTTCTGAAGCCCCAGTCAAGTGAAGATCTGGTTTGTGTGATTTCTGTGGATCCTTAAAACACTTGGGTTTAGCTGTGCTTGGAGAGCGTGGTACCGGGTGGCTGTAAAATCACCTTCAATTTATATTTATATTGATAAGAATATGTTTGTGGCAGACCTGTGCAATTCTAAAACTGAAATGTGGTGATGTGTTAGTAGGAGACCAGCCAGTGCCCCACGGCTAAATGTGTCAAGCACTACTGCAACATAAATAGGAAGGGAGGGATTCTTTTCCACTATCCTGGGAATATTTTTCCTTATTTTCTTCCAGCCTCATGAAAGGCTGAAACAATGCTGCTTGCCCAAAGTACTTGCCTTCTCTGTTGTCTTAATGGTAGAGGCCAGCATCAAAATGATTGATGGTTGAAGAGCAGTGGTGGTGCAAAACCCAAGGAGCTGGGCTGCAATGTTAAACTCAATTTTTCAGTTTATTTTTTCTTACAGAAAACAGCAACAGCAGTAGAACGTGAAGACACTGTTTCAGAGAAAAGAGAAGAGCTTTCCTTTCTAACTGTGGCAACACAGAGGCTTTGCCGTACACTGTGCATTTCAAAGGTGCTCTCGAGCCTGTTCACACCCCCTGTAATAAGTAGCAAGACTGAACTTTATACCTCAGCTCCACTGAAGCAGGATGAGAACAAGGACGTTTACATCTTGGGTGGCTGAAGTTCAGGCATCAGAAGGCAAAAGCTGCCCGTCTCCAATCCAGAAAAGATCAGCATCTCATCAACTGAGGAGCTGTTGGGAGGAACTGTGGTGCTAGGATCCAAATGCCAGAGCAGATGAGCTCAGAAATAGGTAAGGACAAAAAAATAGAACACATTGTGTATGTGTGTCTGACGTACAGATTATCACAGTAACAGCCAAGAAGTACTTTTCAGTAATAAACCTTTCTTTTAAATCCTTATTTCTTCTTAAATCCAAGCCTAGCATTCTCGCGGCTGGCATGGTGCTCCTTCCCAAGAGTCACCTTAGGGAAATGGGTGAAGTCCTTGAAAACTGGTTACATTTTCCTAACCAAGCTTTAACAGTCTTAATCAAAAGTAAAATGCCTCTGGTGCCAGCAACAGGTCTTTTGTGCTCTCCAGTATTGATTTAAAACCATCGGCAGTATTGTATTTTTAAACATATATTTGAACTTTCTGGTTCTGTTTAGGGAAAGGAAAACTTAGGTCTCTATCATTTAGCCATCACAATTACAGGTGGTTCATGTAACAAGGATAGCACGGAGTGGTGCTGTTTATGCTGTAAAAGCATTTCTGCTCTCTGTGTATGTAAGATGTGTCTATATGTGTACAGAAAATGATAGTGGTAAATATAAATGCAAGTACAGCGATGCCGTGCATGATGGGTAGATACAACTCAGACAGGTGCCTTGTGGGGAAGCAGTTGGGGAACCTATCATCAAAGATAACCAGAAATACTTATTCCTAGGAAATAATCAGGAACACGTCTTATATTAACTGAGACTCTCACTGCTTTATACAAAGGCAGCACAAATGGATGTGCTTGATAGTGTTGAAATGGACTTGGCTTATCCTGTTTGGAAGGCCTAGAAGACACAGCTCAGTGACCGTCGAGCGGCACGCCACGTAAAGTCAAGCTGTGTGTGTGTGACATGATGGGATGAATGTCCAACCTCGGTCCTCTGATCTCAGTACGATGAGATACGGGGCTATTTAGTGCTTAATTAAACCAACTGGCTGCTCTCCACCACGGTACACAGTGCTGGTCTTCGCGGGGCTGTCGGGGTAATGGCGAGCAGAGCGGTGTAGCGTGCCTGAGAGCATTCAGTCTGGAGAATTTGGAATTGGAATGTAAAATGAATTCATTATTTTTCACAGATGTAATTCCGTTCATAAATGGTAAGGGGAAAATTAGAAATGCTAAGTCCTGCCATGATTTCAGAAGAGATTTTAATCTTTACATCTTTATTTGATTCTTTCAGTAGAAGTTAGCTGGAAGTGCTTGGAAGAAAATTAGATGTAGTTAACTCCTAATCATTGTGTTTATATACTAACAAAAAAATATTCTCGTGTGATCTGTTCATCAGATTCATATGTCATATGGCTCGTGAAGAATCAAACATTCTCATAAAAAATGCTGCTAGTAGCTTAAACTTCTATGTGGACCATCTTTGATTTGAATAAAGTCACATTTAGGAATTGTGTGGCTCATTAGGACTGGAGCGTGGTTATTTATCTAAAGAAAAGGCACGACAGAAGGAGGACGTGGTCGGATTCAGTAATCCAGCCCTCTAATGAGATGAGATGTGCTTTGCTTTATGTGCCTGTTTGCCAGAGGTATACGTTTCTTCAAACCCACAAATTAAAATGTGTCATCTGAAAAATATTCTGCTCTGCTTGCAGGAAGTCTGGTGGAGCAGTGCCTGAAGTGAATCGGGCCTCTTAATTCTTTGCAGTACGTACAGGTACCAGTGAGTTTCATGTTGGAAAATGCATAGTACCCACTGCTCTGGGGCCTGAGCCCCATGTCACTGCTGTCTCCTGGAACTGAATAAACTTCTGCTAGGCAGTAATTAGACATTTACATTTGTAAGTGTTAAACACCTCGTTTCGCACCCCTGCTTAACATCTTCTGGGTTTTGTTACTAAACAAAATGCTTGCAAGATTTTTATTTCATAGGAATAAACCTGCTCCAGTTTATCATTTCAAGCAAATAATAATAATAATAATTACTATTATCTTCACCGTGTGATCATTTCCACTGGAGTTTGCTGACATATCACAAATAAAGAGCTTTGACTGCGAGCAAACTCTAGGTTTTTTGCTAGCGTTTGAAAGTCTTTCATAAAAATAAATTAATTTCTAATTATTGCTCCTAACTCATGCTAAAAGAGAAAAAGGAAATAATTACAGAAAATATAATAAAGATTTTTTTTAATCTTTTTCTCAGGACATCTCAGCAGGCCTTTGAAATAATGTTGGCACAGACATTCAGAAATCCATATTCTATATGTGATAAGTACACACAAAGCCTGTGTTTGTCCTTTTTGAAAGGGCTGAAGATTTATCTTGAGGAAATCCTTGACTAACTGGGAAGGCTTCCAGAGTTTTTTGCAAGGTATGTTTGAATTCTTTGCCTGCATCCCATTGGGAAAGCTTTGGGAATCGTGAATAGAAAATGAGCTCTTCGTAACAATCTGCGTTGGTTAAGAAACATGGAAAAATTCAGTCGTGATGGTACAAATATATAATAGTGGGGAGAAGCAGAAAAACAAACCAGCTTCAATTTCAGAATTCGGATGTGTTGTACCATCTTACTTCCACGTTTGAATTCTCTCATTTTTTGCTTGCTGCAGCAGAGAGCAGCACATAACAGAAATGGAGAGATGGTGCTTGTTGCCTGGGCTGACGGTGGTTATATCATCTCTAATGCATTGCCACGGAGCAACCTGCAATTTTAGTGTATAATTTTAGTACAAATGCACTATTGGCAGTGAAGGGCAGTTACATATCCTGATTCCTTCTGGGAACTGAGGGTAAAAGCGGTGACACTACAAGTCCTTTGAAGGTGAAGGGGAGCTGAAAGAGATTTAAAGCAAAACAGTTTGATTTTATTTGGAGTAATGCATGTCAGAATTTCACTTAACTGTCATAGTGGTTTAGAATTTGAAAACTGGTAGCTAGGTAGAGAAAGGAAACCCAAATTACTGCCCCAGGAGAAGATGGGTGAAAGGATTCAGCCATTTTCTGTTTTGCTTGGCAGCAGTAAAGGACACAAAGCTATAAGAAGCTAAGCTTTGTTAGGTCTGCTGCATACAGAAAAAGACCGGGCTGAGCTGAGAGCTGTTTTCTTGTGTTACCAATGTACTGGGCATGAAATGTTATAAAAATGGGGAGGTTTCTGCTGTTCCATCTGGTTCTGGCACTGTTTCCTAATACCTGTAAATACTCTTTTATACTTTTTTCTTCTCTTTTGAAATTCCCCAGCTACTCTGCTTTTGAGCAAAACTTAGACCAAGGTATCTCACCTAAAGTGCAAAAGCTTTCTGATGTTACTAATGAACAAATGTCAGCTGAAGACAAAGGAATATAAAGGGGAAATGGAGGCTACAGGTTTCCCACTGCTCTTTTCAGTGCTCATACTGGCTAAAGAATTTACATTCTGTTTGGAATACGTCTAATAGATGATTTGGGAAATAAAAAGGTGAGGTATTTGCAAAATAGTTTATGGGAACACTTCTCTTCTGTGGCTCTGCGAAGCGCTGCACGCTGAAGCACTCCTGATATTTACAGCACAAGTACCTGTGCCAAATGAAGTAACGGGGTGACCCGGTTGGCTGTGTACAACTAATAGTTCAATTAACAGCACCCAGTTGGTTGTGCTGTAAAAGCTGTGTATATCATTGCAGGGTATGCTCCCCGAGGTTTTAAAACCTGGTCGTATGATCAATGTGTGTTTCCTGTAAGGATAGTTAAAATGTCACTGCTTAAAAATCTCAGGACCTTCGGGGCTGGAAACAAATACTCTGAAACCCATTGGGAAGCTGGCAACATTTAATCACTAGAGGAAAAAGCTCCCATTTCTAGCTCTGTGGAGTGGCATAATATTGATTTTGAAACTCATTCAGCATTTGGGGCCTGTGTAACTTGGGGAGGGGAAGGCTGTAGCAGAGATGTTGGTGAGGATGAGGAAACCTGCAAAGGTGACAAAATAAATCTTAGCATCTTGCAGGTGTTAGATACTTGACATCTTGAAAATAATTGTGGCAGAAACGGATTAATAGGCAGAATACAGCGTCACAGAATCAAAGAAACATTGAGGTTGGAAAAGACCTTTAAGAGCATCAGTTCCAACCATTAAGTCAAAAGCATCTGGTAGCTGGAGTCAAAGCAGGAGGAATAGCCTCAAAATTATGTGTGCAACCTGTTCCATGTTTCTATCTTTCGGCATTTTTGTCCCCTTCTGCTTCTCCAGGTACATTTATTTCTCTTGCCATGACTGTGCCAGTTTTCAGATGTCCTTTGCTATTCACACGGCTGTGCTTTCAAAGTGTTCTTTTGTTTATCATTATCTCCCTGGTGGTCTAAGGTGGATTGGGGATTCTTTTAGCAGCCTTTAAAATGAAATGCTGGATTGAAATGTAGTTTTAAAAAAAGTTAAATGATAAATGATACCACCAAATTAAACACTCTATTTAATGTTTGTTCAAACAAAATATTTCCTTCAATGTTACTTTTGTTACTCACTTTGGTGACAATATGGCCAAAAGAAAAATCCAAATAATTTTGATCTCAAAAAAAAACCCAACAAAATTTTAAACTGCTTTTTTGTTACCCAACAAGCCCCAAAGTACTAATTATCCAGATCTGTCACCAGTCTTCTGGTTACTGTCTGATGCCAGGGTTCGGTCCCATTTTGAAAAGCTTAATTTAAGAGATCTCCAACCAAAGAAGAACAAATAGACTGTCTTGTCCATGAAGGGTGATTATGAATCTTCGACTTGCTTGGAAAAAAACCAAAGAAGACAAATCTTTGCCACTCCCTCTGGCCCGCAGCCCTTTTGAGTTATGGATCTTTCATAACCGAGGAAAGAACTTCGCCCTTCATGGGTGAAATAGCCTATTCATATACAGGAACAGGTAGCAAACAATTATAAATGGATTTTAAAAGATGCCAAGACTATAGTCTGGAAATATCAATTATTATAAACTGCTTTCAGTTTCTTCCTCCCCTTCTTTCTTCCTTCCTTCCTTCCTTCCCCCTCCCCTCTGCTTGTATTTCGTATACAGGATCTAGCACTTGGACACTTAATAGTGAATGGGACTCTGGAATCATTAACAAGCCTACAGAAATAGTATTACCTTTAAAATAATAATAATAATAATTTTTAAAGTACCTAAATTCTTCCCTAAGGATGAAATGGCCAAGTTATTATAGCACATTTCAGCTGATTCTGACTGTGCTCACACTTGGCAGGACTACGGTTGGTGCAAGGTACCTTAGAGCAGGTTGCCTGTGACTGAGAGAGAAATCAAGTACTTCATGGCATTGCCATGAGCTCTGGTACTTTAATGGCACTCCAGTTTGTGCTCCCCTGGGTACCATTTTTATGGTAACTTGAGGATGGTGACGTGCCCGTACCCTGCCACCGCGCACAGAAACGTAACCGTGCCTCTGCCACGTCCCGTCATGCCCCTGGCAGCAGCACTGTCCTCTTCAAGGTCCACTTCCCCTGAGAACTGACTGCTTCTGAGGGGCAGCTCTTCCTGAGCAGGATTGTCTCTCTGCAAACCAGAACTAGGAAGTAGAGCCCAGACCCACCTGAGGCAACTTCAGCCCTTAACCGAGCCCAGCTCACAGCCAGCAGAGAGAGAGACAAACACCCTGCTCTTTTCACTGATTAGGATCCTAACCTAGATGTCTCTATTAGCTGTCTACAGTCACCAGGAATGAATCTCATCATATGAAATTTGTCATCTTTAAGTTCTAATTTAAAGAAGGATGGCCTGAAAGGTGGATTTTTAGCTGGGGATAATTAACATTCAAATAGCACCTTCATGAGGCAGATTAGAGTCAACCTGTCATCTTTCTCAACTGCTCACATAAGAGAACATCATTCCTAGGGCACCAGCTAGAAGAGCCTGAGGCTTCTTTAGGATACATTTTGCAGCAGTGCTGTGTAAGCCCGAGAACAGATGGAAGCGAGTGGATGTAGCTGCGTGGGGCACCCAGTGATCGTGTGGCTACTGGCTCAAGAAAAGAGAAAGCAAAGGACGAGAGTGTGGGGATGGAAGGTAAATTTGCCAGGAGATAAAATGGTGGCAAAGGTGTTTTGTGATGTGAAAAGACTCGCCTGGAATAGCACTACCCCTGGTTTTGCTAATTTACGGGTAATATATTCTGCACATGACATTCTGCTATACATTAGCAGTAAAAAAAATGTCTATTTTTCCTGCTCTGTTTCCTCTTCCCCGCTATGGGATTAAAAATGCTAAGAGGAGATCAGAAGAAGAAAGATGAGGAGCTGTTGCTTGCCTCTTTAACCCTGTCTGAAAAGCCCACAGCGCAGTATGACCATTCTTGGGAAAACCACAAATTGGTTTCTGGCAACACGGAGCGGGTAATAACCTTACAAAAGCAAGTTCTCTCTTAATACCTGGCTGTAGTATCTGTGAAGTAAACCCATTTGTTTCAGCGGCACGATGTTACCGCTGCAGCAGAACATCTTGGCTACGGAGCCTCTCTAGAAGTGAGGTTTGCCTGATTCTCAGCAGGGAAAGAATCCTGAAGGGCCTCTTTCAGCTTTTGAAGCTGTAAAAGAGCAGCTGGCAGGTCTGTGAGCTTCTTAATGACTGTTTTGCTTGATATTCCAAAGGTTGGCTTTGTGTACTGAAAGCTTTTGGCCCGCTTTATCAGTTAACTCTTTATATCCTGTTGGAACAATTCTACAGGTCTGGTTTGTGTCTCGTGTTCGCATAAATGAGTATTTCTACTTCTCTAGCTCCATGTGTGCATATTTGCAGCTATGCATGGATATATACACACATAGATGTGTGGCTTTTATGTATGTAGGTGCATCTAGATCAATTTATTTCATTTTTCTTTTCCTTTTCTTCTCTGTTTTCTGCATCATGAAGTAGACCACCTACATGGGTGTTTGAAATGCCTTTCAGTCAGTCACCACTGTAATGCCGAGGTGGTAAAAGTGTACTAGTTACTAATAGGTTTAAGCAACTGTCTTTGTTATGCTCCTGGGTCTAATTCTTGGCTACAGCAAATTGCTGAAACTCTGCTAAAATTGTTACAGGGGCATTCCTGGAGTGTTTTACGTGCTCTGAGGGTTTGGCCTAAATGTCTGTACTGGTAGACTAGAATAGAGAAAAATCCTCAGGGCATGTCTGATAACTGAAACAACAGCAGGACCTTTTGGTCCTTTCTCCTCCTTTTTCTCATTTCACTGGGTGGCCTCTCAAAGCAGGTTCCTTGCAAAGCAGGTACCTCTTCCCGAGGTGCACGAGAAGGCTAAATCAGGAAGATCAAGTGAGCCTCTTCCAGCCAGCATCTGCAGGGAGCACAGTCATGGCACAGGAATAAGATACAGTTCAGTCACTATCGCAGAAGAACTCAGCATTGGATTTTGCTCTTGAAAAAAAAAAAGAAAGGAAATCCAGGACTCTTACTGTGAATGTGGCCATATCAAGCAAATGAAACTTCATGCTCTCCTGGGAATGTCTGGAAAGTTTTTCATGCTTGGTGAGCTTCAGCCAACAGTGGCACCAGGGGTTCACAAGCAAGGGTCGTTAAATACACCACTGTGCTCTCATTCTCTCCCTGCAGTTCTCTCCTTGACTCCTTTCCCAACACAGTTTTTCAGGCCATCGTTTCTGAAGATGGCCAAGTCACGTCAATCTGGCATAGGCTGGAGATACAGAGATAGGAATGGTGATGCAGATAGAAAGCTAAATAAATATTCATATATATTTTCTATATATTGTGAGTAGATCTCCCTTCAGTGTCTATCTGTGGATGATGGTGTTAATTCTGGTGAGAAGCGTGTCTGGATTAAATTATGGTTCCAAAAGTCCTTCTGGAATGAGATGTGTTAAGATAGCAGTAATTTCTCCTCCTTTTCATCATATCTCCCAAACTCAAAAGTCCCTGCAGTCTTTTTGTGCTCCCAAGTCCATGTATATTGAGGAGACTTCAGAAAACACTTCATTTTCACTGGTGGGCTTCAGCAGCTGACCACTTGTCACCACTGCCAGTGTCTTTGGAAAGTTGTCTTAGCTCCTTCATGCTTTGTCTTGAAGTTGGGATTGAATCCTGGCGAACAGGGTACACGCTGCTGCTGAAAGCACTTGTGGAAGCTGCTAAACTGGTAATCAGTGCAAAATTAAGCTGGAAACTGTAGGTGATGGCAGGAATCTGCTTAAATAGTGTGTGCTTCCTGCGGGACTGTGAGGAGGTCACTCCTCTCTCAGTTTTGGTTCCTTGTCTGAGCAGCTCTTCCTTCATGAGCTGTTGGGACAATAAATCAATTCTCTTACGTGCTGCAGATCTGGGTGGCATATAAATATCTAGATGTCTTGTTGAGTCTGCCCTACATCCTTGTGGGGTTGTCATCTTCTCCTGTGATTCAGGGCCATTCAGCAACAGCTGCCAGCTCAGCCAAGGTTGTGAAGCAAAAGGCCCAAACTCTTTCAGACCAGCTCTGCCCTGTGTATCTCTGGGCATGTCCGTCCTTCTCATGTTCCTAGGTTTTAATCCTGTTTCTGACACAGACCTGAATGAAGACATCACCTCCTCACTTTTAGCACTGTTCAGTAACTGAAGATAACAAGTCCGTTATTTTAGAAAGGACCGCTGAAATCGGACCTTGGGGCTGCTGGGGAGCTCACTGTAGAACTATTTGTGTCTTCTGATGAGTAAATTTGATCCTGAATGACTTGGCCTCAGGTTTTCTAAAAGTAAGAGAGGTAATTTCATTTAACCATCAACAAGATTGTTGAAAGCCGAGATGAAACAATACGTGTGAAGTAGCACTAATTTTAATCCATGTGAAACCTCCTTCACTGGAGCACTTGTTTCTATCAAGAATGTGTAGGCACCAAGGGTTAATAGGCTGCCTGTGAAATAATGACTGCATCTCTTAAAAACCAGATGAGATGATGTTCTCTGCCCGCAGTACGTGTTCTAGAGCTGCTTGCGCGTTGCCAGGCTCTTCCTGAGATGTAGGCAGCGTGCCACCTCGGTGCGTGCCGGGTGAGAGGAGTCCCTGATGAACGGGGGGAGGAGTCCCCTTGTGTTGTGGAGGGATAAAAAAAGCCTGTCCTCCAAACCAGACTGGGAGAGCATGGAAAATTTGGAGTTTGTATAGGTCTCTTCTCTTGCCCTCCTTCCCTCCCTCCTCAGCTTTTTATTTGTTTAAAGAATTTGTTTGGTATGTGTGAACTATACAAGTAAAGCCCCCCCCAACCCCGCCATGTGCTAATGACACGGTTTAAATCACTACCATGTGCTATGTTCTCTGTTCTGTTTACCAGACCACAGTACATACATGCTAGTAATGGCAAGGGCCTGATAGAAACTCAGAAAAGCAAGCAAGATATTCAAGCTTGATCTGGAATCTTCATCTTGGTGTAACACAGATCGTTTTGTCTTGGCCGTCTCAGAGAGCTGAGAAAGATTGAATGTCAAAACTGCTTGCCCGTGGGTATTGGTAAAGTAGTGGTGTTTCAGATGATCATGGACTTTCCTGAGGGAAACACCATTTTTAAAGAGAGCTGACGAGATAATTTTGGGACAGGCTGCCCAGAGAGGTTGTGGAGTCTCCTGCTCTGGAGAGATTCCCAACCCGCCTGGACCCTGCGCTGCTGGGCCCCCTGCTCTGGGTGACCCTGCTGGGTGGAGCAGGGGGGTGGCACCAGAGCATCTCCAGAGGGCCCTTCCAACCCCCACTACTCTGTGATTTGCTGACGTAAATAGGGGTGCAGGTTCCCTAGCTGACTTTGGTTTGGTCTGTGCAACTAAAGGGCCTTTGGGTGTCACAGCCAGGACAAACCCACTGCAGACTTGCTCCCTGCTTTCGGTTGGTATCATTCTGCTGCCTTTCTGGGAAGTGAGCCAGGGCCAGAGGGACAGCTTTGGCCCCTTGCCTGCCCCAGCTGAGCAGCAGAACTGGGGTGCTGCTCGTGTTGGGTGTGGTAGGAGAGACGTAAGAGACCTCATCTTTCTGTCCAGCACATTTTTATCCTGTTCCTATTTACTTCTTGAGATCCTGGGGACTGCGGCCCGCGTGCTTTTGGTGAACATACCGTAAGATGTTCTCTGGTATAAATCAGTTTCTCCTCAGAATCTGAAAGTTGAAGGGAAGTGAGATGGACCCAAATGCTATGTCAATACTCAAACATATTAAAATGATGGTTTGTTTAAATAGAAAAAAAAAAGTTTTACACAAATTAAGTCCCCTGGATGCCAGTTGTTAATGCTGTAATTCTCTGAGCTCCGTCCCACTTCAGTGTACACTCCTGTCTTTGTGTGGAGGCAACACAGGAAATAAACAGGCTTTTTAAAATACTTTCTGACCAAAGATAAAAGTTTAACTTTTTTCCTCCCAACCCACTTTTTTGATTACAAATAATTCTTCACATGCTTATATTTTGGTTGGGCTGGAGAAGAAATAGGACAGAAAGTAGCGTGACTTAAGCTAGGATTAGAAAGCAAGCTTACCATCAGATTTATTGGTTGGTTACAGAATGATTATTTTTTGCTTTGTTTGCCTTCCGATTACAGCTTTAAGGAGCACGCATTCCTATGGAGACGGAGATGAATGTAAATGTAAATTGTTATTTATACTTCAAGGCAATTTTCTGTCCTTAAAGTTCAGCTATTTGTGTTTTCTTCCTTACAGAAATTACGTCTGAATGGCCATGGGAAATTATTCCAATATGTATTCATCTTAGTCTATTTTAGTGCCTCTTTTAAAAGGGAGTAAGAATAAGGTTGGTTTTTCTGGGGTTTGTAAAATATACAACTTATTGTCTCTTTCAGGCAACTGAATGTCACATTCGAGTTTAAACAAGCATTTGAAATGCCTTAGAGTGCAGCCTGGTAAGATGCTGGTTGTCCTCAGGGTCAGTTAAATTCTCTAGCTTGACCAAGCCCCCAGTGAGCATCTCGTATGCACAGGACTAGGACCAACAACACGTTTTGTTTCCCAGTCGGGTGCATGTCAACCTACTGTCTCAGTACAGGGGAGGGGGGCACCCACCCCGCTCCCATTCCTGGAAGATTCAGTCTGTGTGATGAGGAGACACTGGAAAACCTGGCTAACCATTAGCATTTTGATTTCAGGAGAGAAAAAAGGCAGAATCTCTGCTGAGGTGTTTGGAAAGCGTGCTTTGTTCAGACCGAAATGTGAAGAAGCTGCAGGTCTCTCAATTAGGCAAGAATTGTCCGGACATTCGGAATCGAAGGGAAAATGGGAATCCATTAATCTGATTGAAACACTCTGATGTTGCCTTTGAACAGAGATGCAGATATTGTCACTTTTTCTTTTAGAATCAGCACAGTCTGAGGTCTTGTGGAACTGCTGATTTTACAAGATAAGGGATAAGGCACATTAGCTCCTTCGGGATCAAGAGCAAGCTTTGGAACTGTCTCACAAAAAAAAAATGCAAAGTTTAGGTATGGTAAAGACATTTTCATTTGAAAGCCAGCCATAGCTCAGTCAAAGGCTCATGCTGAACCTGAAATTTGTGCCTGCTCTTTGCGTCACTCCATTAAAGTTCATGTGAGCATGAAGGCTAAGCCTGTCGAAAATGATTTATTAGATGGAAGTCAAGAGCACTGAGGAAGATTAGAAGGAGCAGAATTCATGGGAATAGTCAAACCCAGTGCTATGGAGTTTGGCTGTTTCTGCTAGGAACAATGCAGTGCTACTTTCAGGAAACCCCAAAATGCATGCAGGAGCAGAAATACTACGCTAGCTTCTACTTGCTGCTGCTTACACCTGGATGTTAATATTAAGTGTGTTATTAAAAGGTGAAACAAGGCTTAGACCAAGCCCTGGGCTGGCAAGATAAGGCAGCAGAGTGATGAATGAATCAGTCAGAGTTACTGTGTAAGGAAGAGAACATGCTTCAGAGGCCAAAGGGCATTTTCTCCTTTCTTTTCAACTGCTTTGGTGAAGGCAGGCTCTGGAGTGGGGGTTACAGGATGTTTAATTCAGCTGCTGTGTTGTGTGAAAAGTCATGACAGGTTAAATGGCAGTCTCCCATCTTTTTGTGCTGTCTGATTGGAAAACTAATACAAGAATCCGGAGTAAACAACTGCGTGGCAATGCAGGCTCCAGGTCTTGTGGTTATCCAAACTGGCAGGCTAGGGAGAGCTTATTAAGGCTCTGTATGACTTGGGTTTCCTTTCTGAAGGGGTTGGGTGTGCAGTACCCCCCGTCTCCTGGTGTAGATGTAGCTTACCATCTTTCTGTGAGTACTCTAACAGCAGCACTACTAGAAACGGGCCATTCTCGGTGTGCCGCGGGTTTAGTGGGATAGATGAAGTGAGGTGGAGATGAGGAAGAGTGTGAACATAAGAAATGTATTTCTCCTTTGCCAAAGGACAGTCATGTGTTTTCAGGATTCTAGGTTAAGGAAGAAAGGAAACAGAATATCTGGAAAAGTCTTGGTGAGAGACCCTAAAGAAGCATCTTCTCTGTAACGAGACACAAAGTCTCTAAGGACAAAATGCCAACTTCCTCTTCATGGAATGTTTGCAGTATCCAAAAGTCAAGTAATTGTAGAATCCCAGACTGGGTTGGATGGGAAGGGACCTTTCAAGGTCATTGAGTCCAACCCCCCTGCAGGGAGCAGGGCCATCTGCAACCAGAGCAGGGTGCTCAGAGCCCCGGCCACCTCCCCTGGGATGGTGCCAGAGATGGGGCAGCCACCACCTCTCTGGGCAGCCTGGGCCAGGCTCTCACCACCTTCAGTGTAGAAAATGTCTTCCTTCTCTCTGGTCTCCCATCGTCTAGTTTAACACAAACACTCCTTGTTGTGTCCCAACAGGCCCAGCTAAAAAGCCTGTCACCATCTTTCCTGTAGGTGCCTTGAAGTCCTGAAAGGCCCCCAGAAGGTCTGCCTGGAGCCTTCTCTTTCTCCAGGCTGAACCCCCCAGCTCTCCCAGCCTGGCTCCCAGCAGAGGGGTTCCAGCCCTCCCAGCATTGCTGGGGCTCCTCTGG
>VWZY01011769.1:0-39467 GCA_013399075.1 Chloroceryle aenea | reverse complement strand
TTTTTTTTTTTTAATTGGTGACTTAACAAGTGTATTGACTTTTGAAATTGGTAGATGATACTTTGAAACAAGTACTTCAGTACTCCAGAGTGTACTTTGGAGGTCTTGATAGGCTTCAGAGTGATGATAATAAAGGTTAGACAGATCTGGGAAGGCAGTGACTGGAATGTAGCATGTCCTGCTTTTTGAAATATTGTAATGAGTAAAAGGGCCTGTGGAAATCTCTGCACTTCAGTTCCCCTCCATATTTCTCTCTGGTCTGACTGACAAACTGAGAGATGAGACCTTTGGAGTCATCTGGAAATGGCTAAAATGGAGAAGCTTATTCCTGTTGTTACAAATTCCCAGTGTGGGCAGAAGTGGTGAAGGAGAAACAAGCCCTTTTTGCCTTGAGTGGTTCTGTGTGTCATTACAGGGAAGTACACATGCTTTTAAATAAAGACAGAAGAAACTCTGCTTATCCACTGAAACTTGGTGTATTTTTGCACAATGAAGTTTTGCACTGAGCTTCAGGGTTTGTGTTGGTTTTTTTTTTTTGGTTTTGATTTGGAATGTAGGATATTTTCTCCTGCTAGTTCCCAGATAGCCCACAGGCAGGAAAATTAAAAGTGGCCAACATGCAAGAAAACATACTGTAATTAAAAGCTGTTCCCTCTCGATTTCCTCTTGTGGCTTTCAGTAAGAAAAATGTTAAGAATAAACTCTTGAGCAAAGCTGATTTTTTATGGGTTTTTCCATCTTTAAAGGTACAAAAGTCTTAATTTGTCATTGGCAGTAGTAGTAGGAGCAGCTGCTCTTAATTGAAGAAAAACTCTCATGATACTTTTTTCTAGAAATCAGACAAAACCAAGCCCTGCATCTGCATATCTCTGAAACTTCACAGAATCATTCAGGCTGGAAAAGACCCTTGGGATTACTGAGTCCAACCATTAACCCTGCTCTACAAAGTTCACCCCTAAACCATGTTCCCTGACACCACAGCTAAACGAGCCTTCAACACCTCCAGGGATGGGGATCAACCCCTCCCTGGGCAGCCTGTTCCAGTGGCTGGCTACTCGTGCTGTGGAACATTTTTCACTGCTGTCCAGTCTCAACCTCCCCTGTTGTGGCTTGAATCCATTCCCTCTTGTTCTAGCAATTTCATAGGTTTAGAGGTGGATCAACTTTGCATCTAGAAGTGCTGTGTGTATTAAAACTCATTTCATTCCTCCTCTTTGAATGTTATACATTCCTCCCTGTTCTAAGAGCCTAAGATTATGCAACTTGCTCTTGGAGAAGTGAAGTTACTGTTCCTCATCCACAGTCAATGGGGACTCACTGCTGTTAGATCCGTGCTATTATTCATATGGACTTATTTTTTAATGGCATTTCTCAAACAGTCTTAGCTAAGGAAGCCACAGAGGTGGTCAGGGGGTGGTTACCAACTTACCTTTGCTAAACCCACACTTAATTAAGCTGAGCTGGACTTCCATAGGCTAAACATTATTAGGCTTATGCACAGAAAGTACAGCAGAACCCAGCGAGGGGGAAATCTAGATGGTCAGAAAGATGGGAGGGGGAAGAAGACAGTCTGTAAGAAAACCCCCCCAAGCCCTTTCCATCAGCCTTTCCGTGCAGAGGGAGTAAAACGAAGAGCTCATCCATATATGAGCAACTAGGAGCATAACCAACATAAACATTCTTACACAACTAATCCATAAGCTAATACGTCTTCATTAGCCAGGTAGCATTTTGTGTTATTGATATTGAAGATCTACTTTTTGTGCCTGGTCTCGCTGCAATTGTTATTGATGAAGAAAACCCCGCGGGCGGAAATTGTTGTCTGTTTAAAAAATACAATCTCAGCTGGGTGTTGTTTGGGTTTTTCCTTGCATTGCTTCTAGCCACATCTCCTCTTAAGCCATAAAATATTGAGCGGGTATCATTTCCCCAGCCTCAGTTCTGACTCATACCGGACACCGCTCGTAGGAGACGGTAGCAAAACGACGAAGCTATATTGGGGTATGTGTATCACTTAGGGTTATTTTAAGAATGGATTTTGACTTGTGTCATTCATAGTTTAAATATGACTTGTTCAATAACGCGTTCGATTGTAATTAGATAATTTAATGTCTACTGACAGGTCTTTTGTGACTGAGACCCAATTTTAGCTCTGCATACCAAGGAGCTTGCCAAGGAAAAGTAACCCCTTTTACTCAGTAAGGAAGGATAATGGATAACTTCTGGAATTAAGTGAAAAATTGAATGCAGCTTCCTGTGTGCACTTTAGGTCCCGCGCTGGGATTACAGAACTCGCTCTGAACTGCTTGGCTGCTGACAATAAAGATTTTATGTGTGTCACGTTGAATTTTCAGAAAAGTCCTCGAATCAAAAAGGTCATTTTTACATTGAGTCCAGGCTGTTTGTTTAGGAATTTTAAGTGCTTTGCACTGGCTTGTCTTCTCTGTAGGAATCAAGTTTATGTAGCCATTTTGGAGAAAAATGGTAACCTACCAGTTTAAGGAAGGGGGAGAAAGAAAATAAGGTCATATGCAAACAGAATTTCAAAGTGTTAGCCTACTTTCCATCATTAAGAATTTATCCGCTGCAGAGCTCTTATTGGCCAAATGCTTTCTTGCCAATGAGTTCACCAGCCAAACAGTTCTATAAAGGAAAGAATCATGTAATTTCATTATATTATTATATATTAATATCTCTCCATACATCTGTGTATGTATAAGCGATCCATAATGGGTGTCTTTACCAATGAAGGTGCCTCTGCCCTTGGCATGAGCCAGCAAATAAAAGTAAAGATGCTTTTTCACGCATTCTACATCTTTAAATATTTATACGCTGTCTTCTGTGGCACATAACCTATTGCATTTTAGGTCATCTCTTCTGTAGTGTTTCATCCTGAGAACTGCTCGACTGTGCCGTGTAATCACTGGGAGCAGATGCATGAGACCCTTGCAAAAAAAGGAAATGCCATCCTTTCTAATCCGTGCATATAAATGGATCATGGGAGGCTTAAGACCCGTATGAATATCCACTTGGAAAAATTGTAGAAGTCTATATTAAAAGCTTCTTCATTTTAGCATGGCATGCTCCCACAGAGGCTTTCTGCAATGCTCCATTAATCAAGAAAAGTTTCATTAATCAAGATGTAGTCTGAATTTTTGAAAACATATTTAAATGAAATAGTCCTGCCAGGCTGTATTTTTCTAATGTATTTAGCTAGAACTGTGTGAACCTCTCAGTCATGAGAAGATCAGTTGATCTTAGTGCAGACTTCAAAACCGGGTGTCTTTAACTTTGAATTTTCGTTTCCTTTTGGTATGAGAGGGATTTACAATCTTCCTATTCGTAAAGGATTTATATATTATATATAAAACTCCCGTGTGTACCAATAGGAGAATATTTTCTTTGAAATTCTGCTGTGTGAATTCCACAAGAAGCTAACCAGGAAGCCCTGTGATGTGATATTGTAACCAGACTCTCACTTAACTACTCATTTGTCTTTTAACTTGGTCGTGGGAACAGTAATTTACTGATCTAATTCAATGCATTTGTTGCCTTTGGAGATCAATCCCATTCCAAGTGAAGTCAATAACAAAACTTTATTGATTTTACCAGGAGCAGATCAGTCCCTTTACACAGGAGTGAGACCTTATGCCATCATCTTTTTTTTTGTGTGCAACTGCTGAAATGTTAACCAGTGTTTTTGTCCAGCACAGATCCTGACGTGCTTTGTAAGAGGAAATTCAGAAGGCAGCTGACTTCTCCAAAGAGCTCTAAGAGGTCAAACACAGAGCTGGGATTTCCAGGACACTGAACCACAGTGTGTAGGAGGGCTCACACCTGACACGAAGAGATAGATCACCAAGTGTGTTATTAATATACTTGATAATTATTGATTTCAACTAATTAAATAACCATTTTTCTTTCCCAGGTATTGATAAGGGCTGATGTTTTCAGAGGAAATCAAATATATGTTTTTCTAGACTGGACTTTTGACAAGGAAAGGTTGGGCCAGATGATCCTTGAGGTCCCTTCCAACCTGGTATTCTGTGATACTGTAAACCAAGAGTATTTGGGAGGAAGTCTTAGTCTAGTACAAGAATTACCACCTTTTTGCCAAGAACTAGGAACTGTCTTCCAGTGTGTGCTATTGAATGTCCTGTATGTCCAGATTCTTGTTGGAGTAAATACGATAAAGAAATGAGGAACTGAGAGTTGGTCATGGTGTCGATTCCTCTTGTAATCTGGCTCTAGATCTATTGTAGGATTTGGCAACTAGTACAGAAATGCTCTAAAACCCATCAGTTACATCTGTAAAAGCATTCACCGTAGTGCATGCAATCATTCAGAGCTCTTAATCTTTAGGATTTAGATAGCAAGTCATAGGCAGAGATACATGAGAGTCAACAAGGACACTGCTGGAGGATTTTAAGTGGCATTCAGATAGATCAGGGTGTATGGTGAATAGCTTGGGTTAACAGGAGATGCCTCAACTGTTACCTCAGCATACAGAGCAGAAAAGTAAAACGTTTTTTGAAGACAGACTCTCCCTGTCGGGACTGCTGTCACAGGATAACCTGGCTATGGTAATTAAAAACTTTAAACAAAGAATATGCAAAATGCAGAGCAAAGCCTGTAGTCTGGGAATTGAGACATTTTTCAATGCATTCGGAATCAGGTTTGTCTGCAGCCCAGCAGCTTTTATCTGAACAGCCTCAGCTCCGGATAAATGACTGGGAAGTCATTCATAGGCCGTTCTGAAATTTCTGATCGGGGCCTTGTAGGATGAACAACAAAGCACAACTTCTGCATCTTCAAACAGCCCTGGGTTTGGTAAACTCTAGGAATTGTACCCCCCGAAGGTCTCGTGTGCTGTTTTGGTTTAATTAGGCCATTGCACAAACAGCAACCTGTTCTTCACATTTAGGAATATACAGTGCTCTCGGGTTTTGTGTGCAAAGCAGATTCAAAGCTTCACCCCGTCTCCATTTCTTTGTGTGTGTCTGTGTGCAGGTAAACTGTGTTTGAAATTACCCTTTATTTTATAGAAATGAGTTGAACCCAGTAAAACATCTCAACTAAATAACATTTTTAAATAGAAAAGCCTTGCTGATGTGTGGCTAAATATTGTGAGAACTAATCTATTAAGAACAGAACCAGTAATTTCTTTACTAGAGGATCCTACAGCTTTATCACATTGTGCTATGTTAAAGTAATGATGCATCAAGCTCCCCATTAGTTAGCGAGCAAGAAACCCTTAGGGCAATTGTAATGAAACAGCTTAATGTGCAGAGTACCTGGCAAAAAATTACAAGGCTAGACGAGAAGAATGTTGCTACGCTGGAGGTCTGTAACCACAGTCTCCAGGAGCCGCACCGGGGCAGTTGTTACGGGTGGTTCTTCCTCGTAGCAAAAAGATCTGTCTATTTAAGAATAAGAGCTGTGTGACCTAAACAATATAATGCATTTGTAAATTTATAGTTGAAAGTGTCTGCCTCAGACAGCTTTATTAATGTGTTTCAGCATGAAATACATTGAAAAAAACCCTAAAACTCTTAATGAACCTTAGATGTGCAAACCCCTTCTTCATAATCAGCAAATGAAGAAGTTGTTTAATAAACAAGTTGATGAATGATAAATAAATAAATGTCAAAATGTCAGAAGGTATATTCTAGAAAGATTTCTGTATGTTTAAACTGGTGGATTTAACAAAGCTAGTAAAGAACCTGGATATCAAAGTTTGTTGAAAAATGTGAAGAGCTTTAATAGGTCCTTTTATCAGTTTATATTGGCTTCCACTTTCGGAACTGCCTGGCTTCCCAAAGAAAGGTAGGTAAGTTTCACACATTTTTCACAACTCATATTACATGTTATTTCCCAAATGATGATTCTAAAGATGAAACTTATTTTGTTTGCTGTAAATAAATAGCTTTATCTGTGAATCAGAGAACAAGTTACAGTGAAATTAGGTAATTACTGTTTCTGTCTTGGGTTTCATTCCTGAATCATCATTACCAAATGTGTCTGCTGTAGAATTTCCTTGTGAAATTCCAAATATGCCATAGTTTAAAGAACAGAATTTGTGCTGTTAATTGATTACACAAGTCATTTTATGTCTGGCAGTGGGCAGGAGGTAGAAATGGGACAGTTCGTGAGAAAATGTAAAGCAAGAATGTGGACATCTTCTATACTCCAAGAGTAGAGCAAGGCACAGAAAACAAATAACCAGTACAAAGTACAAACAGTATGAATCTTTTTTGTGGGTTTCCTAAATATTTTGCTACTTTGCATGAGCTGACATTGCTGGGAATTTATGTTTTCATACCTGCTGGGTATCTGTACGTTACCCTTCAGCACAGTTAAAGCTGTGTTTGTAGAACTCTGTATGTTCTATACATACAGAGTATAGAACAGCTAGATGTGTGGAACTAGAAGGCATGTGCAAGAAAAACCAGAGGCTCAATTATTTTTGCTTGCCTTATTGCTTCGGCTTCTGAAGACAGAGAAGCTGACTGACTATTGAAAATTACTCAAGAGTGGTAGATTGAAGTGGCAATTACTCTTACACCCTTGACTGGATTCTCTCTCCTGCTCCTCTACAGCAACTAGTGTGTTTCTTGCACTATTGATTTACAGCATAAAAATTTGCGTCAAGAGACGTATTGCAATTTTGGAAGCGCAGCATTTCCGTGCTGACACATCAGTTATTTTTAATGCTACACATTGAATTAAATTATTATTACCAATATTACTTTGTTGCACTTCTATCAGAGGCAACATTACTTCCTATATTAATGTCCATATTAATATGTACGCCTGAAATATGCTGTTGCCTAAGGTTATTTACCTCTTAAATCCTAGGGCTTGAAGTTTATCGAGTTGTTTTCTCTTAGCAGCAAGTTGCAAACTGTTGCCGATAGAATTAGGACCTACCTGGTATAATATTATCCTGAATATCAATTAAAAACACCACTAAAATCAGAAGGAGCAAGCTTATGAGTAACAATGTTGTAGGGACAATAGGTTTTGTTTCTCCAGTCCTCTCTTAATCAGAGCTTTATAGCCAGTAATGAATTGTAGGGCAAAACGCAGGGATGGGGAAGTCTCTAAAACCAAGTGTTTGCTTACTGTTATTTTCACCAGGATCTGTGGTTTAAATACCAGACCAGTAACAGATGTGTTACCATCTTTAAACATTACAGCTTTGTTTATAATTTCACTTTGTTAAAATTGTAATACTTTGAAGCACGTCGTACAAGTGCACGTGGCACGACCGGCACTAGAGTTACTGAAGGAGGGTTTAAAGAAGTCTTTTCTTAGCCATTTCCTTCAGGGAGCCTTTCAAATTCACTTTACTGACTCCAAACCATTTCAATTTCGACTTGTATAATTTTACAAGAAATATGACAAATGTAACTGTTTTCTCAATGTTTTATGTCCCTAATGAGGAGCAAAAGGTCAAGAACTTTGGGATGAAGGGGGAAGCCAATTACACTTGCTACCGTGCCTTAGATTACTGTTTGCAACTTGCACTCGTTTTCTGGCAGCAGGATTACAGGACAGTTAATTTCCTTGGAAAGTTTATGAGGCTCAAAGGATTGTTTTTCTGGTTTTTTGGTTGTTTGTTTTTTTGGTGGTGTTTTTTTGTTGTTTTTTTTTGGTTTGTATTTTCTAATGGTTGTGCCTCTTGCTTGAAAGAGGCTCCACAGTATTCCCTCTGTATAAATGCATGGTGTATTTAGAAAATAATAATAAAAAAAACTTTTTAGATTATCCAGATCATGATGGTTACATTATTTTTAACATCATTAGGTGATTTAAGCTGCAGATGGAAGTCTGATAGATCTTCAAAACCACTGGTATGCCTCCTTCATCTGTAGAGCTGATATGCCTAACCTGTGAGGTATTTGTTAAAATTCTAATTGCCTATCTGCTTGTTAGGCACTCTAATTAAAAAATCTGCTTCTAAATGTCATTAAGGGCCATGAAGGAAGGCAGTCACTGGAAAATAAAAGGTCAGAAAGAAAAGCAGGTCAGTACTGTTAGCACACTCAGTAATTTCTTCTCATGTTGGGTTTTGTGCTGCTGACTGGAAGGCTGGGTACTGAGAGAGCTACAGACTGGTTTGGGCTGGAAGGGACCTCTAAAGCTCCTTGAGTCCAATCCCCCTGCAGTGAGCAGGGACATCTACAGCTAGAGCAGGGTGCTCAGAGTCCTGGGATATAAGGTGGGTAAGAGTTTCATTTCCCACTTAATAATCAGTTGAATTTTCCCAGTGTAAGGAGGAGGGCGAGCAGGCAGGGACCTGCTTTTGAAAATATCAGCCCTGGCTTCTGTTTGGGTAAGGCTTGTCAGCTCTGCCTGGGACACTGGGCAAATCTGTGCAGTAGGTGAGGATTGCTTAAGCTGCTTCAGTTCACGATGACCCCAGAAATGGAAATAGCGAGCCATGTGGGGTCAGGCAATCAATCTTTCTGGCCACACAGCCTCGCTGCTAAATATCCTAATGTCTGTAAATCCTCAGACGCACCCTGTGGTGCTTCATAGCACCGAGGGGGAGGTGGGACAAAGGACTGCTTCTCAGGCCAAGGCCAGCAGTGCCGGCCCGTGGGTCCCACTGCCGCGCAGCGCGGGCTGGCCCTCAGCTGGGTTGTTGCTCCTCGCAGCAGGGATTCAGGATGCCTCTGCTGTTCACCCTCCGGATGGAAGTCATGCTTCAGTTGCCGGTGGACTGCGTTCATGGCCTTCTGTAGCATGCTCCATTGCATGCTCTGAACGTGCCCTTTATAGCCTAGGAGCCTGAGACTGACTTGGAGAGTTTTGAAGGTCGTTTAGGATCAAGTGTAATGAAGGGGTTTAGCCACATAGTGAGCAGCCCTGTAATAGAACCGATAACCTTCAGCAGGGGTCCCTTTCCAAGGGCCGTAGTGCAAGAGAAGGGAGAGATTTAAGACACTTCAGTCTTTCTTCTGCAGAGATCTACCCGAGAGCTGCAGCCCTGCAACCCTATAAAGCTTGCAAAGGGATTTCCACTCACCTTTGGACTGAAAGCGAAGGTCGTGACTCCCACGTACCTTTAACTACCTTTAAGGATAAAATACAAACATGGTTGACAGAACGTACTCGTGCTAACCAGGAAAGTGCAGATTTACTCTTTTGGTTCTGTTTATCTTGTCCTTTTTTTTTTTTTCTTTTTCTTTTTTTTGGTGGCATGTTGTGGTACAGCTTCCTGCAGAAGGTGGAGTGTGCTCCCAGTTTAAGGGTAGCTTAGTGTCACTGGGAGTCAAACCCACATCTCTACCCACACGAGTTTCCCACACTGAGTGTTCTTACCCATTTGCAATTTAAAATCTGGAGTTCCCATCTTGCTGTATGAGGTGTGAAAACCCTTGATAGATTGAGACTCTCTGGGAATGTATGCAGAAGGTCAAAGATACGTGGATTCTTGTTGGTTTGGGGATACTGAGGAATTCAGCTTAACTGTAAAAGACAAGGTACTGTGCCAGGGACAAGGGTGAGGCCCGGAAGGATGAATGATCTTTGAATACAATCCCTCTGCCAATGGAGGCACTTAGAGCTGTAGAGACTAGTGATACATGAGCCCTAGGAAATTGCTTATCAAAGGAATTTATTTCTAGTAGTTACTTAATAGGGATGCAGAACAATTGCTCTACTTTTTCATTAAGTGCGTGCTCATTTTTGTGCATGTTCATGGATCATGGCATTTCAGTTTCCTTGTTTGGTCCCTCTCAGATTAACCTGATACGCCAGGTGGCTGTACATACGGTTCCATCAGACTGGTTCTCGTCCTTCTGCTATCACATGTCTTGGCCAAAGTCTGTGGCTTATCTGAAAATGAATATACTTAGATGTCAAAGTCATCTGAGGATTTACACAGACTCTCTGTCCTCTGGGGTTTTCTGTTTATTTTCTCTCACTTGGATGCTTCTGTGCCTCACTAGAATAGTACCTAGTGGTCCTAGAAAGATATTGGTGGTCCAGCTTTTACTAAGCCTGTTACTTTACAGACTTCCAATTTGGATATGTGATTGGTATGAATCTGTTCTAAATGTTATGTGTTCCATACTCACCTCATCTAACTTTAACAAAAACAAGAATAATGTAAAGCATTTGAAAACAAGCATTTAGAGAAATCACTAGGTGAGTGTGGCTATTTAAGTACCATACCAACCAATTCAGGCAAATAAAAGTGGTTTCTTTCTGAAATAGCCTCATACTTTGGGTAGAAATTTTGTCTGCGGGGGAGACCATTACATGAGATGCATGCTGTGGTAGAATTAAGCAAACTTCAAGCCGTGATTCACTGGCAGAACAGAAAATTGTATCATCTAAGATCTAGAGTTTATATATAAAGAATGAACTAAGCTCTCTCTGATTAAAGACTGTGCAGGTATCCCTCTGTGACGTGACTAAGCTCAGTCATCAATGAACTTAATTCCTATGATCCAAAATCTTTTCTGAATTACTCTGGTGTAAATGAGCAGAAATGCCAGAGCAACTCCAGTTATATTTCAGTGTGCAACGGAGAGCATGGACATCTGCAGTGGTAGCACAATAGGGCAGGTTTTTGACTGCCATTTGACTCCAAATGCTGTTTTACTTGACCTTCAGATAGCACAGTCCCTTCCTAATAGTGTTTTCATTGCTTTTACTGAGTTGGCGTTGTAGTTTTGTATTTGATTGTAGCGATACTACACTAATGGGACTGGGAGATAAATGGTCCAATAAATGGTGACTGATTACATGAGTAGAGTTTAACTAGCAGAGCCTAAGTAAAGCAGTGGAGTGATAGGAATGGTTTTGGTCGGGTGTTTTGTTGTTTTTACTGCCAGTGTGACAGATCAAAGTTTTCTGTGAATGGGAGTGGGGGGAGAGATGGGGTTTAGGGGGCTGCCTTGTTTATTAGGCACAGACCACCATCAAACAAACAAATAAATAGAAAACTCCTGGTAACTGTTTCTGAACATTTTGAGTTTCTGGGTTTTTTTTGAGTTGGTTGGGTTTTTTTGTATCTCTAAGAACATAAGAGTATAATTCTGGGTTTGGTTTCTGCAACCAGAGATTTGGAGTAGAGTTGCAGTGGCTCTTTTGTATATATGATAAATTCCAGCTTTCCTTTGCAAAACATGCCTAATGAGACCCTGAGTAGGAATGCAGCGAGGCGAGGGCGTTGCTGTTTCCCTTTCAGCCACCACCACAGTCTCCAGACTGGACACTGTCCACAGCAGCAATCATCCACCTTAGACCCGTACAAGAAAGTCTTATTTTACCCTCACTTTTGGTCTGTTGGCAGAGATATTTAGATATTTATATATATATGTATGTAATATAGGCACCCCCATAAATACTGTATTTTCCAAAGGTCTCACAAATACAGCATTAAAATGCTCACCATAATGGGTTGTGTTTACACCATTTGTTGCTAAGATTCTGCAGCCTGTGTGTGCCGAGCAATGCCCTCTGTTCTGGGAAGATCTGTCATGCAGCATTTTAGCCTCTGATAAGAACGGTCAACTCCTTTTGTTCTCTTTTCCAGCTGCAGCAGCCTGTGAGGACGTACTGGAGTGCCTGGCAAATTGACTTATAAAATATGAAGGAGTTCAGCGTGTTACTATCGTTCAGAGACTGCACTTGGCATTGTGCTTTGGGTGTCTCTTTCTAGTGACAAAGACAGTAAAAAGAACAGACAGTGGAGTACCAGGGTCTCTAAATCCGTTGTGTGACATCATGAAAATGGGAAGCAGTGCGGTATAAACCTGAGTTATTCTCAGTCCGGATTTTGGATTCAGTAGGATGATCCAGTTTTCTTCTGCTATCTTAATTCGGACTACCACAAATTTATGTGTGGCTTCTGTAATGCTGGCGACTGATGAGTTCCCAGGGCTCCTGGCACATGTTGTCGAGGAATTTGGTTTAATGAGGAATGCATCATTTCTTTTCCAATATCCAGCCCTGTTGCATGAAAAGAAAAAGGGAAAAGAATGCTTCTGGAAATAGTGGATTTTATCTGCTGCCACACTGTGAATTAATGCATCTTGCCAAAGTGCTGTGTCCAGCCAAGGAATAAAAAATATATATTTAATTTTTTTTTAACCCCTCCTTGCAGACAAGAATCTAACTCGTTTCTCAGTCAAGTGAACGTGGAGAATCGAGAAAACACTGGGTTGCATTGGTTGGATCTGATGTCCACTGGAGACTCTTTTTATTTGCAGGTTTGGTTTTAGGTTTTCTGAATTACCATCTGTCTTCACCCTCTGTTCTCTTGCCCTTTGCCAGCTCTTTTCTGGTGGAAAAACCAGCGATACAATTCAAATATTGTCCCATTGGAGCCTGTATGTTAGCCACACATATACTGCCTCCTATCATTCTAAGCCTGCTGCTTGCGTTTGTGTCTGTTAGAAAATGAATATGTGGAGCTTACTAATCAGGTGCGGCCCCAAATGGCTTCTCTTTATGCTCCTCCTATTAAATAGCTTTCCTCCATTTCTTTAATTAAGTGTTTCATATTTGGACAGTAGATCAAGCTGGCCATGCTGCTGTAATTGTCATCTTAAAAGAACAGGTTTTTTATGAGAGCTCATATTAGCTAATAGCAAGCCTAATGTGCTCGGGGAACTGCCTGGCGTGTTTCACCAGCATTTTCACTCGCCTCTCCTAGAATTGCTATGCCAAATTTGTCTTGTCTTTTGTGGTTTTGGCTTCTAAACATCTCTCAAGCTCTGATGCTGTGCACTGCGAGTTGAGTGCGTTGCTTGGAGAGGAAGTAGAACTAGTAGAGTAGAAAAGGTGGGCATGGAAAACCAACTCGAGTGGACACAGTGGGTGGCAAAACCTCAGCAGGTGCAGGGTGTGTTACCCCAGGAAACAGCTTTATGTGGCAAGCTGCACAATACAATGTGCTTCTTTCTGCTTTGACAACCTGCGCCTTCAGCCTCGTGCTTAATAAAGCACCTAGACCTGTATTCTACTCCCTGTTGTGACTCGCTGCGCAATTATACAATATCTGTTTGATATTTGATCAGATTTTTCTGCATGAACAGTTCTGAAAATAATGACTCAACCTGAGCACGGGATTATTTCAGGGTGGTTTGCGGTGACAGTTTCTGACTGGCTTTTCTGCCAGGTGAATTGTCAAGGCATTCTGAAAGTTGTATTTGGAGAGGCTGTGAGGATGGGTGGAAGAGTGTTCTCCAAGTGCAAATTCAAGCTTTTCTTCTTTAAAAAGAAGAGAACAAAGTGTGTGTGTGGGGGGGAGAGATGTAGGTTCAAGGTCCTTCCTGACCTATAATTAGACACGACGGATGCTGACTAACAAAGCCCAGCTACCTAAGAACCAGGAGGTCTGATGCTTCTATTTTGCTTCCTTTTTCTTGGTGCTGCTGTAGCTGTCATGGGGTCCGAAGAAGGCAGAGGCCGTTGTGCCTTCCTTCTGTGGCAGAAGCGGCTACTCGCTGCAAATGGAAGAGCCGACCAGGGCCTGGTGCCGCCATGCTGAGGGCCGCACTACTTCCTCGGACACGGTACCTGTTCTGTGTGCTGCAGCTTATTGTTTTCATTCCCTCTCGTCTCTCTTTGTCAGGGTTTAAAAACTACCAGGATATTCTAGCACCTCTGCTTTTCTTCCAGGTTGCTGAGGGTTTTTTTAAGCTAAAAAAAATAACAAGAGCAGGGTTTCAAAGGGAGTGTTAATGTCAAGGCTAAGGGCTGGGATTGTGATTGCAAATTCAGTGCTTAGTTCTCCTGAAAAAGCCAGTGGACACCTGCATATTGTAGACAAAAAGCAATTAGAAAAAAAAAATAAATCCCTCTTTCCTCTAAAGGCACATCTGACTAATACGGGTGTTTTAATTATTTTTGTCCTCATCAAAACAACAAACACTAAACCTGTTTTTCCCGCCATTTTGTGAGGGCTTTTGCTCTTGTGAGAGAGGACTACGATTACCCAAGAAATACATTTCTCGGGTTTTTGTAAAGGTAAGTTTTAAACCATGTTTTGCCTTCCTGCAGCATTCAGTAATGAAAATATTGATCTTATTAACTGTGCTAATTAGAGCTGAACAAAATACCTCCAGCAACAGCTAGTGAATATGCAGTAGAATAACAATTCTGAAATTGCTTTGCCAGTGTTTACAGGAGATGAATATTGTCAGGGCTAAGTTTGCTATCAGGAACACTGTGAGAAGAGAGCCTGGTAAATATTTGCCCACTTTAAATTTTAAATTTGTATTTTGGTATTAAAAGTTTCTCTTGTCAAATCAAATAATAGGGTAGGTTTTTTTGTTTTTCTACTAATCTGCTTAATAGGAGAAACAGAATTAAGAAGGTTTTGCTACTCAAGTTCAAATCAGAGTAATCCCCAGTTGCCGTAGCCTGTGAGCAGTGTATTTACAAACTGTCTGGAGAAGGAGCTAAGCATCGGATAGTTTGTAATTCCAAAGTGGTGATATTTGTGAAGAAATTACTCGCTCTCTTCTGACAGTGATGCTGTGACAGCGTATGATGTTAAATATTGAGCATGCTCTGGGTTTACTGGAGACAGGCTTTAATAGGTATCAAAATAGTGGGTTTAGTACAGAGGGAAAGATGATTCTATAAAAGACCTTGTGGAAAGGCTGAAAAAGATTCAATTTACTAACGGTGTGAGATTCCACTGAAATTTGAAGTAAATAAGTCGCGTTTGCTTTTGTGTAACAGTTGTGCAATACAAATACTGGTCTTTTTGCAGGTGACAAACGTGTCAGTGAAGAGAGATTCTGGGCCCATTGCTTTTGTACGTGTCCAGCAATGTAAGTATTGAGATTTCACTCTGAGCTATTATTAAATGTTGTTCAACTGTCTCCTTTTCCACTACAAGTCAGACACTGGCGAGTGTTCCTGCGATAGAGCTAACAGTTACCACTCTTGTAATGAACCATTTCATTACCAAAACGTTGCGGCCATTTTAAGCAGCATACAAAACACTCATATGATTCATTCATTAGTGTCTTAATTAGTTATATTTACTTCTATTTATTTGGTTACAGTTTGTAAAGTGGTTTTCAAATGTAAAAAGATAAGTACATGTTAGAGATTTTCACTGATACTGTGAAGCCCTGAATTTTTTTATGGTTTGCATATGTAGCAAGTAGTTGGTTTTAGACCTGTTTGTAACATACGGGGCCAGAATGAAAGACATACCAAATTTATGGTGCTGCGGTGGCCAAAAGCAGGCAGAGTTAAATCCGAAGTCTAGCCTGTGCTCTTTAAAATGAGGCATTTTGCCATGTTTTTGTTGGAGAAGCACTGACTGTTGGGTAACAAGAATGAAACTTGTTAATTAATAACATCAACTCTTGTGTGTTGTTTTTTGGTTGGGTGTTTGGTTTTTTTAGAATAAGAAATTAGCTAATCTTTTTATTTTTAAAATGCTTCGTTCTTTGGCCTATGTTACACTGTGGATTTATGTTCCAGTATCTCAGTTCTTCATGTACTTTCCAACCCCAGCTCTGTAATGCAGAAATGCAGTTCATTCATAATGGTTTCATTTCTAGGCAGCAATCCCACAAAGTCTCTGGCATATGGGAATGTGGATGGGATGACTCACATGCATAAAATTAAGCTTGTGTTTAACTAATTGTAGGATCAGAGCTTTAGTCACTAGTGGAATGTATATTTGATTTCCTTCTGGAATTAGCATAACAGATAGGGAAAGATATATTCCTAGTGGGAGAGATGGAGAGAGGGTGGTGATGAGGGAACAGGGACGAGTCCCTGCCCCTCAAGTGTTTGTTTGAACTGACAATTTTTCTTGCAAAATGAGAGACTTGAACTTCAGGATTTTTTTTTTCTTAGTATTTATAATTATCTTAAAAAGAAAAACTCACCAAAAAAATGTCAATAAGGTAGCATGGTTGGCTAAGATAGATCAAAAGCTTGTGCACCCTAGCTAGTTTTCTCACCCTTACAAGATTCCTTCTACTGTGTGTTAGAGCGAGTGACAACAGCAAAGTTGTCATTGGCTATGAGACTCAGCTCTACTGTGATTCTGCTTCTGATACTGAAAACAGTAACAGTCATACTCTCCACTCTGACCTCTGGATGCTCCAAATTCTGAGTTCTTTGGCATTTTATGTTCATACATGTTGTTTGCATTATTATAATACTCAGAAGAGAACTCCTGCAGTATCTGTTTATTATGTCTGTGAAGCCCTGACATATTATCTGCGTATGTATCTGAGCCCCAGGTCGTGCTGATGTTCATTTTCAGCTGCTCTGTAGCTTCCCCACATTTCTCTCCTGTTCTCATGCAGTGGTCAGATGTGGCCTTGTGTAAAGCACAGTTACTTGCTGCGGTGTTCTTCTGCCCATTCCTTGGAGGAATTTCTTGTCTGCTTTATATCCTTTGTTGTTGTCTTAGCTGCGTGCTGGGTCTGGATATTTACCAGTGTGATTCAGAAACTTCCCAGACGCTGTGTTGGCCCCCACTGGTTATATTTTGTTAGTAAACTCAGAATAGGTTTGTTCCAACTTCTCTGCAGTTGCGTTTTTATCTTCCCAAAGAGTGCACTGACTTTACTTTAAAGAACAAGCAAATCATTTGCCTGTGAGGGTTTAGGGCTTGAAAGAGCAAGCAGACGGGCAGCAGAAAGGCAGCAGTTGTTGCCTCAGTTTCCAACCCTTTTCTGGAGAGAGCTTCAGGAAACATCCAATTGCTGCATCGGCTGCAACCTTCTGGCTCGCTGCTGCCAGTTAAGTTTAGCTTCTAGAGGCTTTTTCCTCTACCAGCTCTAACCGAGAGCTTCTGTCGGCAGTTTCTTGATTAGGAAGTGCTACAGATACTGTTTTTGGGTGACAGCTGCTTAGGGAGAGTCCAGCACCATTCAGCTGACTATGGAAGAGCCCAGATGCCAGTCTGTAGCTAGCAAAGAGGGTTGCAGAGTGGCCCAGGAATGCTGTTCAAGGCAGCATGGGACCACATAAAACAGTGCAGTGACAGTGTCAGTGTGTCACAGGGCATGTTCTCTAGCACTAGCTGGAGTAACTTGGCACATCAGAGGCCTAAGCTCAGCTGGGACTCCAGTGAGAGGGTGCTGGCATCCAGATCTTGAGCTACAGAGGGTGTCTGATGCCTCTGCCTGACTGAGCAGCAGAAGTTGCAGTGAAATTCCTATCTGATAGATGGAAAAAGTGTTTGTACCATGAAGGTGATCAAACCCTGGAATGTGTATCCAGAGGGTGGGGGCCCCATCAATGCTTAGCTAGACAAAGCCATGAGTAGACTGGTCTGGGTAGCCAGCCCCACTTGGAATGGCCGACTGGCCTGCAAAGGTCCTTCCCAACCTAAATGTTCTGTGTATGTTTTTATGAGAAACACGCTAGCTGTAGGGAGCCTGGAAATACTGACTTTGGAATTGTTTATATTTGACTATTTGAAATGAAAACCTAGAGTAACGATGCCTCAGTGGGGCAGCAAGGAGCTTCATTTACTGATTTCATTACTCAAAGTGGTACTTTATCCTTTCTTCTCCCACCTCTCAAAAGGCTTTTGAATTTCCCAGTTTAGCACAGAAATTAAAGGTGACTCTGATCACTTTTCATGAAATGACCCTGTCAGGTTGGAAGTGATATTGATTTAAGTTTGCAGAGGGAGGGGGGACACCGCAATTCATCTGATGTGGCAGCCTCAGTAGACTCGCAGGGCTACGATTATAATTATCATTGCCATTAAACGCTAATTAGTACTGTTAATTAGTTAAGCACTAGAATAAGCTTGTCTTGTTCTGCTGTGGTGGTGTTTATTTATGCAGGGGAAACAGGGAAGCTAAATTAATCTGAGGAAGATGTAATTTGGTCCCTCTCACAAGAAGAGTATCTCTTGATGCTATTACTGCTTGTCTCTGTTTTCTGAAACCCTACAACTTACCTTGCAGAAACACCAGAGAAGAGCAGAGGCTCAGCTATGTCTGTCTGTCCTGCCGAGGATGATCTCAGCTCTTCGAAGATAGCTCTGTAACCTAATAGTGGGTCTGGGCCTGTTCAGGCCAGCACAGGGTTTGCCTTTGACTTCAGCGGCAGCAGAAGCAAGTCCCACATGTCAAAAATGTGCTTGCCTGTCTCAGAACCAGAAGACGTGACAGGTCTGGAAGATGATTACATTTTCTGATTACTCTGCAGTGATGATGTTGAGGTTTCTTTCTGTGTATCATGTCAAGGAGCGCTCTCAGTGAGACAGTTCTCTTGGCTCTTGAAGGGCAGGTTTGTAGAGATATTTAATTACCCCTTATGGAGATTTGTGCTTTGAAACAGTAGTTGGCAAGAGAAGATGATGACTCACGGTGCCCTAAATTGCCAGAACTGGGGGAAACTGAAGTGAGTAGCTTTGCTCTGTAGCTGTGAGAAACAAATTGGAGCTGATTCTCTTGCTTTCAGTCTTTTGTAGACACCTCATCACAAGTACGAGCATCCTATAGATGTCTGGTGACATTGCCATGCAGATACCAGTGACCAAAAGGGGAGGAAAAACTGGTCATATGTGAGATACTGTAGCAGCTGAATGACTGTAAAAGGGGAAGAAATACCTACTAATGAGGGGAAAATCGTGTCTTTGTGTAAATCAAGTGTCAAATATCACTGGGTATATAATTTCCAGAGTTTCTCTCTTAAAAATCTTTTTTGAAGTTCCCTTTCCAATTTTAATTACTTAAATTTGTTATTTGAACTTTATTTTTTTTCTCATTTGTACTGTAAACACTTTTTATCCACTCAAGGTTTTTTCTCTCTTGTTTCCAGGTCACTTGATCCTAAAAAATGTGTAGAATCCATCTTCATACCCTGGTTTTAATTAACTTTTCCATTTGTTCACACAAGTTTGCTTTTTACCTTTTCTTTTTTTGGTTAATTTGTACATGTTTTACTGAATTTCCAGACATGCAGGTCCAGCTTTTGAGTAAATCAACTTCTTCTTTTACTTTACAAAACAGAAGATCTCAGTCTTTTTGACTATTATGCAATCAGTTGTGTAACAAGCATCTAAAAATGGGTATTTTAAGCTCCTGTATAGCACTGAGTAATTGATTATCAGAACAGGTACCTGGTGAATCATGAGCTGTACCTGGAGAACTCTGTTCAGTAATAATCTATGAGCATCTTGTTTTTCAGCGTGGTAGGGAAAGCCCATGAGAGATACTCAAATTTCATATCCTCATGGCTCTTTTCCAGAATGCAGGCAGGGTCTGATCCAAACGGAACTTCAGTTTGGATTCGAACTGAAGAATTGGTTCAAAATTTCAGACCTGAAATCTTGAGTCTCAATCTCTGCTTCTTGTTCTGGACTCGACTGAAAGCTTTTCTGAGAATCACCTCCCTTCTCTGAAGAAGAAATCTGCTGAACGCTGTACCTCTCCTATTTCACTGCCACAACACAAGATGCTTTCTTTTGATTTTACGACTGTCATAAAAGCACCTGAGACAGCAGAGCCACAAATTAAGACAGCGATTAGGAATCAAACATAAAAACCCCATATAAAATTAGTGCTGCTGTTGTGGGTGTGGTGAAATACAGTGGAATGCCTGAGTACTTCTTGGGCCGTAACTCTGCCGGGCGATGCGATGAGATGAAGGTAGAGCACCCACTGTAAATGTCAGCACTCTTGCTTTGATTGCTTTGTGTCATCACCGCCCTAAAATTACACGGTAAACAACATTTTGGGGGCGAGTAGTGTTAATGTATTTTACAGCGTGATTGATTTAGCAGAGTGAACTGCAACACCGGCAGGCGCTCACCGGCAGAGACTGCAACCGGAGAAGGGCATTTCATTTCCGGCAGCCAAACACGGTGATTTCCAAGACTCCCCGAGTCCCTGCGCCTTGATTTTGTAACATTTTGTTGATTCGACTCTGGGTTATGATTTGCAATAGCAGAATAGATAAGTCTTGTAACGGCAAAATCATTACGGGCTAATTTCGCTTCCCGCTGAAGCCTTTGACAAATGCCCTCTTGATGCGAGTGGGAACATTAGCGAAGCGTAGACCTCTAATTTGAAGCATTTAAATTATGAACAAAGGCCCGTCGGAGTAGTCTTGAAAGCAAAGAACTTTCAACAATGAACGCTCATTTCCGTTTCTGCCCCCATTGTCACCAGCTCTGTTGGTGGCGGGGATTACAACCTGTCTCCAGGCACCAAGACCAGCCTGGAGCAGGGACTCGCTGCGGCCGGCCGGCATCTGTGCTTTCAGGTGGGGGCTCTGTGGTACCTCACTATTTGCAGCTGGAAGTCAGTCCTGTGGAGGGAAATAGCTGGGGATTTATTATTAGTATTTTTTTTTTCCACAAGAAAAGAATAAATAGGGAGTTTTCAAAGAGAGGAGGCTTTTGAAATGCTGGCTGATTGAGTCAGAAATCTGGCTAGCTGCTCAGGCTTGCTGATGTTCCCATTCCTTGGGTTTAATCCTGTGATAGGCAATGAATCATTAATGAGCTCAGAGGAGAGCTGTAGCCTCTGTAAACAAAAATAGCACTTCTGCCCTCGTTTTTATATCACTCTGTGAAATATCCTCACCTTTCTTTGTCCTCTTCTCTTTCTCCATATTTTTAGTTCTTGTCTGTAATCTGGTTTCCTTATCCATCTTCTCATGCATCCTGCTCGTAGGAAACTCATTAGGCAGACTAGATATGAAAATGATGGTATCTTCTAGCAGTTTTGTAATTTCTTCAGCTGTAATGGATAGCCACATGCAAAACAATGAGAAATGTAAGGATATTGAAGCCACCTCTGTGTAATGATCAAGTAAATCATGAAGCTGGGAGTTTCTAAGGAGCCTAAAGGACTCCTTCAAAAATTAAGGCACGAATTGTGCTGACTCCTCCACAAATTAAGGCATTATTTCCTAAGATAAGTTAGCTGGTCAAAAAAAAACCCAGCAACCCAAAAAACCCAATAAATCAAAACTCAGCCTTTATTGGGGGACCCCTTGGAAGACCTTATACTCAGTTTGTTGTTATTTCTACATGTTGATGTAGAATACCTCAGAAAAAACTGTGTGTGGCTGCTGTGGATGAGCTCCCTGACAAGACAGGAAGGGGAGCGAGGATGGTTCTTGTCTTTGTGGTCCAAGTTGCTGGCTTTATAGAAAAGTGGGGAAGAAGTGAGTGTGTTTTGACAACAAAAGAGGGCTTTAAGGTGTGGGCAAAGTGTATTTTCCTTTCAGCTGTGGGAAAAAGGTTAGAAATATTCTAGTACTGAGTACTGTATCTGATAGCTTGCTGCTTAGTGGAGCATTGACGTGGGGTCTCTCCTGAGATATAAGCAGCTCTTGAGGTGTAAGGAGGAAGCTTTGTACGTTGAGGGCCATCACAGAAGATGGGTCATTGTCTAATTCACCTAAAAGAGGGTGATTTAGACTGGAGACAAGGAAGAAATTTCTTTTACTTTGCCCAGAGAGGTGGTGGCTGCCCCATCCCTGGCACCATCTCAGGGAAGGTGGCCAGAGCTCTAAGCGCCCTGCTCTGGTTGCAGATGGCCCTGCTCCCTGCAGGGAGGTTGGACTGGATGACCTTGAAAGGTCCCTTCTCACCCAAACCAGTCTGGGATTCTACGATGATGAAATTTTCCTTTAAACCTCTTTGAAAATTTTGGATATAGTCCCTGTTTGTGAAAAGAGATCGGAGTACTTTTGTTGTCATTTCTTTTAGACAATAAGATAAAATCCTTAGCTGAAGGAGTTAACAGCATTGCCTAGATGGAAATGAAAAGCAAATTGAAAAGCTCACCAGCACCAAAATCAAATAAATACTGATATTTCTTTAATATACTGCCAGTACATTGAATTACACTACAGAAAAAGCTTTGTGCTCTGGCTGGCAAGCTGAATGAGATGTGAGACCACATCAAAAGTTAAGATGAGCAGAAAACAGTTTGTTTGTGGGTTGTCACTTTGCTCTGAGAGAAACATCTCCTTGTTTCTTTTTGGCTATGATAACTAACCTTAAGTCTCTGCAGAGAGCTGTATGATGATGAGCTGTGGCACCTGAGAGCTCAGTGTTTCTGCCCTCTTGATCTCTCTTATGAGAAATGAGACTTCAGTTCTTGAGGAAGAAGAGAAGAGTGAAAAAGGTCAGTCTCTCAGGGAATAGCGTCAGGCTGTTAGAGCAAACAAAGCCTGTAGCCTTTCACCGATGACACCGACCGGTTCATCCACAGCTAAGAGGATGTGGAAGAGAAAAACAGAGCTGAGAGTTTCTAGATCTTTATTGAACAAAACCTGTATTCTGGGCCTTGCGGCTGTTTGAATGTTTCAGACGCAATTATGGAGGCCCCATGAAATTCACTTCACTTACTACTTTTGGTAAATGAAACGGTTATGGTTTGAGACTGTCTGGGACCGTACTTCAAACGGCGTATTTAAGTATGAGAGAAGAAGGAGGAGCATGAAGGCAGGTTGGTTTGTGGATTCTGCATACCTCTATCGAGGCAAGGAAGATGAAGTGTAATTCTCATTTTAAATTGGCTCAGTTTTGGAAAAAAACTTTTCAATTGCCAGCATTTTTGTTCCAGGCGAATTTGAATGAGACTTTCAGAGAACTCATTCTGCTAAAAGAGACTGGGAGGTGTTGAGTTCAGAGTTCAGCTGGGGTTGGGCTGGACTATCCTGGTCCTTTTGCCCCATGTAGACTGCCTTGGCCAAGGCTCCGGTTTCCGTTCTTACTGTTCCTGGCATGGCTGGGGCGACAGCCAGGCAGAGGGAGAGGGTTATCTCCCCTTAGCTGTTTTTCTCTGGAACATCTGTTAGCAATCTACCTTTACTTAAAAGCAAAAGCTAGGTAGCTGTAGGCGATTTAAGACCACGTCTCTGTGGAAAAGGCAGCTTTAGGGGAAAAAAACTAAATAGCCTTATTCCTCTGTTCTGTCTGTCTGAAAAGAAGAGTCTGCCTGGTCTGAAAACTGTTTGGAATAAGTATTTCCATTACTCAGAGATAATGAGCATTGTAGATTGAAGTAGCAGAGGTAGAGAGGGTACCAGTTGTTTGCCTCGGGAGTTAATAGCTGGGTTGGCAGCACAGGCACAGACGGGCTGTAAGGGTTTTACTGAGGTGATGTAGAATCCTGGCTTTTCTAAAACAGAGCACCATCGTCATTGTTGGAATTCAGAATATATAAAATCAGAGAGAATAGGAGAAGCTGTGAGATTGTCCCAAGATAACTCCAGCTATCTCATCTCTTGCAAATACTTCCCAAGCTGCTTTCAAGACTTCTGATGAAAGACACGCTGCAGCTTCCTTGGAAATTTATTCCAGCATTTAACTTTTTATACGCTCAAAGTTTTGCTTATTTCTTGCAGCAATTCAAGCCCAGTTTTGCTCATCCTCTCTGATTTTAATAACTTTGGTTTTGAAGAAAATGGTCATATCCTCTGGGCTTCTCTTCTGCAGCCTAAACAGCCTCACTCCTTTACTCATAGGTCAGGCTTTTAAGACCGCTAGTAGTTTTTGTTTCTCTCTCTGGGAACATTTTTTGCTGGTCCATCTCATGAAGCAGTTTTCAGAACCTGACCCACTGGTCCCAGCTGAGGAATTATTAATGTTCCGGTTTAAAGCTTTCCTTCACGTGTCTCATATGCAAATGTCCATCATACACGAGAGTTACTTGTATTTTAATAGAATGAGTTGATTTTCATAGGTCTCCTCCTGGTCTTCAGTGGTCAGGGAACTTATTTTTGTGCTTCTTAAATGTGAACTGTCATTAATTGTTGATCCCCATATTTAATGAACTCTTTCAGAAATACACTTTCAATCTTCAGGTTTTCACGTTGGTGACTTCTGTAAGGTGATGTGGAATGAAAAACAACCCCTTCTTAACCATATTTTTCACGTTATTTTTATCTAATGTTACTCTATAATGATACAGGCAATGCAGCCATTCCCCAGAAATCTTTTCTATACCATTTTGGACCTTTCTGTGCNGTGCATTTATTCCATCTGTTAAGCCTGTCAGTGCAGTTTCTTAGACACTGGGCAGGAATCACTTTAGAGATAGGAGGAGCAGGTAGCAAACTGCTGTGCAGAGCCCTTAAATCGATGTGGATGCCATACCCTGGTTGTAAAGGTACTCCAGAGGACCACAGTTTCTTTGTTTTCAGTGCTTGAGTTGACATTTCCAAAGAAAAAGAATTTCTCATGAAATATTCTGGTTATTTTATGTAAGAGAACTTAGTGATTTAAAATGGAGTTATTTTGTAGATCCAGGTTGGAAGGGACCTCAAGGGTCCTTGGTCCAACCTCTCTTGGGAAAAGCCTGGTCTAGATAAATAGCCCAGCACTGTATCCAGATGAATCTTTAAAAGTATCAGCCTTGGAGACTCCACCTTCTCGTGTGTCTTCTTGTGTTTGTTACAGTGGAACACAAAAAGAGCTTTCTTCAAGCTCCTGCTTGGGAACAGAATTAGAAGAGGGGCAGCAGGCGACTCCTTGCCACTTCCAGCTGTGCTGACACAAAAGCAGAAGGATCTGCTGGGTTGTCCCCCACCTTGTCCTGGTTGGAGAGGATGACAGTTGAGGCAAAGTGCTCATGTGAAATGAGAAGCCAAGTCCCTTATGTATCACAGTGCAGATTTCCCCGCATTCTAGGGTTTGTGTCACACGTTGGGAGCAGGGTGGTGATTTTCATTAAGTGCTCAGACGTGTATTGCTCGCTTCCTGTGATTTCATTAGACAGCTCCATGGCCATAATTTCCACGGCTCCTCTTATTCAGACACGTGCATTTACCTGTCATTCTGGTTTAGCTTAGCAGTATTGCAAATTTGGACATATTAAACTTCACGTTGCCACAGGAACGCTTTTTTACTTCCAAAATTATTTATATTTCCTTGGGGGCAACTGACTTTTCTGTATTTTTCATCATGCCTCTCATTTCATTTTTAAATGAATTTCATCGCTAGCCGCGGTACCCTACCGCGCGCAATTATTGCACCAATATAAAATCTAAACATCTCAAAGTCGTTGCCAAAATCTAGGCAGTTATTGGTACGGTTGCAAGAAAATCAACAAGAAAAGCCCTCTCTCTTTTCTTTTTTGCCTTTAAACTGGGTCATTTACCTGACGTTTAAAATATTGGCTTTAATACTTCTTTTTACCTCATTAGAGGGTTGAATAATCCATGAGACTTTGTGTATTAAGAATCAATTCAAAATATTATGATATTGCTTTTAAAAAAGCCTCACAAATCTACCTGGTACCCTAAGCTGGTACCTCATGTGTTGGTTAAGAGCCAAATTAATGGAATATTCCCTTGCAGTCTCATAGAGCTACGTCTTGCAGTCTAATTAAAGGTAAAAATCAGGACAACCGGCGTTGTCTTTTGTAAATTAAAAGTCTTCTTTTATGTGCTGCGGAGGTGTCAGCACCATTAGAAGGACTAATTAGACATTTTACAACATCCTGATACCAGGGAGGAAGTGGCATTGTGTGGAGTTTAAAGATTATGGAGTGTCTTTAGCACACTGGGGTTAGATTTAAGGATGCCTTCAGTGCTTACCTGCTGGTGCCAGAGGAAGTACTTTATTGTCTCATAAGGAGAAACCAGGCTTTTTGAAGAATTAAATGCTTGTCTGTAATGGCAAACTTCCACTTCTGAAAGCCACTAAAAAGAAGGAGCAAATCATTTTCAAGGCAGTGGGCTCCACGTGTGTTCATGTCCATGTACAGACCTCAGCCGCCGTGTCAGTTGAAACTCACCCATTGCCTGTAGGTGGCATTTCCTATCAGTTTATGAAGGAAATCCTGTTGCTTATCTCCTCTCCCCAGCATACACCCAGATAACTCTTTGTTTCCCTCAACAAATGTCAGTAGCAGAAGAACTGGTCCAATGCCACCTGCCTTTTCCCAACAGAATGAGTTTATCCCATCCATGCATAGGCTACTCTACATTTCATTGCAGATCTCATGATTTACACACCAGCCACATGCTCAGACAGGATGGTAGGAAATGTGGGGACCAACTTGTTTCCCTACTTTATGTTCTAATGCTTTCATTGTTGTCACTCAAAACTTGCTTCTAATCATAATCTTGCCTGATGCTTCAATTTTCACTCCTGTATTCGACCTGCATTCACATCTTGAGTGTGAAAGTCCTTGAGGTTTTTTTCTTGTTAACGCTTTGAAATGCCTAAATAGAAAAAAAACAAGTACAAGCCAAACAGCAAATACAAATATGCATACAGTCCCTTCACCTTCATCTTTAATGACAGAAAAATCATGGCAAAACCAGTGCTAAATGGAGTAAAAAAAAGCGCAAAAACCCAAAACAACCAAGCACTGCCTTTTGTGAACAAAATTTGTAGCAAGATCATAGATTTCTCTGAAGCTTTTAGCATTTATGAGTAGATCTTTAGATGAGGTGTTGCAAAGAGGTTAATCAGCATCAGCTCTAGAGTTTCATTTGAAAAATGTCACTTGGTATGTGATGTAGTTGCAGAAATGTCCCTCATGATGAACTGCGTGTTTAACTGAAACAACAAGAGGAAGTTCAGCCCGACTAGGGTGAGAGCAGTCAGTGTTTAAGAGACCCACAACTGGTTTGGGGAAAAAAAAGCCAACACCCAAACATAGTGGGCACTTTTGAAGCTGAGTTTTCAGCGTGTTGTTCAGGGATTTAACCCAGAGGGGCACAGGAGTGGTAAGGGGAAATTGTCCGCTCCAGTCTGCACGCGCTGCCCCCTAAACAGACTGTGTGGTGTTCAGAGCTGGCCTGTTAATGCTCCTTGTGAAGATGAATTCAAACAGGCCCTAAAGATCTATCACACAGCACTGTAATCCCCTAGTCACCAGTTTTAGAGTCTTTTGGGTTATCTTTACTTTTTTCCTTGAACAGAAATTCTGCTAGAAGGCTGTACCAGGATCATCAGTGGAAAGGCATTTCCCCAGACTGAGGAGGAACTGGGTTTCCTGGGGGCCCAGCTGAATTGCTGCTGGGGTGGAACCTGTGGAGGGGTTATAAATACAGCAAGAAGTTTTTTCTTTTTCTTTTCCACTTTCTTTTCTTTTTAAATACTCTTCATGCCAGTGCCAGTTATGCTGATTCTGGACCTGATTCAGCTCCAGCAGGACTTAGAGGTGAATGAGGGTAATGTAATGGAGAAAGCTGTACATAAATTTGCCAATAGCTTTATTTTTTAATTAGAAAATGCTGATTTGGCAAAACTGGACTTGTGCTGAGAACACATAAGTTTAGGTAAAATTTTCAATACCTACTGCTCAATTTTTCAGTCATAAATCTTCCACAGATAGCCATATCTATGTTGAAAGTGTTACTTTTTTTTCCACATTTCTTTATAAATAATGGAAGAACTTCAGTAGGACATTCTGGAAGTCACACAGTTTGTCATGGTGGCAGTGAGGACAGGAAATCCAGAATGTGGGCAAATGGCCAAAAGCAGGAACCTGAAGCTGCTGCATCATACCCAGCCTGTGTGAAGAAAAGGACTTCATGGTATCTGTGGAAAATGGGAAAGCTCTTTGTTCTGTTGCAGGCGAGCATCAACACTTTTGAAATGTCAAACTTGCTCATGGTAGGAAAACTCCTTACAGCAACAACATTGGGAACCAAGACCTGGGACCAGGCCTGCAGGGCAAATGAAGGATAAAGGTGTGAGACACAGGAGTCTTCTTCAGATCTTAGTCACAGAGAAGGTGCATCTCCATCTGGGATTTGTCATTTTGTTCACATTCTCATGTGCTTTATTTTCTTTTGATGTTCTGGATCTTGCACCTTTAGGAGAAAGTTGAAATGAGGTAGAGTAGCTGTGGAATGACTCAGCAGAAGAGCACAGCTGGAGTTATTCAGTCTTTTCCAGTCATTGAAATAGATGAAATACATCACTACAGTCCAAACCTACTTGGGTTAATATTTCTCTCTCGGAGAGTTATGATCCTTCTTACAGTTCCTACCACCTTTCTGAGAACTCATTGAAGGAACACTGAACTTGGGTTAATCCCCTGTTCTTTGGGGAGCTAACACAGGTTTTTGTCTCTTTAATGATAATACAGTCGTGTGATAAAAATTCCTTTTTATTCCTCCAGTTCACAACGGGCATTTTCTTTTTACTGGCACAGAGGGTGTCCTCTAGAGTAAATACTACCTTGTAGTTTTCCACAACTGAAATCTTTTAGAATTGGCACACAGATTAATAACACATGCTCAAGGTGCCCATTAGTTATTTCTACAATTAGTGGAAAAATGCCACAGCTCATTCTAAGGAGTTATTAGGGACATTTCTGTAGGAATGCAATCAATTCTTTGCTCTGAATAGCTAGCCAAAGCCAGCAGAGCTAACTTAAAAAGTCCTTTTAAGGATCCTTTAGAGAAAAGTAAAACTAGATTTGAAAGTCTTACCACAAAAATGCAGTTGATCCACTAATGTGGTCGAGGATCTGGTCTATGGTATTTAAGTTTGCCTCTTTATAATACATTTTTTAAGGGATTTTGAAAGTTATGTCGATGAGTTTCCCTTATCTTGCTGGAGTAGCTCATGTCAGTGTTGTATGCTTTCTGTGTGAACTAGTCCCAATGAGCAAACATTCTTTAACTCTCTTCTCTGCACCAGTTCTTACTGCACACCACAGCAGCACTCCCCAAAACCACCACTGCTGTCTGCCTTTGCTTCAGGTTCTTCAGTTTCCGTGCTTTGGCCCAGGTTGGCCTCCTGTTCTGACAGCTTGGCCTGGGATCTGCTCACCTTCAGTCAAGGCAGCCTCGAGAAGATTCCCCATTGGAATAACTTTACAGAGTTCCTTACAGCTGCATGACCAGCAGTAGTGACTCGGTGCCTCTTGACACTCAGTCTTTTTGCTTTACTTGTCACCCCGCACCTTAGCTCTGCTCCTCTCACTTGTGAAGGGTAATTGTGCTCTCCCTGCAGCCACTGTTCCCACCTTGGTATTGCATCCTTTGCTTTTCTGATGCCTTCTCCAAACCCTGCTCCACTACCTTCCATCTTCTGTAAAATTTCTTAATATTTTTGTACCCAACTCAGGATCTGCCCCTCTGCTTAACTGGAGTGCTGCTGTCTTTATGGACTCCTGGCTAAGGGATCAGCTGCTGACTTGGATCTCTGTATGACTGCAGTGTGGGTTGAGCTACCTAAAGGGAAGGTTGGATGCAAGGCCTGAAGAGGGTCCTGCCATTATTCCTTCTGTAGGGCAAGCTGTGCGATGCCCCTGTTGCTGAGGACAGGTACCTCCTCCTTTGGCAGAAAACATGGCATGATGGGTGTGAGCCCGGTCATTCCACAGGCTTTCCTGCCAAGAGCTGCACACACTGCCCTTCTTCCCCTGCAGCCAGCACTACAGTTTGTTGCTGAAAGTAGAAGGCCTGAGCACCCAAAGTTGGAGGCAGGGTGAGAAGCTCAGCACAGCTCGGTCGTTTCTAGCTGGCCTGAAGTCTTTCTGGAATACTGGAAGCCGTTGAAAGCTGCTCAGATGGTATAAACCGTACACTGATGAGACTGCTACAAACACTCTGATCTCTGATAGAGAACCCAAACCTCTAAGCAGGGTGGCTTGCTGAGTTAGGGTAAGAGTGGTAGTTAGTCACCGCACATCCCACATGATCTCGATGCATCGGCTCTTCGTCTTAACCACATGCAGCTTGCGGGAGAATTACTTTTCCATACTTTATTGCTGTCAGTTCAAATGCAGTGTTGAAGCCCCTGGAACAGTTATCAGCATTGCAGCTAAAGGTCCTAGAGACTTCAGGAGCTGCTTTGTTGGACCCTTCTACTGAATGCTGTGAATTCTGGTAGTGCACAAAGGAGGAGCTGTACTCAGAGGAGTGGAGTGCGCTGGATTTACACCAGGGTAGGGGTCCAGGTCCTTGGTGTGTGTCTCTGCAGGGCTGTTTGGGCAGAGCAGCTCCTCCCCCTGCCTCATGTAGGCTCTCAGTTTCTTTGTTTAACTAATGCATATTTCACATTTCAGTTGTAGAAAACGGGCAGTTGAAAAGGGTTGTATTTCTCCCAAATTTCTGTTCGTGTCTGCTGGTGGGGTTCAGTTGTCCATCCCCATAGCACAGCTTCTTAGTACCTTACAGCTCTGAATTATGAATTTTTATATATTTTTTTAAAAGCTATTAATTTGACAGCCCATTGGAATACTATTTGAAAATATCCAGACATTTAAAATAAAATATTTCTGGTCATAAATGGTGTGGGGGTACTTGGCACAGCCTATCCTGCTTTTAGAAGACAAATCTGCATTTTCACAGGAGCAGCTAGTATGACAGAATAATTTAGGTGCACCAGAATTTTGGGTGAAATCCAATTGCTACAGTGAAGGTACTATTAGTAATGTGTTTAAATCAATACCATTTATCTTTAACTTTGTAAGCACAACTAGTTCACAGACCTTGGGAAGAAACAGCGGTAATTGGGAAGCAGCGTGAAGTCTGCTGTTTTCTCTCTTTGTCTGTCGTTCTGATTAGCTCCAGTAAGAACACCAAACATTAATTTCTTGTTCATTGGGAGGCTGAGACCTTTTTGTATTGTTAGCTTTTAAATTTGTCTTAAAACACTTCTTTCTCTCCCTGCTGCCTTTGCCATCCCCTTTCTCCAGAGCCTGTGGGGGACCTTCCTAAACCACTTTCTGCCCAGGGAATGAAGGAATGTATTTCAATCTCAACAGCATACGCATTTTTGTTCCGTAAAGTATGATTTCAAAGCCTCCTCTTATCATAATATACCAGCCCCATTGGGAGTTGGGATTATATGTTGATAAAAATGTTAACTTCTTTCATGGATAGCTGGTAAGTTCTGCCATTTTTGATCAACTCTGATGGCATTTACTTCAGTGGAGTTACTCTGTGCTTGTGGTGGCCTGATAATGCAGTAACTCTCCTTCTGGACTTCCAAGCAGAACTAATGGGAGTGTGTGAAGCTCAAAATCTATCCTTCTCTGTTTACAGAAACACTGACCAGACAGACTTCTAAGAAAGAGAATTCCTGTTCATGCAGTGTTTGTCTACTCTTTCCTGTACCTGTAGCCTGCAAAATCATTGTTGCTTATGGTGCCTGTTGCAGTAGCAGCAAGGGGCCCTGGCTGATCCTGTCTCGTCACACCATCACAGAACGCAAGAGTCGGTGGCCCAGAACTGGGAGAGTGAAAAGCTAACCAGCTCAGAGCCGCACGGGAAGTCAGTGGTACAGCAGGGAGAGAACTTCAGTTAACTTCCTGAGCACCCCTGCCTGTTAAGTGCTGTACTTTGGAGACCTCATTCCCTTCTCACTTCGAGAAATCTTCGCTCTGCACTTACGTAGTGTAAGGATCTTCGGTACGGCTCTTTGCTGTTGCCAACCCCAAGAGTGGGTAAGCATGGTGAAGTGCATTTAATGAGTGTTCCTCATTTCAGCAGTGAAACACAAATCTTCAGTGTTTTGCTTAAACTAAACTTTATATGGAAGGAATGCAAGCCATGAGCAGAGCTGGCCAGAATCTTCCAGGGTTTGTTAGTTTTGGGGTTTTTTTCTCAGTCAGAAAAATACTTGTGTTACTAAACCAAAACATTCTGCCCCATGTAGTGCTGTTATTTAAGTTGTGAATCTGCTAGAAACCACCTTTCAATTTGAAAGGAGTAAAAAGTGGGTTTAATCATCTGACTTTTGTAGATGATGCTCCTTATTCAGTGTGTAGTAGAAGAGCAAAGCCTGAGTAGTGTGGTTGGTAGACGTGCAAAAAGATCAGCAAACTCAAGAATTGAACAGAGAGCAGGTATCCAAGTGCTGAAGCAGTTGTCTGGAGCAGCAACTCTGTCTCCTCAATCACTTGTCATTCTAGAAGAATATTCACAGTTTGCATTAAGTGATGATTGAGCGACATACGACCTTGGAGGGCAGCGATTCCCCTTACCAGGCCATAAGACCTCCCACTGATGGCCCTACACAGGATTCAGGAAGTTCTGCCAGTCTTTGATGTCCGGTATCATTTTTATGATGTTATTCCAAGCAATTGCCTTTCCTTTCTTGAAGAATGCCCGGTGGGGATGTGTGGTTTACGCTGCAGTAAAGTTGCTGAAACTGCAGTGAGAGGAACATGCTCGTGAGCAGTTAGCTGAACTGGGGCTGCCTGCAAACACCACGGCACGGTCACCACTGCGGGTTTGTTTGGGCCATCCATGAAGGCTGGTTTAAAGGAAACTTCCTCTTCTGCAGCCTTCATGGCAATCTGTAAGAAGCAACACGGGGGATTAAGGGTGAAATGAGTCTTTTTATAAATGCTGTAAACAAAGAACTGTGCATAAGGAGTAACCGAGGAGAGCTTCAGTCATGGTCAACCTGGTGATGAGAAGAAAGCAGTAATTACCTAGGTGGGATAGATATCTCCTGCATTCCTGCAGAGAATTCAGTGCTGAGGCTGGATGTGAGAGGGTCACGTTAGCAGCCATAGCAGAGTATGTCCCCAGAGCCACACTGGTCCTTCAGTCAAAATCCCAGCACAGTCTGCACAATCAGTGTTTTCTCTTTCTGGAAAGTCAGCACCATTTCAAGCTGGCAGCTGGTGCTCTCACTTTGTGTGCCGAGAAGCTGCCTGAATCTTGTCTTGAAGAGGCAGTGAAATAATGACAGCTCTTGATTTCCTGTTGTGCACACTGGAGGCTGTACTTGCCGTGATCTTGGATCAGGGAACCCCCCAGGGATCTGGAATACTGTGAAGTACCTCATTTTAAGCATTTTAATTTCTTGCAAATGCAAGGAGAGGTATGGGACAAAGATCTGTTGTCGATTTCTGGTAGACGTAGGAGGGCTTCTGATGTAATCTTGGAAATGCTCATGTGCCCATGTAATCAATCACCAGAAACATGTTTTGGCCGTGCTTTCTCCTCCGTGCTGCTTACTATTGCTGATTCTTTTTCTTTTGGTGCCTTTGGCTGTTTGCTTTTTCTCCTGTTTAGCTGCTAATGTTGCCTTCTTACGTGACATGGCTTTGTTGTGTTGCCTCCTCTCTGACAAGCAACAGCTTGTTAAGCCACGGATGACATAGATGTCGTGTCACCTCCTATCATCACACTGAAGACAGTGCTGGTGATACCGCATGGTTTGTGTTAGCATATGAAGGGCTGTGTCAGAGGATTTTAAAGGATTCACCCCTGGAAAACTTCGGTCTTGAACAGAGTTACTTTTGAAAGGAATAAGATGCCTGACAGACTGATACTGCTCCTATAATCTTGCTTCCGTAGGAGACATGCTGAAGGGTTACACCATCTCTTGAGCTTTTGACCTCCACAGAGAGACATTGATTTACTTTTGGCTTCTTTTCCAGACTTGTCTAAAATACCTGGTTCAGTCAGCATCCTCCTTAAAGTCGACAGGGTTCCAGATCTGTGGTGCCCTTTGTGTGCACAGATCATGGAGCAGTCCCGTTGTCTGCTCCCAAGTCCCCAGCACGGTCCTACCATGCAGCTGTAACGCTCACACCTCTTCATGGTGCAGTGGGAAACAGCGACTGAGGAAGGTCAGCTGATCCAATTTCAGAGACAAAAGCTGATCTGCTCTGACAGCAGAGATGTGTTTTCTGCTATTACAATCCGCAAACCTCTTTTGTGGAAGAAATAGGAATTGATTTGAAAGAATCCCTGGCATTGTAATGCTATCAAAGTGAAATTGCTTGTTATCAATTTGCCATTCATTCTGAAAGTCTTTAAACCAGTTAGAATTATTTTAATTCAGTACAATCATTCCTTCCAAATTATGGACCTGTAATCTGGTTTCAGTAACTCATCAGTGGCTTTCTTTTAACTTTCCTGTATAGTTCTATGTAAATAGTCTTTTTCTCAAAGTGATTTAATACTCATGAGAAGTATCAGAACCTACCGACACTGATTTCATTTATAGAATAAATAAATGCAAAAGTTTACTTAAACCTCATCTCCATCCTTCAAATAACACAAAAAGGACTCTCTGGGGTGGAGGAAGCGTAGTTTTTCCATCCACTCAAATCTCCTGGTGTTGCCATTGGCAGTAGGCACCCACCAAGTAGACACAGGACTGAAATCAACGAGTCAGTGCAGAGAAGTCATTGGCTTGACAGGATGGATTGGTTGGAATTTGGTTTTGGGGATGAATTCAAAACACTATTCTCCCTCCACTTCATGTGGCTGCTCATCTGGGATTTTGTAATTTGGTTTGTGATCTAATGGCATGGGGAACTCCCCCTCTCTCTTCCATGACAATTAGGTACTACTTACAAGCAGATTATGTGATTTGATTCCTTTTCTTGTGGTTGCTGTTGTTTTTTTGTTCCTTCTCTGAGTAGACAAAGCAATGTAACCTTGAGCTCAGCTACAGCTGATCTATTTAGCACGGGCAGAGAAGGCTGCCAATAGTGTGCCTTAAATAAGCCTGTAGATAATAAACCTTGCCTCTTTTGAAGACTTGAATTAGACCTTTATAGCTCCATATACTGTCTTCTGGTCAGTCTCAGACACCTGCCTGGGAATGCTCTCCAGAACAGCCTATCTCCAGTTACAAAGGCTCCATCCCATGACGGAGGTGTCGGATATATCAGAAGCCAGCCCAATCCTTCTCTGTTTTTCAGAAACCTGCCGATTCGTTTTAAACAAGTTCCATCTTTGGGCCAGGAGAACGTTTGTGGACACCTGTCATCTGTTGTGTCCTCCTACCACCAAAAAATCCCAAGTTCTTTGACTTCTGTTTAATGCCCACATACATAAAACCCCTTTAACTCTGGCTGATGCAATCTTCTCTACTAATACAAAGCAGATTTTAAACACATGAATATACAGTTGCTACCTTAACAAGTTTTAATTAAAAATGGCTCTGCAAAAGCACTTGAAGAAGTTAGATGAGGTTTGTTTGCCCCCTCCTCTTCTTTCTTCATAGCAGTGACTGTGGGCACTTACTTTAAGGAATATAAGAATGAATGATAAATTCAAGCTAATTCAGGGGCCTCCTTATCTCTCAGTCCTTCTTCCCCTCTTCTTTTCCTCCTCCTCTTGCATCTGTTACAGTTCTCAGTGTCTTTCAGGGTTAATTTATACCCTCAGAACCTAATGGAATAAGTTGGTGGCTCCAACAGCTGAGATGACATAGGAACCATTTATGAGGGCTAGCTTGGATGTGGCTTTGCTTTCCTAGCTTTATGATGACTGTCCCTGGGGCAGTTGCTTGGAGCCTCATTCCAGTTTTCTGCAGGCTGTTCCCTGGCTGTTCAGCAGGAGAAATTGAGATGGTATCACTTAGGATGCCCAATTGCCAAAATCTGAGAAAGCGTCGCTTTCTATTCACAGTATTGCTGAAATTCTAGTGTGGGAGTTCATTGTCTCCCTTCTTCTCTCTCCTGCCATTTAAATTTTCTTGTTATATGCTCTTCTGCACCAAAAAGTGTTAAATTCAGGCTAATTTAATCTGATCCACTCTAAAAAAAGAGAAAAGGGATTAGGGATGGAGATTTATCCTCGGCCTCTATTAATTTCTTAGGCTGTTTACTTGTATTTTCCTCTCTCTCTTTCATTTTGTTTGATTTTTAGCATCTTTTTCTTCCTTTTCCCCTAGCTCTGGGTGAGGGCAGGGCGGAGGAGGGACCTGCTGAACACGAGCTGCTGGTGGAACCCCGTGGAGCGAGTTGCTGCCAGGGGCAGGAAATGGAACACATGCCTTCCACCAAGGCAAATTTCTTTTTCTAATCAGATCAGCAGTCATGCAGGGAAAAGTGGCACTGACAAAATGTCAAGAAATCAATCCTCTCATGGACATGGGGTTCCAACCGTAACTTTGGATGGATTTCTGACACAGAAGAGGAAATGGCCGTGGCCAAAATTGTGTTGTACATCATGATTACAGCTCTAAGGAGCACTTACGTTGAACCCAAATAGCGGCAAGCCTTTAAATTGTAAGTCCCTGACCCAAGCTGCCTAATGGAAAGTTAAAATGAACTTAATTAGCAGCTTCAGCTTGTTGTGTTTCTTGTCATGCTGTATTACTGCTCTGAGGAGTACCTGTTCCACGAGGTTTTGGCTCAGAGGCTGCTAAGGTACAAATAAATCAGCCATACTCATTTATAAGCCTTCACATTATTACTTTATTCCTAAATGTGTACACACGCACCTTACATATTTTTGCCAAATTTGAAGTCATGGCTCCCCCTGTTACGTTTTGGGTGTTTTCTAACTATAAATCTGATCTCGGGGCCTGGCAATAGAGTGCACTGTTCGTACGTTTAGCGCAGAGAGGGAAGCAGAGATGCCCTTGGAGCTGTCTTTGGTATGCGTCGCATGCAGCTCTGGCTGCTGCCGTGCTGCAGCAGCACCGGGGGCTCTTCCCCCTGCACACAACAGAAAACATCCAGCTTCCTGGATTCCACAGCTGATGGATTTTACTTAGCAGATGAAAGCCACTGGAATTTGTCCTAGATCAGCTCCCTGAAATGAAAAGGACTGGGAATATCTTTCTATCCCTTCAGGCCATAAAAATTCCTGGATAAGAATTTCATAGCAAAAGCACCACAGTATCCTAATTCTGTGAACCCTGGGTTTAAGACATAATTTCAGGTGCATATCTTAGAATAACTTACTGAAGAGCACAAAACAGTTAAAAAAAACAATTAAGGAGTTACTTTACTGTAGGGCTGTCACTTGACTAGCGTTGATACTTCAGCATTTAACTGCCAATAGCAAAAAGTGGTATTTCTGTGACATAACAACAAGTAACCAGAAAATTTTCTATGGAGGAAAACACAGTTTAAAAATATACCTTGGAAGGCTGGGAATAACTAATGCTGAAAGATATGAAACCTCTGCCATACAAAGAAGGAAGGGAATGATTAAGTCTGTTAAGCAAGAATGCTCGAAGGGATATAGACAGGATTATATAGCTATCTATTGATGGAAGTCTGAGTATTTCTGAGAATGCTTCTGGTTTGCTTTGATGTGTTCAAAGTAGTGATATGTAAAATGTACTACGTTGTCTTAAATTAACTTGTGAAACTCACTGCTGCAAGAAAGCTACTGTTCCAGGCAGAAATTAGTAATAGTTGATAAAAGGCTAAATAATTTTTATTTATTTAGATTTGATAGGGGAGACAAAGACCTTGAGATCTGTCTGTGACAGAACAAATGCTGATTATGGTTATTTTATTTTATCCTGGCGTAAGCAATGTGTGTGTGTGTGAGGTGAAACAGCTACTTGTGTGGAGATTTCAGAACATCTTTGGAGGCCTCTAACACTGGCAAATACAACTCCTAGAATTTTCTTTTGGAAACAAAACAAGCCTTTTATTTTTTTTTTTCCTGAGAATGCTTTAAGACTTAACAAATGCTGTGGCACTATCTGATTTGACACTCATAATCCTCATAGGTGCTAGCAAACACGGGTGTGAATAGCAAGTGCAAAACTTTGCATTCCTCTTCAGACCATGCACGATCTTAATTAAATCTACTAAAGCATGAGAATTTTAGATTAAAGCTAAGGGTCATTCCCAGTGCATCCTAATGCTTCAGGTGTAGAGGAGGGCTGCTGGTCGTATACTTGGCAGAAAATATCCTATCCATAGGCTCTAATAGTTGGAGATCAATTTGATAGCTAATTACTTGCAGCAGTAGTGAAGGCTGACTCTGAACCTTCTGCAGTTTGCTGATTGTATCAGTGCCGTGGCCGCTGAGAACACATCCGACTGACGTATTATTACCCTTCTTCTCAGATCTATCCATGACAATTAGCAGTCTACCTCTTACCAGCTCTGTTTTGCATTACTGTGGAGAATGAACTCACTCTTGAGAAAGCAGGGGCGCTGAAACAGGCATAGGAAGGTACTTTCTGCTCTGTCTATGAGCAGTAAACATAAGTGTATTGATCTGCTGCTGGTAAAAGCAATGTATCCAAGTCCACTGCTACAGCACCTCCAGCCCTGACTGCCTCTCTGGTACCCAGCGTGGGTCTGTGGACTGCCGTAGAGATGGCTTGAAGGAGAATCCTGATGTGGTGATGCAGGATCTATTGCCAGTGTATCATCTTTAACACCAGCTTAACCTGCTACATCTTTTCTTTTAATGCTGTGAAGATTTTGGGGTCTGACACTTGCAAATATATGTTACAATTTTTTTAATAGGTAGTCAAGACACATTCCTAATATCTGATGGTTTGGTGTATGCCTGTTAGTTTTGGAACAGGTTATTTTTACTACTCGCTTTCCTTCCTCTATCTCCAGGCAAAATAAATCTAAATTCAAATTTTAAGGAGGCAGGGAGGGTAGGCAAGAGAAAGAGAATCAAGCAGTCAGCTCAACATGTGAAGGTTCATCCCAAAGCAATTTTTGCAGCTGCATTTTAAACTTGCTCAAAAAGAATAAAAAAAAAAGGGTTTATAATAGAGATGTAACCCATTCCTTACAATAGAAGAGCAGCTGGGTACTGCTGGAATATCAGAGGTTGCTGAGAGTTGCAGTTCAAATGAAACTGTCCACCCAACTTTAAAAGAACATGTCAAGTGCAGACCCTCTCTCGCTGAAAAGAGGGACAAGGAAAAAAAAAAAAAGGCACCTTATTGATCCATTTAGCTGGTAACAGATATGAATCAACCCAAAAAGTATATTTTCTGACATTCAAGTTAGATAAATGTCAAGAGCTGCAATTGATCTGGAGCTCACTGCAAAACTTCATGGAATAATGTGCTATAGAGAGATTTTTGACACGTTTTCTGTGAGAAACCACATTTAGACAGGAACCTGCTTGAAGGGTGGGTGCTGTAACACATGGCACTGGTAGGTGTCAGCAGGACTGGGCAGAATTCCCTAGTCTTTCGAGAAGGTGTGAAAGAATTGTATTGGTTTTGGTGTAGGATTTGGGCTGTTGGATAGTTCTCCTCAATTATAGGCTGTCTTGTTTTGTGATGCTTTTGTAAGAGGAGGAACAACAGCAGCTCGCACTATGAAGTCTGTCAGCTGTGCTTTAACAAATGGTTGTTGGCTTATCCCTCCTTCTGGGCACTGAAGGAGATAAACCCTCACCTCATAGCTGCTGACACTGCCATCCCCTCATCCCCTGAGGAACCTGCCTTTGGCTGGCTGGACGAATCCCCTGTGACTCCTGCTGGAAGGGATGGCACAGCTGACACAGAGCTGAGTGGTGGCAGCAGCAAAAACTTAGGGCAGTAGAATCATTATTCACAGGGCCTATTAAAGGAGGCAGGCCGTAAAACATCCCAGGAATGTCCAGTTTTGTGTCCAGTTCTGAGCTCCCTACTTCAGGAGATACACGGAACCACTGGAGAGAGTCCAACAGTGGCTACAAAGGTGATGAAGGGACTGGAGTGTCATCTGAGGAAAGGCTGAGAGACCTGGGGCTGTTTCTTCTGGGCTGCTGGAGAAGAGCAGCCTGAAAGGGGATCTGATCAATGTTGATCAAGAGCTAAAGGGCCCCTGGGGAACAATAGGATGGGGCCAGACTCTTGTTGTCCCAGTGACAGGACAAGGGGC
>VWZY01011768.1:12447-25244 GCA_013399075.1 Chloroceryle aenea | reverse complement strand
CCAGGTGACCTCCAGAGGTCCCTTTCAGCCTAAAACTTTCTATGATTCTACGAAATTGCTTCATATATATACAATACCTACATTGCCTCTTAGTGACCGGCTTTACTCTGACCTACCCCTTTCCTATAGTCCTAGAACAATTCCAGGCAGTAACACTTTCAAAGTGATGTGTTATGGCATAAGCAAGGCAATTTGCAGTTTCCAGAACAACCCAGAAACTATAGCAGGTGGGAGCATTCAGGAATAAAGGTGACTCAGCTAACACCAGCTACTGTGGCCAAGTCTAAGACAAAGACAATTGCCTCAACTCATATAGGGTAAAAATATTACTGATGAAGATGGTGATGATAAAGATGATGATGATGATGATAATGATGAAGCCAATTTGGTCTAGAGGAGTAAATTCACAAAATTCAAAGCCATCCATGGAAACAGGCCAATAAATGAAATTATATTGTGTAAAAGTACACAGCAGCAGTACAACACAGTGAAGTGCACATGTAGAGGATCAGTGACCATTGATATGGGGACATACCACAGGGCTTCCTACCTGAACTTTCCACTTCTGCATTTGTGCTACCAATTAAAGTTCAACCAAGGAGAAGATACAGCACAGTGACCTTTTGCAGATGTGAAACACGCTGTGACTGGGAATAATGGCTGAGGATAAGAAATTGTTATGGCAAGCTGCTGAACTGAATGACATTGCATCATATTCATAATTCAAATGTATGTTGTGGAGGCAGAGTAAACACCTGAAAGATCTAAAATGGAATGGAAGATATCTATCATTTATTCATTATACTTTCAGGTAGATAAAATTATATTACTGAAAGCTACACAGCATGTTCCTGCTATTATCGGTCAGTATTAAATGTAAGGTGAGACAAAAAGAGCTCAGTGAAACAAAGTCAGTTGTTGAGCCAAGTTGCTGTATCAATATCCAGACGTACGTACGTGGTCACTCAGAATCACATTTTTATTTCAGAGTTTTCTTTTAGTACTGAAATCTTACATACTGAAATCAGTCCTTTAAGTTTAGATTCAGTTTAAAAACTGGAATCACATAATTTTTGTAATATATGTGTATAATAGATGTATCTATAACCTGGTTATCTATGGAATGTATGTGTTCAAAGTACATTGGAGAAGCTATGCATTGAGGGTGGGTTCTTTTGCATATGATTATTACTTTTGTAATACTAAAACTGCAGTCATATCTATGATGAAAATCTACTGTCAGAAAAGTACATTACACTGATATGATTGGAGTTTTATTTATCTTGTTAGGTTTGGTTTGTTTTTTTTTTTAATTTATGAGAGTTATTCATTAAGGTTTCTGAGCAATTAGGTCAAGTTTAGATGCTTCTTGATATTACACTAATTCCTGATTGACTATAAAGATGGTAGTATGTACAATTGTTTGCAATATAAATGGTTCACACAGCATTCTCAGTAATGCAAAAATGTTGACTTTCTCTCTCTCTTTTGGAGAAACAGATGGGAAGTTCTGTTTAGAAAAGAAAGCACACCTTCCCTAAAGTGACATCATCCCCTTAAGTGTTCATTTGAACCACAAACAGGAACAAGGAATACTATGCTAGTCTCTCAGTAGGCAAGGACAGTACAGAAAGAATTTACTGCCTAGATTCTTCCAAGGGCAGTGAGGAAGCAAGACTTGAGGTTGTGTGAAGCATGGTGAAATTTTGACACAGTGCCTTCCTAGAGGGCCTATCCCACCATAAGTAGTTGTGAGCCTTGCAACACTTTGCAAACTTTAAAGGTGGGAATAAGTGGAAAGGTAAATTCCAACTCCATTTGCAGTGATGGTTTCTCTTCTTTTTGCAACATTCTAGGAGAAATCAATGGAAGGTGTTTGTGTACCACACCTCTCTGACACAATGGTATTGCAGACACCCCATGTCATTCCTGCAATGGTATTGCACATACCCCATCTCATTCCTGCAAAGAGTTTTCTTCTGGTTTTTTATTTGTTGTTGTTGCAGTGGCTACTTTTGAAGCGCAATGAGCTTGGCTCATTTAATGATGAAATACAGACTATTTCAGATCTGAAGGCTTCTCTCAGGAACAACATCTATGCAGTACAGTTTGCATGTTAGAAAGATCTCACTGGGAACTCACCCTTACCCTGTCTCCTCATTGCTTTGACTGGAAGCTCAGGCAGAGTCATCAGTCAGATAAAAGACCATACTAAATGTCTTCCAACTGACTCTGGAAAGTCTAGTATGGTAAGTTAATTCCCGAATAAAGCACTTCAGATTGTCCTTTGGATGTTTTCAAAAGTAAATATATTCCTATCTGGAATCATTGTTTTCATGGTAAGTGATTTTCTGGGGCTTAATGCATTGTCCTATCTTTTAGACAAGCTTACCACTGGGGTAAAGAAGCTAGCATATATGTTTAGGTATTTCCAGTGTCTGAAGTATTCTAGCTGATGTAGAATATTTATATTTTCTAAGATCCTCTTTGTCATATAGTGATGTTCATCAAAAATGTTGTATGAATCCGTAGTCTTACTATTTCTTTTATAATGAACAATGAATTACTATGGAAAAAAAAGTGAGAGGTTTTGATTTGTATGTGGAAGCATGACTGAAAATTCTTGATGTTTTCACCTTTATCTTTTTTTCTCTTCAGATCAATTTCAATGAACTTGGACAAGAAGACAGCAAGAAAATCATACTGGTATGTAGGAGGATTCAAAAAGAACTTCCAAAATATATAAAACCATTAGTTGAGCAGACATTTTCATTAATTCTAAAGGCGGTTGCAACTGTGACACAATGACTACACTTTACACATCAGCAACCTGATTCATATTGTCAAAACACTGCTGTATTGAAGATGCTCAGATATCAAGTAAAAACAACCTGTGCTTTTTGAGTCAACATTATTCCTGAAAATATTTACACACTGATGGCTTTAAGTGTGTACAAATCACAGGGAACAAGTCCCCCTGCCTCACTCTTAGATCCCATCAAGAATAACTCCACTGAGGAGAATGAATATACTTTCAACTTTACAGACCTGCCATATTTGCAGTGATTTCACAGCCAGCAATGACTCATACAAAAATGTAAGCAAAACTTAGTTGGTTAGGCATTTCTTTAAGTCTTTGCAGATGTTTGTACTCACTGCTCTCAAATTCATCTGCCCAGTTCACATGTTTTGGAGCAAAACCTTCTTCCAGTATTGCAGAGTTGGATCTTAAAAAGGACAAACTTGGTGATGAGTACTTAAAACCACTGTCCTGTGTTAAGTGTATGATTGTATAAATCTAGAGAAACAGGTTTACAATTCTCCTAGATTTTTCTTGCTCCAATCCAATTGCTATCAGAAGCAGGGTTTGTGCAGCCCTGTATGGAGCAGGGAGCTCCACAGAAGGACATTCATACACTGCTGTGCTCTGAAGATATTGGGCATGAATCTCCTGGATCTCAATATTACATCCAGGCATTTTTGTAAGTCTAAGTTACTGAAAAGAGAGGATCGAGGTCATTCCTGGGAAGGCAGGTGGGTATGGAAAATTATAGCACATTTCACTCGAGGGAATGGGCTTGTAGTGAATAGCAGCAGGAGTGTTAAAAGTCACACAGCTGGGTTCCCAGCTGAAATATCAAGAAAGAAGCTGGGACAGTTCCCCCTGCAAAATACTGCCTCTGACAAACAGAGGCAATACACTATTGCTATTTTCTGAAATGAATTTTTCATCATTACACTGCTTACTGCTTACTGCTTACTGCTCCTCTTTACAAACAGGCAGGAAAACAACTGGGAGGACCAATAGGGAAAACATAACAAAAAGGTATATCTTGAAATGTTTTACCATCAATGTAGCATCAGGTAACTAGTTATGTTGGAAAAATTCAATAGGCATAAAGTTTTTCCACTAAGAGAATGTTGAGTTTTGGGAAGGTGTTACTTTAGTGTTTGGTTGTCACAATAGAAGCTAAATGCCTTAAACTAATGATAGCACAGACTGTGGTTGTATAGCCTGAAGGACACTGATATGCTGTTGCCACAAAGGCTCCATAGATCTCAGAATACATCAGACCGTCTAAGGACCAGTATCTCTTCTGTGGACTCGACAGCATGGGAAGAGGCTTATAGGAGTTGACTTTGGTAGAAAATTACAAAAACATCATCCAAAGCCAATGCTTAGAAAAAGCATCAGGATTTTGTGTAGGGTGAACAGTGATCTGGGTGGAACTGATCATGTAGCAAGGGAGCAGATGGCACTGGGGAATCCTGGCAGAGACAAGATCACATGCTGTTGAGTCTTTTAAAAACAAGGAGGGGACTGGGAATGGGCAGATGGAGTAAAGGCTGGGAGTAATGTGGGCAAAGAGGACTTCATTTTAATTACTCATTTTTTAATTGAGAGTATTACAAACATTAATCAGGTGGGACTGGGCAGCTGTGAAAGGACATCTGGGACAGAATAAAGGATGGCAGATATTTGAGAAGAAGAAATGGGACATTGTTATGCTAGGGCACTTCACAGCACTACACCATATCTGCCTAGGGCTGGCAGCCAGCTAGGGACCTCTCTGTCTTGAAGACACTTCATTTATCCCTTGGGTGAGTATCCTGGGCCAAGTGTAGATAGTGACACTGACACGGTGTTTCTTCTCTTCATGTGTCACAAAGCATTCAGTGCTATCCGCTGTGCAAATGCTAAGTGCATAATTTCTATACACTGTAGCCTCAGTGAAAAATAAGAACAGGAGAAAACGTGAAGTTAGGATCATATTCACTTTATGCTTTTCAACTACTTGTGTTATTCAAGTTTTGCTTTCCAAATGTTATTTAAACATTTGAAAATGTTCTATTTTAACACTTTGCTTAATACTCAGTAGAACTCGTCTGGCATTATCTATGTACTGACTTTAATTCCCATGTTTATTTAGTTTTAAAATCAAATGTAGTCATCTGCTGTGTTAGCCACACTGACAGACATGAAAACTGAAACTTGTCATGTACTCAAACTGTAGTTTTGTTTTACTTGTGATTAGACAATAATCTTTTTAAAAGATAGAAAGTGAATCAGGTCAAAATGTGTTTGCCATCAAGGACAACAAAGTGCTTTTAGGTGAACTTTCATGAGTTCTTAATTGAAATGTAGATGGATCTATAACTCAAGAAGCTTGTTAATATATAGCATATTTCTGTAGATTTACACTTTGCTGAGCATGTCAAGAGTATCAAATAAACACATTATAAACATAGCAAATATCACTTGTTTGTTTTTTTTCTTAACCGTATTATTTTTTCCACTGCTCATAGTTTAAAATCAGAATCAGGTGATTTTTTAGAACATCATTCTTACATGATTTCTGTGGAGTGATATGTAGGCAGAGACTTCAGAACTGTACAGTCAGCAGCAGTATTCTGGCTTTATTACTATATTACTTTGGCAGTAATATGTCTTCTCTTTATTTAAAAAATATTTGCATTTATAACACAAGCAGTAAGAAGTAGCAATTCAGTTGTTGCAGGATGAGATAGTTTGTGTCCTCAACTGAAACTACTTTATAAAATACTAAAGCAGTTGTACTTAAGAGGGATAAATTCTTGGCCTCATTAAGGAGACATTCGCAAATTATTCCAGTGAGGTCAAGATTTGCTCAGACCCTACCATCTGAACCTCATGATGAAATGGATGCAGTAAGTTCTCTACTTTTTTACTTTGACTGAATGTTGACATCTTGCCATTTCATCACTTTCCACCAATTAAGCCTAGGACATTACAGTAAGGACTGAGAGAAGAAAAAGTGAGAAGCTTAAAGAATGTTGCTGCCTGTTTTTCTCTGGATGTGACAGTATACTCTCTGATAATTCCTGCTCCATCCTGACATGTAAAACACACACTTTGAAAACTAAACATAAACCAGCTAAGGACAGTTTTAGTCACATACATGCAGAGCACGTGCGGTCCTGGAAGAATGGGCATACACAGGAAGGAGCTCATGTACTCTCTCTTCGAGCTGGCTGTGGCATCCTGCCTGCATCCTTTGTCTAACACAAACATAAAAGACATGGCTGCTGGCCCAGTAGGATTCATGCCTAGTTAGGCCCTATGGCTTAACTGCAGCTTTCAGAAGAGGACATAAAAATTAAAGTGGCAGCCGTAATACCATTGTATGACATGGGAGTGCATCAGCTTTACAACACTGATGCCACAGGATGGACCATCAACTGAAATGGAAGTCATGTTTTTGTACAAGTCCTTCACCATTTACACATACTATTTATGAATCTATGAAATTTTCTGAAGTCCCAGTCATTGCAAACTAAAGTGCAAATATGTCTAATATATGTATATATTTTTAAAAATTCCTCCCCTAAGGTTATTCTTCATCCTAATGTTTAAAAATGAAATCATTGTTAAAAAAAAAACAAAACAAAAACCAAAAAACCAACGCATTTAAAAAGGGAACATAATAAGTCTTCTGCTCACAGCAGTGCCAGCTATACTAATTTTATGCCTGATTGGTGGGTGTTTCTTAAGAACCTACACTGATACAGGTTTCATATTCTTCATATTCTAACCTTCCATTTAAAAGTTGTTCTTCCAGCCTAAATATCCCTTACACATTTGAAGCTTAATGTTAGTCTCCTCTAGACTAATCCAAATGTGTAATTCATTTTGGTTTTCATATTTTTTAGATGAATTGTGTTTCTCTCCACTAGATTCCTGTATTAGTCCATAGATTTCTTGAAATTCAGCATACAAAACTAGAAAGTATGCTTCTCAGAATCTCCCAGATTCCAATCCCAGGAAACCTACTGGATGAATGCCCCATTAAAATAATACATGAAACTCTTAACAGTAGCAGAGCCAACACAGATCTTTGAAATCCCACTTGATCCCTCCTTTCATTTGGCAACTCTCTCCCCACAAAAACTCTGTTTTGGTTATGATTGCCCAACTACCCCTGCACTTACCTGCAGTTCTATGCAGAACATAACTCTCTAGCTTGCCTCTAGGTTGTTATGTGAGACAGTGACAAAACCTGTGCTTAAAATCTGTCATGGCTATCAGCTCTCACAACTACACAAGCCCAGTTACGAGTCGTAATTTTTAAAATTACAGCTTTCTATTATCTGTGACTTAGTTATGTTGTAGGTATTCCTGTGCTACTATTTCCTCCATTGCTTTTCAGGGAAAAAACCCACACCACTTCTCAGTTCATAAAGAGCACTTTCAGATTTCCTCTTACAGATATAAATATTAAATATACAAAACCTGCAAGACAATTGGTGGGAAGTTTATGGAAAACTAATAGCAAATCCTGATTTTATAGTATTAAACTGTTAAACAGTAGTTATGCTTAGTTAACTCTAAGGATTAATTTCTTCAAAGAAGACTTTTTCTTATATTACAAAAATTGGCTTAATTTTTAACTGATTTTTTTCAGGCACAGACCAAGTTTACCTTTTGCAATTACAGAGTTGCCAGCATAGTCTTCCTTTCATTAGAACACCTTTTTTAAAAAAGGACTTCGTATGAAATTGCTTTGTTTTTTTTTCCATGGTAATAGTTCTGTGTTCCCATTTTAAGGAAAATTTACTTTGCTAACCAAATAAAGGCTTCACCCATATGAATTAAAAGTCACCTCAGACATCTTGTAAGGATAAAACCCCTTAACTTTTAATCTCAGGGAATAGCAAATAACTCAGAGCAGCTACAGAAGGTAAATATGGTCTTTGGACCAAAAAAAATATTTTTTCTAAACAGGTGGCAGCACAAGGACTATCCATATTCCACCTAGGTCACATGAGGTGAAAGGTTTCATCAGTCAAGCCCCACATCCCAAGTGAAGAAAGAAATTGGAAATTCAATCAACCTTCTTTTGACAAGACTAAGTTAATATTGTTCTGACCAAAGACCAGTGTCCCGCACACTCCACATTTTGGGGCATAAGAATCCCCATTTCAGCAACATTAAGCAAAAAATGCATTAGGAATTCAAAATCAGCAAAGACAATACGAAGAGTTACCTTTTATGGATGAAAGGCAAAAAGGAAGGACTGATTGTATTTGGTTAAATTTCAGTGGAGGAAATGCCTTTTTACTTCACTACTCTTTGGCATTTTTCTATTTTCTAGACAAGAGGAGATATACATTGACTCCAGTCAGAGTCCTTGCCTAAGTCTCCTAGGGGCTTCATAGTGTATTTGCCTGGTCTTTTTCCATCTTCTTCTGTATTCCTCCATTCCATTACTATATTTCTTCTACAGTATAATACTATGCATAGTAGCAGTACAGCAATACAGCTGCAGAGTTCAGATCACTGTTTCTACTGAAACAGAGTTGTATCTGGATGAAGACTCCAGGAATCTTGAATACTGACATTTTCACAGGAGTACATTTGCAGTGGGTTCCTTTAGACACTAGTTATTTCAGTCCTGTTCTTCTCTGTCATTCTTTCCCAGATGCTTAGCTTTAAGGGAGAATGAACATCATTCTCTGGCTGTCTGGTCTCTTTGCAGGGTGCAGAGGGGTGTCCTTATTGGGTTAGGAAGTATCTGCCCTGCGGGAATAGTCTGTGCTTGTGGTCACTTTTCAGAAATGCCATAGAGGACTCAACAGAATACACCATGCCTAGTCCCCTGCCAGGAGCTGAGATCCTCTTTCACAAGAAGTGTACTAAGTGTGTTCCCTCACTTGCTGTCCCAGACACAGAGCAGAACCAAACCAAGTTATGCTTCAGTCAACAGCCTAGAGGCATAGCCGTTTAATGCTTAAGGCATGTTTTTCTTGCTTTGCATTTTCAGCAAAGCTCTTGTGGAAAAGTTCTCAGTTGTCTCCTGTGATCTGTTTACCTTCTCATATAACAGATGCACGAAATTACATGGATTAACGTGACTGATTAATGCTTTGATTTTCCATACCTGTAATGTCTTGTACACACAGTACAATTCTGAAGACTGTGAAAGAGAAGAGAGTAGGAAGTGGGATCACCATGCTCCTGGAGTCAGAGAGAGCAAAAAAAAGTAAATGGAAAGGAAAACTTTGCTATCAGTATTTATCTGGCACCAAGTGTTGAATTCTAGATTGATAGCTAATATCTTCAATAACCATTGTCTTTAACTGTTGAAGACAAACACAATACTTCTGTATTGTCTCAAACAGCAAATTTCACGTTAAGGACTTGACTGAGAAACTTGTCAGTATCTTATTTAACCTTCAAGATTAGCATTACTTAAATTATATAACTATTTTTGGATACTGTGTAAATATTAGTAAAATCAAATGCATTAAACTTGTGACTGCAAATAAGACTTCATATTCCTACAAAACATCTACAAAGGCATCTGGTTGCTCAGCTCAGAAAAGAAAAGGTCTCTGAACCAAATATTATCACAGCACAAAAAATATCTCTCACACCAAGCAGAGAATGGCCCTGATGCACACGGGAGGCAGCCACCTCCCCCTCCTTCCTCAGAATCCATTGAAACACACTCCTGACACACATCATGGCCTTTTTCGGGGTCACGAGTTTCTGAAGTGCTAAATTCCTACTACTCTAACTTGGCTTTGACACTGCCAGGCTGTTGATATGCAATACCTGCTTCGGTACACTTGCTAGTCAGCATGGCACCGTCCTTATCATTTCTTGTTTACTACAACACTGGAGCAGGGATTATTTGGTTGCAGACATTTGTTTTCATACAACATTGGACAGATATGTCTGCCTCTCTGTATCCTTCTTTCTTTCAGTTTTTGGAAGTAAATGCTTCCTCCCTGAAAATTCAATTTGTATATGACTAAGAGTTTCTCTTGATTGATCTGTCAAATGGGCAGTTTAAGTTTCTCATCTTTTGAACTTCACATTGCATGAGACTTTAAGACAAGTGATAATTTAAAGTTTATCTCTGCATGAAAAGACTCCTGGAATATATCAACTGACCTGAATGAACTCACTTGCAGACACATGGAGGGGAATCTCACTTCCGAAAACATGATACAGAGGGATGCGTGAAAATATGGCAACATGACTTTAAGTTTAATTTTAGTATGAAAGATTACTTTATTGCATTACTAATGCCCACGTATATCGTACTGACAAGCAGCAGCATCACATATAGTCATATATTTGACTAAGGAGATTGCAATTTATAAAATAATGTTGGTACTGTGCCTTTAAGGTTTCTTCAAGTCCTCTGGTTTTGCTGCCAGTACTCAAATACTCTTGAAATGTCTGTGGTGGGATGATTTGCTATGCTTTGCCAGAGCAGGAAAAGAATTTGAAGAAGGTTATTTGGCACAGATTCAAGATAAAAACATGCTTCTTATATGCAGTATCTCAATTCCCTGAATGATTAATAATCCACATTTAGCATATGAGTTGTATGCTTTGAATATCTTTCCAAAGATGTGATCATAACATTTTTTATACTCTTAGGAAATAGTGAAGGAAATAAATCCAGGGAAAACTGCTGTACTGGCTTCCTTAATTTTCAAAAAAATTGAACCTGCTTCCTTGCAATTTTATATGTCTTGAAAAATTAAATTATTACAATATATCTGAGAATAGAAGGCAAGAAATTTTAAGGGGAATACTACTGGTAGTATCATGTAAAACTTGCAACTTTATTTTCAGTCGCGTGATATATTGTAATGTAAGGAACCATACATAAGCAGGATTTTTACTTTAAAAAAACAGTGTGACTGCAGATCCATCTAAGTATAAACATAAAGGAGGAAAAAAATACTTTAAAACTCTGCATATATGCAGATCTTAAAGCTGGAGGGTTTTCCCTTGTAAAGTCTCCCTGGTAGGAATTAAATGGAATCAAACATGTGCAAACCTTATATTTAGCTCATCAGCTATCACAACAGCTGAACCACTCCAAAGAGAGGCAGGTGCCGTTAATGGTACACACATTTCTCTGCTCAGAGCTATGCTTGTGGAAAGCGTATACTGTACATTCCAGCTTCATGATGACACAGCTGTACCGCAGGATAAGTATTTCTATACTGCAGATGTCCCTCATCTGCCAGGATTGCTGATGCCTGTGAGCCATGGTTAGAGTTGACAATGTTACCAGCAGAAACGCAAGATGGGGCAATACATTCCCTTTCAGGGGACTGGTGTTTCTAAGCATTCTCACCGTACTTGACAAACAGCCGGTCATAAAATCCATAAATGAAAGGACAAAATTCATAGGGATGTCCAGAAATTTCCTCCGTGGCCCTGACAAGAATTATAATAACTTTTCACAGGCATTTAGCTAAGCCTGCTGCTGTCGGCTGCTTAGGCTTGCCTTGTCTAAAACAGGAGACAAGAACATAAGTCGTTGATGCAGGAAGAAGTGTATGGAGAGACAAGGGTAATTTTAGAAAGGAGTCAGCATGAGAGCATGAGGAAAAGGCATACCGACTGTGACATAGCAGGGCATGAGTGACACACATCAGCCAGGCACCTCTGCAGGAGCTGCACTTCTGAACTGGTGGATGTCATCAGTGTATCATCAGCAACATGACTGCTGCTCCACAGACATCTGGATGAAACTAGTCCTAGGCTTTCCAGCACTTCAAGGACCAAGCCACCTAGATAAAGGGTACATGCTGTCACGATGAATCATCTCACATTACCTTCCCTAGCCCTCAGTTTCTTAATATGTCTTTTGACTTAGAGCTGAGCACTTGTTTTTGAGCAAGGTTAGTTTTGCCTCACCATATTCCAAAGAAAGATTATGCCATTATGCAGGAGTCTCTGTTAGGAATTTAGGTCATCATGTCTCCCCTAGGACTGGTCCCCCAGTCAATTGCAACATGCCTCTTGATCTTGCCACCCTATGGAGATGACTCTCAGCTCTTCGCCTCAGTAGTCATTTCACCTTCCAGTCACCAGGTGACGTAAGGAAAAATTCCACTCTAAAAAGCATTGCATGACATCCACCATGGCTGGTCATGATTTCCTTCTCATGCAGGATAATTACAGAGACTGCTCCACTTAGGACTCCAAAATTATATCAGCAGAATATATTCAGTGGACAAAAAACAACAGCAGAAAGTTTTAAAGACACCATGGAAAATGTGGCACACAGAGAAAAGAAAAGGCCTTTTGTGATAATTATTCCCCATTTCCCTCAACTGGGCAAGTGGGAAGTAAGGAGGGAATGCTACATGTGAGAAGGCCATCCTCATCACAGAGTGAGAATTCAGCAGCAGGAACAGAAGCAGTTTGCCTGCTGAAGCAGGATAGCCAGGGGAAAGAAACTCTGGAACACATTTATAGTGGAACCAGTTGCTACAAAGGACTTTATACTCTTCATCCTGGCTCCAGGATATTAAACTAGTCTTGCAGCTGTATTATAAAGAGACTGACAACACTTGAATATTTGAAAAGTACAAGCTTAGTTGTAGTGTCAAGAAGAAGGGTGAATTACATGAATCTGTGGCTCCCCAGGTGGCTCCAGCATCGAGCACCCATTCATGCTGTTCTCAAATACAGGTGGTCTGAGCAGAAGCTGTAAAGATGCATTGTCCTGGGAGCTGGAAGAGGGTCCAAGCAGGGAACAGCTGAGATAGGAAACATTAAGTAGGGGATCTGAAGCATCTTTTTTGTTTTCTTGGGTTTTCTTGTTATATGTTTGGAGGAGGTGGAGGGTACCTGGTACTGAACGACCTCCATAGCACACTTAAACCACCCAAAGTCTCCTCTAACAGTTTTGTTCTTCACTTTGGTTTGAGGTCTCCCAATTTCAGAGTGGTTTGTTTTTTTTTTTTTTTTCATTACAGCTTCTGCTGATATCACACTCCTC
>VWZY01011766.1:75393-94426 GCA_013399075.1 Chloroceryle aenea | reverse complement strand
CCCCAGTGAAAAACTTTGTAAAGACTGAGTGTTTTGCACTAGGTGCAATTTTAAGGTACAGTGTTTTGAAGGTCAGCCTGAGCTTCACTGCCAGCTGATAGTGCTAACCACTTCAAAAACTGGCTGGGGTCTGTCTGGAGGCAGTGAACTCCATGCGAGATAGACACAGCCACAGGGCAAGGAAACCAAGGTTAGATTTGGGCTCTTAAATTGTAAACTCTGGTCTACTGACAACTGGAACTGAAAGCATTCATTTGTTTCCGTTAAATCACCAAAAAGATATAAGAAAAGGTAATAACACACATATATATCGCTGACCCAAAGCCCATTCATTTTGGAAACATAAAAGCAAAAAGGCTTAAAAGGTATTAATCTACTTTTCTTTGGCACTTCAGGAGTGCCCGCAACATCCATTCTTGGGAGCATGAAGTTGTCAATAGCTGATCTATGTCTTGTCAATTCTGAATCAGAAATAATGAGGTAAATCAGTTACACCTAGGTTGGCACAAATCTTTTTTTTTTCTTCTCTCCTCTGGAACCAATTACCAAAGTAACTCTGAAACAGCTAATGTGATATACAGTCTTTCCAATCAGCAGATTTTCCAGGAGCATCAATCAGTCACCTGTCTGCAGTTCTGAGATGGAGCTTAACTCTCTCTAAATGAATAAAAAGAAGCCATCTGGAAGACACTTTCCTCCTGAGCAAGAAGATGTGCTGACTGTTAGCTGGTGTCATTGCAAAGCATTTGTGAAACACCAAGAACAACAGAGGTTGTTTCACATATTTATCTGTGTACTTGCAGTACCTAATTTGAATTTCACTATGATCTTTGTCCACAGAATTTATCCTTGGCTGAATTAATTGGAAGTTCCTCCTCGAGGAGTGGCAGAGGAGTGGTACAGAGGACTTGGCACAGATGCAGGTATGCCTCTTTGAGGCATATCCCACGTCTGTCCATTCCATTACTTCCCTGAGCTGCAGGGAAGCCACTGCTGAATCCTCCCTGCTTAAGGCAGGCCAGTAAGCCCTGGTAATGTCAAAAGCAAAGAAGCTTTGAAAGAAAGCAAGAAAGGAGGAGAAATGTAACAAGGGCACACAAATGGAACAAGTGCATGAATGATAACAATGCAGAAGATAGAGCCTCTGTTCTAGATGCCAGTGTAACAAATGTAAAATATACACCTAGGCAGTCATACAGACAAATAGGGGTTGTTAACCTACCAGTCCATCACTAAATAAGGCTGCACTAATGGGAAAGAAACCTTCTTTGCAACCGTTTTTCATGTTTCTTACCTCTGGATACAAAAGCAGCTCGGAAACTCTCAGCATGTTCTTTTGAGGAAGAGGAGCATCTGCACAAAAGGTTTTGCAGAGTTGATCATATACTGGACTACCACCAGCTATGTATTCCTACAACGTTTAGTTTTATTGCCCTCATATAAATGTTCATGTTTTCATAGCACTTTTTTTTTCAGGTATTTTCTAGAAAAAAAAATGTGTTCTTCTATTAAAATGCCAGAAACGAGTTTGCTCTCACACAGCTCTAGCAAGAAGCTAATTTTGCTTTGAGTATGTTGAACTAAAAATTAATTGCCACTGCATGCAAAGCAGTAGAAAAGAGGTGAGGCTTTCACTGTAAAAGCTCCTGAAGGTAACATAAAATGGACAAATGTTCCTTTTAGGCTTATCACACGTGGAAGATTTCAGAGAGTCAGCAGAGATTGATTTCCTCTTGGCACTTAATCTGGACATTTAGATGGACATTTAAAAGGATTCACAATTGAGACAGTTTTAAGACTCCTCAAAAAAGTATATATGATTGTAGGTGGATCTGCTTCTAAACTAAGTTGACTGAGCAGTTTTCTTGGACTATCCTCTATATTCATAGAAGCTTCTCATATGAAAGTCATGAAAGAGACATTGTAGCTTACTGCCCCTCTTTTTGATATTTTCCTCTTATTTATGTGTACTGCAGTAGGCACACTTCGAAATTATATTCTACATTTTATCTATCTTTCACTTTCTGTTTAAAAATAGCACAGAATCTAACCATGGTAGTAAGGAAATGCTTAGTCTAAATTTCTCCTTAAAAGTGAGATCAAACATTTTTCCTTAAAAGAAAAAAATCGTCCCTGTCTAGAGTTCAAGATGCATGTAGGATACTATAATGTTCCATTTAAACACATCCCACCACCTAAAATGATGCAAAGGTTTTATAAAACCTCCCAGGTGTAAGTCAGGTTGATTCCTGCAACAGAAATGATCTAGGGTTTTTGTTAGAGCTTAGCCTAGTCTATAGAGAGACAAACTCCCAATTTGCCTTTGAACCTCAGCTAACCCCCAGGACTTTTGCTGACTCCCTGCTCCACCACAAACCACTGCCTTAGGAACATGTGCTTCTTAAAAAAAGCATTCTTCATCCTTTTTGCTTCTTAGAGGACACATTTCTTCAACACAGGAGGTTCTAAAGTATTATCATTCATTGTTTTCTAGGTCAATCTTCGGCTAAGTTTCACAAATCTACAGTTAAACACATTTGCTAAACATGAATCTTCAATTGCTAAAACATATATCTTTTAGGAGGTTTTGCTTTTTTTCCTCAATTGTTCTGCTACCTGCTGTTAAAATGTACCTCAGAAGTAAAGACTGCTGTAGCTTCCAGAAGATAGATGCAAAATTGGAAACAATGACCCAAGTGATATAAGCTACAGAGGGAATGACCACATAATGACCACATAGTGTCTTGGTTATCACTATGATCAATCTNTTTCTTTGCCAAGAACTCACCCACTCTGTGATTTTCCTCCATGATTAACCAAGAACCTTTTCTTAGGGCTGTAAATGGAACCACATTTCCCCTTGCACAATACTGTAACTAAAGTCAGCAAACTGTCAGCTGTGGCAGATTGTGCCTGGTCTGTCTAATTGAGTTTGATTAAGAGTTTTGTTGCCATCACTTGTTTTACTCCCTTCCCATGTAAACATTTTACATCTTCTCTTTGTTAAATACTGTTTTACTTTGTTTATCTGGTAGAGCTGCCACAGAAGATGAACATTCAAATATAGAATTAATGAACATTGATGTCATTGTGTTCAAAGGAACATAAGGTTGGGAGGGGGAAAAAAAAGACATTTTAATTATTGGAGTGTTTGGTGGGAGTTGATTTTACAAACACTATCATTATGTTGACAACAGCATAGCAATATGTTCCACAAAGCTTTTGTTACTTCCAAGAATGGGAGGATAGAGCATGGATATTAGTTTTTTCATTGCAGAAATTCTTTCTTGGGGTCACAATCAGACCAAGCTGCCTGTAGGCAATGGAAAAAAAACAGAATTTCTAGCTAATGTAAATCCAGTGGAAACAATACAGATGAGGAGCATAGCTGCTTTGATGTTTGCAGCTAGAAAGATGCAAACAAAACAGAAAGACATTCAAGGCTCTTTGCAGTCACCTTCATGTATGTGCCCCCTCCCCCATCAGATGCAAGCCTCATAATGCCACAGATTTGGCACAGGATGCAGGGGAAAACAAGCCATCTTGGAGCAGTATCCAGAAGCCAGATGACTCTGTTCCCTAAATTTGCTGCAACAGGACAGGGTATTGGACCTTGCTCATGAAAAGAGGAAGATGCAGTTGAAAGCATCTCTAATGACATCCTTAGACTCCTACAATTAAGAAGGTAGAAAATTATTTTACTTTTGAAAGCTTGTCTTCCTTGAAAATGGAAACACTTCCTTGAAAAAGAGTTGTTTTACCAGGGGTTTGCTTACAAGTTTTGTGTCTCAGTATCACAAGAATATCCCACCCAAACTAGAAATATTTCTTTCAACAGAACTACTGTGATCTCTTTTATAATGAAAAAGAAAAAAAAAATCTAAGACTTCTTGGAAGACATAATTGTTCCTTTTAAAGTCAAAACTTTAAAAGATGTTGAAAAAAATTTGCTAAGGCTGTGCCTCACATTTTTTTTTGTTTTTATTTACTTAGGTTTTGCATGTGTGTTAGGAATTAAAGTATCTCTGATGAATATGTGTGGAAGAGAAACAAAACACTCAATCGTTAAATTTTGTTTCAAAAGTACTCAACAGCTGTTTTCAAATTAATTACTCTCCAGTGATGTCCATGCCTAGGTCACCATAATCTGTTTTCTACTGTCCTGAATTATGGCCAGGCCTGGCAAAATAGATTCTGTTAAACACTCTATTGAAGCTAAAGGAACTTTTTGCATAAATTAATCCCCATCTCTTTCTGTGTAACTATTGTACTGTAAAAACAAACCCTACCAAATTAACTCCTTTAGTATGTGGCTGAAAAAATGCTTACCTTAGAGGCAGCTCTATTACACACAGGTTGGGGTCACACTTTCTCATTAATGAGGTGCCCATAACAGGGCTCAAACCAGGATAAATAGTGAGGGAGTCTTCAGTCAGCTGAAATTCGTTCTCATATCAGTACACTGCAGGCATATCTAGTTAGCTTTCATTAGTGTTAATCAAGAACGTTACTTGTGCATCAGCTGAGAGTTAAACCTTAGCTTGCACTTTTCTACCATTCAGAGTTTTTGATTTAATTTCTTACACTGAGTATCAATTCATGGATAGGTCTAAACTGATTTGTAGTTATAGTGCTTAGACCACTCTAACTGATATAAGATTAATCAATAGCTATGCTGTAATTGATCAATGTCATATTTATGAACTGCATGCTAATTAATTTGTTCTCTGTCTTGACATTTTAACCATATGAGAGTTCACATCTTGATTATTATTTGTATTTTTAGATATCATGGTGTAAACTCAAGCAAGGTATGATTGAGTAAGACAACCGAGGACACACAAGGGAAAAACCCACAAAGATGACAGGTAGCAGTGGTTTGATACTCCAAGAGCTCTCTTTGATTCAGGTACTATTCCTACTAATAACAAGGCAGACCAAGAATTTTCTGAAGGGAAAGAGACAGACCTGTGATGAAGGGCCATCTCTGGAGAAGCCAGGGTGCAGGTCATAAGATTTGGCCTATTGATATTCACTCTCTGTCCCTCTGCACTTCCTGTTGGCAAAGCTACCTCGACAGCAACAACCTGGCCAAGGATTTTCTTCCCTCTCCTGACGGTGACATCTACCCAATTTCTTTCACTGAACTCCATGAAAAATCATTGTTTCACTGAAATAATAAACCCTCCCTTGGAGCTCTCATTACCAAAATACCACAGATGGTTGCTTTTACAAGCAACTCCTCAGAGGGCAATGAGTGTAATCAGCCAAATGCACGGGGCTTGCTGGGATTAATTGGTTAACAACGCACAGCCAAACACCTCAACGAACTTTCAGGTATTGATCTGGGAGTGCATGCAGCAGATTTGCCTGAGCACTTTTTACTCCAGGAGCCAGAGGAATTATTTGCAGTCAAAACTACAAATAGTTGAAATCCCCTGTAAGAAGAGCAAGAAATGACAGCAGAGAGGGACAGGAACTGGAAGGTATTCTTTATTGTTTTGCAGCTGGCATTGTTAGTGCTGTGGAAATGCTCCCCATTCATATCTCCCTAACTTCTGAGTGCAGTAAGTGGTACTGGGGGGAGCAGAACTGTGCACCATCCTACTTTTACAGTATGTCATATTGTTGCCTCCCATAATTTATTATAAAAATAGATAAATCAACTGATAATGTTTATTGGGAATGGGAAATAAAGATCAGTAGTAAATCTTGTTTGGATTCCAAAATCCTCAAAATAAAAGCCTGAAAGAGATTTATTTTTTTTTTTCTTTGCAAAGATTGCATATAATAAACATATGCTAAGGGCAATTTTTTAAACCATTTGCACTTTCTCTGAATTTAATACTCACCATACTTCAGTACTACCCCTGAGATAATTCAGTGCTCTGAAATTGGATTTACAATAATGCATGAATACAGTTTAATTATTTTGTTGAATGTTTACGGGAACAGGAAAGAAAATAATACCAATAAAAATGAGACTATTTTGAGGAGGGGGGGAGAAGGAGAGCAAAGTAATCTGAATTTAGCTCTAGAGAGTGTGAATTGATCTCATTTGTATCCTAATCACTATGCACTGCATCTGNNNNCTGGGCAGCCTGTTCCAGGGCTCTGGCACTCTCCAAGGAACTAAGTTTTTCCTCATGTTCAGAGGGAACTTCCTATGTTCCAGTTTATGCCCATTGTCATTTGTCCTATCACTGGGCATCACTGAAAAGTCTGGCCCCATCCACTTGACATCCACCCATTAGGTATGACTAAGCATTGAGAAGTTCCCCTCGTTGATCTTCATGAGGCTCCTCTACACCCAACTCTCCATCCTGTCCAGGTGTCACTAAATGGCAGCACAGAGTTTGGTGTGTGCTACANACAAAGATGACAGGTAGCAGTGGTTTGATACTCCAAGAGCTCTCTTTGATTCAGGTACTATTCCTACTAATAACAAGGCAGACCAAGAATTTTCTGAAGGGAAAGAGACAGACCTGTGATGAAGGGCCATCTCTGGAGAAGCCAGGGTGCAGGTCATAAGATTTGGCCTATTGATATTCACTCTCTGTCCCTCTGCACTTCCTGTTGGCAAAGCTACCTCGACAGCAACAACCTGGCCAAGGATTTTCTTCCCTCTCCTGACGGTGACATCTACCCAATTTCTTTCACTGAACTCCATGAAAAATCATTGTTTCACTGAAATAATAAACCCTCCCTTGGAGCTCTCATTACCAAAATACCACAGATGGTTGCTTTTACAAGCAACTCCTCAGAGGGCAATGAGTGTAATCAGCCAAATGCACGGGGCTTGCTGGGATTAATTGGTTAACAACGCACAGCCAAACACCTCAACGAACTTTCAGGTATTGATCTGGGAGTGCATGCAGCAGATTTGCCTGAGCACTTTTTACTCCAGGAGCCAGAGGAATTATTTGCAGTCAAAACTACAAATAGTTGAAATCCCCTGTAAGAAGAGCAAGAAATGACAGCAGAGAGGGACAGGAACTGGAAGGTATTCTTTATTGTTTTGCAGCTGGCATTGTTAGTGCTGTGGAAATGCTCCCCATTCATATCTCCCTAACTTCTGAGTGCAGTAAGTGGTACTGGGGGGAGCAGAACTGTGCACCATCCTACTTTTACAGTATGTCATATTGTTGCCTCCCATAATTTATTATAAAAATAGATAAATCAACTGATAATGTTTATTGGGAATGGGAAATAAAGATCAGTAGTAAATCTTGTTTGGATTCCAAAATCCTCAAAATAAAAGCCTGAAAGAGATTTATTTTTTTTTTTCTTTGCAAAGATTGCATATCATAAACATATGCTAAGGGCAATTTTTTAAACCATTTGCACTTTCTCTGAATTTAATACTCACCATACTTCAGTACTACCCCTGAGATAATTCAGTGCTCTGAAATTGGATTTACAATAATGCATGAATACAGTTTAATTATTTTGTTGAATGTTTACGGGAACAGGAAAGAAAATAATACCAATAAAAATGAGACTATTTTGAGGAGGGGGGGAGAAGGAGAGCAAAGTAATCTGAATTTAGCTCTAGAGAGTGTGAATTGATCTCATTTGTATCCTAATCACTATGCACTGCATCTGGACAGGATAAATATATTTTAAATGTAGGTGTCAGCTTTTGCTGTATGATTGAAATTCTCAGTTTGTCACATCAGCACTCAGCTGATGTTGCTAGCCCCTCTCTATGGCCCTACATCTGCAGACCAGCCCTGGTCCAGCTCTGTGGTGCTGGCCTCTGGCAGTGATTTGAGTTTGGATTAATATATGTGCATGAAAACACAACCCTGACAAGGGTAACTATTGCTATATTTCTTTCAAATCTGAAGATGATCCATCTAATCACTCACTGGACATGGCAGATACAGTGATATGATCAAGCACTTGGACAGGCTGCACAGGGAAATAGCTGAGTCAACATCCATGGAGATAGTCAAAAGACATAAATATGGCACTTAGTGATACAGTTTAGCGGGAGACTTGGCAATACTAGCTTAACAACTGGACTCAGAGATGGAGATAACCTTGACCAATGCCCCTTCTAAAGCAGGTTCACTCAGAACAGATTGCCCAGGATCATGTCCGAGTGGTTTTGGAAGCTCTCCAGAGCAGGACACCTCACAACCTCCCTGGGCAGCCTGTTCCAGGGCTCTGGCACTCTCCAAGGAACTAAGTTTTTCCTCATGTTCAGAGGGAACTTCCTATGTTCCAGTTTATGCCCATTGTCATTTGTCCTATCACTGGGCATCACTGAAAAGTCTGGCCCCATCCACTTGACATCCACCCATTAGGTATGACTAAGCATTGAGAAGTTCCCCTCGTTGATCTTCATGAGGCTCCTCTACACCCAACTCTCCATCCTGTCCAGGTGTCACTAAATGGCAGCACAGAGTTTGGTGTGTGCTACACACAGGTGTGCTGCTGGGGCAGCAGCACTGACATCTCTTCCCTCTCCTTCATAGCCAGCATCAGCCAGAAGGGTTTTGCAGCACACTTAGGCACATCGTGCCTGGCCATCCATCACAAGGACAACACCACCACTTGGCCCCTGCACCCCTTCCTCAGGGACACGGGAGGGAGACCCCAGGGGGCAAAATCCCGGGGGATGCAGACCTCCAAAACCCATCAGGACCCCAGGGTCATGCCTGGCCCCAGAGCCGCAGCAGGGAGCAGAGAAGACTCTGGCAGACATCATGACATGTCTAGGCTCCTAATAAGCCTTTTTGTTCTGTTTGTGTTTTTTCTTCTCCATGCTTCATCTCTAGTCTCTTGCTTTCTTCCTGTTACTCAGGCTTGCAATTTTTTCTTAGCTTACTCGTTGCCTAGACAATAATAATGGTGTGGAAAAATTGTTACTCCATTTTATATAGTGGACCTAGAGCAGAAGAAAATTAAGTCCCCCTGATTGTTAAGATTTACATAAGCAGTTTCTAGTAAAAGCCTAAATTAGAACCCAGATTTCCTGAAGCCAGATTCAGGTCTTTAACAACAGTGCTTTGCATCCAAGTAATGATTTTTATTTGCCTTTAATGAGCTGCTGTATTAACTTGAACAAATATTGCAGTTAAATTCCAGCCAAGCATGTGAAAGCAAAGCGTTTAGGTCAGACTTACAGGACATGTAAAACTCTGTAATATCAGCTCTGAGCACGACTCTAGCTGAAAACTACAGATATCCTGGGATGTAAATCAAGAGGAACTCATCATCTGATTAGAGTTAGGATACAGAGGTAATGTCATCCCATGTAACACTTCCAAGCATCACTAGAGCAATAGCTGGTATACTGTGTCCAGCCCACTACGTAACATGTACAAAAATTTAACAAAGTTGGAGAGATGCTGGAAGAGCTGCAGGCTTAATATGAAGTTGGGAAGACAAGGAAAAAAAAAAAAAGAAAGTGTCTTTTGGAGAGATCAGGGAAATTCCCCTTCTAAGTCTTACCCAAGAAAAGGTTAAGGTTTGACTTGATCAATCTGAAAGAATCTACAAAAGAGAAGATAACTGACAGTCAGCTCTTTAATCTAGGAAGGGGAAAACATAATGAGTTTCAAAGGTTCACAGTAGAAGATAAATTCAAACTACAAATTGCTTCCCTCTTTTAACACTGAAAGTTATAAACCACTGGGACATTTTATCTTAAAGCATGATGGATTCACTTATGCTTGAAGTCTTAAATCAAGGCTAAATGCTTTTATAAATAGATATCTAGCAGGTTAACCAGATGTTACATACTTCACAAAGTAATAACTAGGTGAAATTGCTTTGTGTGCACTATGTGTGAAGTTGTATACTGTCCTCACAATGGTCTGTATTAGTTTTAAGTATTAGTATTATAACTGTGCTTCGGTAGCATCAAGACCCCGCTTAACTTCAGCAGCAGATGCAGTTTCAGATATGAGACTGGAGCAGGCCTGTTTGGAAATCCTATAACCAGTCACGGCTCACTTATCCAAACAGGAGTCATCCATCAGATGAGCAGGGGAGGATTACAGGTCCCTCAGGAGAGATTATGTCAGAAAGCCAGTTAACATAAAGTTATCCATTCTGAAATCTTGTCCCTTCCCATACCAAAGGGACGTCTTGGACACAGGGTAGGATAGCATAACATGTGTATCTTATGAAGACAGAGCAACCCTTCCTCTTCCTTCTTCTGGTTTACTCAAAAGCAGGAGCCAGGGGTTCACCAAGCACCAGGTATTAGCTACTTGCCTATCTCCAATCTCACCAGGCCCCACCACATGCACACACTGTGGTACCCAGGATTAATTTTGGAAAAATCCAGTTCAGATGCTGGATTTCAATCCAACATTATAATTCAGGAGACAGAAGCACACAAGAAGCCCAGAGCAATAGCTAGACACGTTTTTTGTTTTGGTTTGTTTTTTTTATATATATAATTATATTGAGAATTAAGATTACAGACCATTTTTCACACAGAAACTTGCTAAAGTTTTAGAAAGGCTGCTTATGTTTAGATGATTACACCAAAAGCTCCTGCATTTCACTGGAAGGGTGATGAGCATTTTTCTCTCCATCTTGATTAAATATTAATTCCAATTACAAGATGGGAGATGATCCATTTCTTGTTCTGACTGAGATCTCCTGTTGTTTACATCCCACCTCTGGAGAGGCTGTTAAACCAATTTCTTTCTGAGAAAGGTACATGTAGTGTGAACTTTCAAAGTATGTTTTCTGAGTTTACATTATCTGTGTGGATAGTGATAGAAATGTAGGGACTACTTAGCCTGTGCACCGAGTTCAGAAGTGGGATTTCATTTCAGAGGAGTTATGAATGTCTTCCATGCTGTGCTGAATTTCACTCCCAAAGGTCTCATGGGAAAGAGCTGCTGAGATTTATTTTTTTTTTACTAACATGTTTTTCATGAACTAAAGCAAGTATGTTGAAGTAAGTATGTGTGTGGGTACCTGTGTGGAGGGGGAAGGTACATATAACTCCCCAACCCAAACTGCTGCAGGAAGGGTTCTTAGTTCTAAAAGGGACTCTCCCAGCAGAGCCTATCTCTAGTCCTAAATAACTTCATTTTCTCCCTTTGTTCCCTTCCTAATATACCTCAAAGGTTCATATCAGAGGATAGCATAAGCCATATAAAAGTATTTCTGTTCTCCCCCCTTTAGAATGTAATCTTTTACTTGCTTGTCAGCTGCATGTCTAAAGCAAAGACGCAAAGAACAGGGTGTCAACAAGGCATTTTCCACCACTATACTACAGCTTCTTCTCAAAATGTATTTGGGCCCAGCTCCCACTATGTCTGTGTCTGTTTCAAGCAGTATTTCTAATATTTGGAAAATCTCTACCAACTCACTGTTTAAATATGGAATGGACAGGTTACTTTTCCCTCTCCTTGTCACTCAGTGCCATTGCACCCTCTCAGCCTGCACTGGTCTGTGGTGGCTACTCTGGGTCACTTAAATGCTTTTCCGTCCTCGTAAATTCTCCAGCAGCTATTCAGATTCTGTGAAGTTTTCCTGCAGAGACTCATTTTCTCACTTTCACTTCATATTAGATAGTCTTGTTTATAATGAGTTTTCTCAGCTCCTTTATCATAAAGGCTGACTCTCTCCCTGCCGCATGAAGTGATGACTAGGCAAGTCCTAGGAAGTTTCAGCAGTCACGCCTGTCCTCTATCCCTCAGATCATAACATGGAAAAAAACATCTGTGATAATTTTGTGACTACAGGACTGCAAAACATTTGACCACAGTATGTTAGAAAATGACTATATAAACATGTAAAAAAGGGGCAATTATGCTTTCTTCATGGAGCTTTCCCTAGCTTGCATTTTTACACCTCACTTCTTTTTATTCTTTTTTTGTTTTAAATAAGCAAACTCAGTCTTTCTAATCACCCTTCTTTATGAGGGTTTTGTTGTTGTTGTTGTTTTATTTTGTTTTTCTCCATGCTTCCAATCATTTTGGCATAGGGAGACAGAATCCCAGCCTTAAGGCAAATTCTGTTTCCTCAGCATGGCTTAAAAATTTTGCACATAAATGTTTCTGCAGCAAGGATTTATTTCACCTAAAAATCTCCAAACCTCTAAAATATCTCAAAGATTAATGAGATGTGCAGTGGGTTTTATGTGGCTTTGTACAACTTGTTGATTAATTTATTTATTTATTAGGGAATATAATTTTAAAGGCTGTTAGAATTCACAGTATCTCTCTTCCTGAAGGGAAACCTTCATTTTCCACAGATGCTTTCCTTTTATTATCTTTATAGCAGTTTAATTGGCAAAATAACAGTACCAGAAACAGAATGAATGAAAGCCTTTCTGTGTCTTTATGGGTGGGTTTTTTTGGTGTTTTTTTGTTTGTTTGTTGGTTTGGTTTGGTTTGGTTTTTTTTTTGAGGTGTGGGGTGGTGGTGGTTTCTTCTTCCTTTATTGACCTTTAGAATACAATTGCTATGGTGTTTTGCTTCAGATCTCTGGTAAAGATCATAAATTTGAGGAAAGGATCAAAAGTTATATAGCACATCCCATAAAATGGTCTATAGTCTGTGGAGTTGGTATTAACCTTATGAATCTATTTCAAATTATCACATTGGATTGAGTAGTCTCTACATTGCTTTAAATGTCTTGAATGTACGTCTTTACCACACTCACTGTCCTGCGGCTTGGAGACATGGGAAAGCTGTTCCATCGCTCTCTCATACCTGGAAAATTCTTAAATCTTAATGCTGTGCAATATTTTAAACAACCTGAACTGAATGGCACAGGGGATCAAATCTTCAAAAGCCTTCAAATGCTGCTCTGCCACTGACTGGCCCTGAAGCATCAGTAGGTTAGGATATGCCTTTTAAAAAGTCCCCTGGGGGTCTGCTAGGCTTAGTTTGGTTTTGATGAGTGCAACAGCTTTCTAGTTGCCAAACTAGGTGGTAGCCTGAGCTGGTACACCTTCCACCTTTGCAGGGGAAATTATGTCAATGTCAAACACACAAAAAAATGCCACAACAGAAAACCCACCCACCTACACAAAACAAAACACAACAAAACAAAACAAAACAAAACAAAACAAAACAAAACAAAACAAAACAAAAACAACACACACAGGAAAAGAGGCAAAATGAGCAGGCATAGAGACATTGGAGCATCTAAGAAGTACTGAGCAAGAAGGGGAACAACCTGCCAGAAATACAAGGGTTTTTGGCTTCTTTGGCCAGGAGTTTATGTTTATTCTAGTAAAAATACTAAACAAGCCTACAAGTACATTAGGCAATCAAGGGACAGCATGCTGTGAAATAAGGGATAAAAAAAACTGCTGTGGATTTGTGGCTCTACCTGGAGGAGCAGACTGTGCAGAAATTCACTGTTTCACCCAAGGAAATGGTTGATGCCTTTCTTCCACCCTAAATTCAAGACGGAAAGGAGTAAAAGGAGTTTTATCAACACATTTAGATGGTGAAGGTGTTGATGCTTCTGGCTTCAGTTTACTGTGCTTTGCTATTGACAAAAGCTATCTCTGTACCCAGTTTCTGCAGGTCAGTAGGGACTGAGTGGGTAACTCCCCTGAAAACCTCCCACTGCTACTTCCTCCTCACTGTCATTAACCTGAGAAAATCTATGCACTCATAAATAAATACATGTTAAACATCTTCCAGATTTATATTTTCTGATTTCCCCCCCGCCCCCCAAAAAAAAAAGTCAGACTTTGAAAAATAACACGTGCTGTGAACTTGAGTCCAATTTAGCACAGCTGAAGGGCTGCAGTGGCTTGAAATTATCAACTTTTGGAGTAGGAATGCTCAAGGTCACTGCAAACTCAGCCACTTTTCATTTTACGATGTAGATTAAGTGTTTTGCATTTCAGCTTCTATAGTAAATAAAAAATACTGTAGTTAAATATACGACTCTCATCTTTAGAGCCGAAGGTCATATAGGACTTGAGACTGAATACAGAGGTGAAAGGCTGTTTTACACAGCACTGGGACAAAATTGGAGATTCATCTTTAATATTCCCTCATTTGTGCTTAGTGCATTTATTTCACAGTTTCCCTAAGCTTTGATAATTTCTTCTGATGCAGAATACAAAAAGACTTTGTTTCCCACATCTAATTTTTTCAGGTTTCAGTGTCAGAAAATTAAAGATCTTGCGGTGTAAAGTATTATGCAGTTAAGCAAGATATGTTATTCCCTGTGAGCATTTTCCTCAGAAACAAAAGGGAAGAAGAAAGAAAGGCTCGAATAAATGCTTAAATTTCATTTTACAGCAGCAAGAAGGAATTTCATATTATATTAAATATAATCTCTGCTGTTGATGCCAAGAAAAGCAAGCTAGGTTTTTAATGAAATTATTATATTATTGGAGTAGTAGTGGGATAACTTTGTGTGGAAAATGTAAATTAAATAGTTGGGGGAATTTAATTGTTGACATTTATTTATTTTATTTTTTGAGTAAAATTCTTGAAGCATTTTGCAGACATTATTACTTCAGTTGTGCCATTAAAGAACAGTACTAATTGCTAATCTTTTTAAAATTGCAACTTGTTGGGAAATCCAGGCTGGATTTTCCTTCCTAAAGGACCATCTTTCCTGAAAGATGTACATGTGGAAAAGACATTCTCTCTTATAAGGGTGATAGATCACTGGAATCAGCTCCTCAGAGAGGTGGTGGTGGCCCCATCCCTGGAGTCATTCAAGGTCAGTTTTGATGGGTCCCTGAGCAACCTGCCCTAGGTAGAGATGTCCCTACTTGTGTAGGGAGGTTGGACCAGATGACCTATAGAGGTCCCTTCCAGCCTAAAGCATTCTATGATTCTATGATTAAAATGACCAATATCTGAAGGAGTAATAGGATATCCCAGACACTGTCAATATCCACTAGAAAAGCCCTTCAGACAAGTAAAAAAATAAAGAAGTCTAAACTCTAACTCTTGAAAACAATTGAGTAAGGTTATTCTATTTTGTATCAAATGCAATATCTTTATCACAATCATTCATTGAGCATATGATTTGTTGAGCAGTGAGTTCAGCACCCAGCTGTGTTGTGAACATACTGAGCTTGATTTTCTGGTCCACACCAGACAAGAATTTGGCCATTGGGTGTTTTGTATATAAGGTCACTATCAAAAGTGCAATTTTCCTGGGCAATTTCGCAACATTTACTTAATATCTTCAAGCAAAATCATACAGAATTTGCTGATACTACATGTTTGAATTAGTTGTCCACGTTTTCATACATATTCCCTTATTGATGAAGTCTTCACAGACTTCCAGAACCAGTGAAGAAATTGTTGTAAAAAGATGATGGTGAATGGTTGATAAACACCTTTTCAAGAACAACAAAGAGACATAGAGGCAAAAGTTAAGCATCTCAACTCATTTCATTTGGGACCCGCAGAGGTACCCAGCTAGTCAGAGAACAAAAGGGATCGTGCAGCCCTTGAGGATCCTTGACCTTGGCTAGCGGGGAGTCCTAGAAAAGAACAGATTTTCCCTATCTAGACCACTCATCAGCCGACAGGGAAGAAGGGGAGCAAGAGGGAAGAGCCACTGTGACACAAGATACAAGTACATACAGTCTCCAGATTGTAAAGTGATCACTACTTGGTTTGTGTCACTTCCCATTCTCATTATGTTCTTTGTCAAGAGTAAGGATTTATGTGCTGCCATTTTCTGCACTCATTAGGGTGTTTTGTCAAGTTAATGAATAGTCCGAGGATTTGAATTTCCAATACTGAGGAGTGAATTATGGCACATGAATTAAAATAACTCTTCCTCTTGACCAGGTTCTGCATCCCAAACCAAGAGACACTTGCTCTATTTCTTATATAAGATACCAAGACTAATAGCAGGACAAGTTGTACTGAAAGGTACTGACTAGGCTGAAGAGCAGGAGCTTACACTTCTGTAGTATACTACGCTTTAAACTTCCAGCACCTTCTTTTCACAGCAAAGCCAGGACAGAAAATGGTGTGATATTAATTTGTAACACTTTATTATAAGTGACAAATAGTTATTAATTTCTTTGATATTCCTTACAAAAACATTAATCATGGCAAGGTCTTTTGCATTTAGTGCGACTGTTAATATGTGATTCCAGAAGAATTCTGGTGTAATTTAGCATTAATTAATGTCCACTTACTGCAAAGTGTTACCATATTAATCTATTTTCTATGACTGAGGAAGGAAAGTAAATAGAGTTAAACCTCCTTAACAAGCTCACAATGTTTTAATCCTGCAGTCTGCAATGACCTAGATTGCATCATGAGCCAAAATTTAAAAAAAAATACATCTTTCATACTCTTCATAGTGTCAGAGGTCAAGGCCAAGCTAATAAAGAGAATACAAAGGAAAAACAGAGACAAGGCCCAGAGACTTTTACTTTCTGAATGAATGGTTCATGCAGAGCTTTGATTACAGGAAAATATTATCACAAGTAATGTTTCCACCTAATATTTTTGTTGCTGTTTTTTTGTTTGGTGTGGGTTTGTGGGTGGGTTGGTTGGTTGGTTTGTTTTCTGTACAATGCATAGAAACAATCCATTGGCAGAGTTGGTAAGGAGCTAAGAAATCCTCTGAAAAGACCATGTTCTCTCAACAGCATCGGTGTGACTGTCAGTGTGATGGTAACTGCCACAGTTCATCCGTGGGGCAATGCAGTAACGCTTGGTAAGAAACAATCCATGGATGTCAGTGCCATCTATGTAAAGTACAAGAGAAAACAGAGATTATTGGTTATGTTTCCTTCTCAGTAAATTGAGAAAAAGATAAATTAAAATGAAAACTATGAATAACCATAAATTTCTTTTAAAATTTTATCAAGGAAGAATCACACAGGGATTTTTCTGCATTTCTTGTGCCCATCTGTTTTTGGAGGGAGACTACAAAATTCTATTTGTCCAGGCATACCTCTAAGACATCTTTAGCAGATGAAGGCAGGAAGGATGAAACACACCCTTCTTATGGCAAAAAGTTATTCTACTGTTGGCATTTAGTGAGAAACAACTACTCATCTGTGACTTGACATTTTCTCTCTGTTGCACACACCACGGTGGACTTTTTTTTTTTTTTTTACTGTAGGTATTACTGTTTATGTTTCAGATAGGCACAAATAAGAAGAGAAACCCCAGAAAAAATAGACACTGATTAAACTGACCCTGTCTGATTTTAACTATTCAAAAATTATATATTTGCCCTATCTTGTTGTTTGTGGTCCTTCTGTTATCATTGAAAAGAAATATATCAACCCAGAGAGAGACTCCTACCAGTCTGAGCTCAATGGCAGTTATTAGTAGGAATTTTTAAAATTTCCCTTGTGTATCTGTTCACTGACAAACAAACAGCCATGTCCTATTCAAATTAAGTAATATCTGAGATGGCTAAAACTGAGAATGATAGATCCCAGCCTTGCTCCACTAAGTCAGATTATCTGCTGCTTTTGTTAGGCTTGGTTATGTATTTTAGTGGTCTTTGTCCTCCTCCTCTTTCAGCTTCAAGAGGCTGGGGAGCTTCAGTACCTCATGGTGCCACTAAAGCAGGTGGAAGAGGTGGTTCTCTTCTGTTGCACAGTAGCAATGATCAAAAGTCCAGGTCTTTAATAGGTGAATTATTCTTTCTACTTAACAAAACAAGTACCCACAGAGAGTCATCTGAGAAATGTCAACACTATATGCCACTGTTAAATGTAATGAGTGTCATTTCAACATAGGATTGCTTAGCCTGTGCTACTGTTACTGCTCTCTTTTTGCACACATACAAACATATTCCCTGGAATTGTTATTATTACACTCTATTCCTTAAGATAACACCGCCTCTATTAAACTGAAACAAACAGTTTCTTTAGGCATTTCCTAACAAAAGAATACAGCACGTATCAAAAATAGCAATATAATTACAGGGTTTGGACCTTTCCAGCGTTTGGCATTCAGTTGTCTTGCTTCATCATAATTAGTGTTCTCCTCTTCTTCCACCAATTTCTAACTTCCTTGAAGGAGAAGGCAGGAAGGTCAAAAATGGAACTAAGATATGGTCGTAAGAAAGGGATGAGCTGAGACAATTTTATGCACAGGCAGAGATGCTCAGGCTGTCAGACTGTAAAGAGCTCTACTGGCTGGGCACACAGCCACCAGTTTGAAGCATCTGCTGTTTACATAGTGAAGACTTCTTTGGCAAGGGATTTCCTCTCACCTGCCTGGCCAGACATTGACTTTTGGCTGTTTCTGCTATGAGGAGTGTACATGTATTTCTGGTCATTCCTGCTCCTCACTCCCCACCTCCTTCTTTAGTTGCAGCAAGGTCATCAAGGCCAGATCTGGAGGCTCTTGGTTCTGTTCATCATCCAAAGTGAAATGTTTTGACCTGATCAGCAAGGCAACAAAGTCTACATTTGCCTACATTGCTCAAAAGCCCAGGTAGGAGGAAGGGAGAAGCTAGCGTTTAGGCTAGCCCCAGGGTGAATAATTACTACATGGAAAGAAATAAAAGATTATTTATTAATTCTCATCTCTTTAAACATTTATTGCTTTTTAATTCAGACTGAATGTCAGGATTTTTTTTTTCCCTCCTTGAGATGACAGTGACAAATGCACTCCTGAGATATAATCTACCAGACCGCAGGATTGTTATCAGAGTAAAAACTTATTAAATAAGCCACTTCAAACTAAAGAAAGAGAAGAAAAGAAAAACACACCAGCATCACAGGGCTTCTGTAAAATCTGCCAGCACTAACTTCTTCTCCTTGCTACAACCCATAAATGACCAAAATGGGAAGAATTATCCAACAGCAATTGTACTCTTCCCTAGTGTACTCTTTACCAATCATTCTTAAATAGTCACAGAATCAAAGAATATTCATTGTTGGAAAGTACCTCCTAGATCACCAAGTCCAACCATACCCATATTAAAAAAAAAAAACAAAACACCTAAAAAAAAAACCCAAACACCTAAATACCTAAACAAACATGACTTCAAAACCACAAAAACACAAAACACAAAATACACAAAATACCCCCTACATGCCTGCCACTAGAGCATGTCCTGAAGCACCAGGTCTATC
>VWZY01011766.1:50552-63874 GCA_013399075.1 Chloroceryle aenea | reverse complement strand
AAAAAAAGACATGTTTAAAACTTAAAACTGCATTTCTAGTTGATGCACATTCATTCAGGCAGAGAGAGCCATCCATCTAGGAAAAAAAGTTATTTGTAAGCCCTTTGGGAGGAAGCTTGTCACTGTATCCATGCTTCTAAAAAAGTTTATTGCAATTAGGACAGATTCCTGCCCCCCAGTTCCCCTGCCATTATCGAGACTCCTACTTATGAATTAAAATTCAGATTTTGAAGATGAAAAAGTTATTGAATCTGCAGGTGAGGTCTGAGCCTAGACTTCATTGAACTCCTTCACATAAATTCAGTTTTGTATGGTTCACATTTTATTTCAGGGCTCAGTATATCTAATTTCTCTGACATTCACATACCACAATTATCTATGAAAATACAGCATTTCTGCACATAATGGCTAATGTGACATATGCAAATGTTTTCCTTCCATATATAGCTAGAAGAGTAGTGGAGCTACCACTGTAATTATAGCTGGGAAAATGAGGTTGATGACAGTATAATATAAGCAGATAAAAACTTTGGCTTTGTATTTAGAGTTAACTTTTGGTTTTGTTTTGGTTTGGTTTTGGGGGGTGGATTTCAGCTATTGCAGCCATCCAAAAGCAAGATGAAATGCCCTGTTTGACATTGGAGATGTGCAGTTTTTTAATCTCCTGTCCTCCATCAGAAGATGTTATTTGCAGAACTTCTTACAAGCAAACAAAATAAAATCTAGGCTAATACCTATAGGTCACAGTATTTAATTGAATATGTATTGGAGAGCTGTCTTTCCATAATGCATACAAATGGAAATGCCTGTGGACTTCTTTGGTAGACATAGAAAGAACAGTGCTCTTCCCAAAGTGCTTTGTGCCAATGGGAAATTCCTTCTGCTATCAAAATTTGCCTCATTAATCATCTGAGCGTGCCTGCTCCTCATTCTCTTAGTATTTGTTTTGTTTTACACTGATGTAGTATGGGATCCTTCACTAAAGGATATTTCTCCCTCAAAATTGCCATCAGTTCATGACTTTTTCATGGACATTGTGAAGTTCTGGCCGTGGGACATCGCCTCTTATTTCATAGAGAATAACAGTGTTAGCAATGTGATGGAAAATACATAAAACAGTCACCTGACAACATCCTTGAGCTGTGAAAAGTTTTCTGTCACTGCCTAATTTAGAGGAAAAGAAGTGTCTTATTCTTCAATATATTTTATATTATCTCCATAACTTTCTATGAAATCTCTGTATAGCCAAATGTAAGTCTGACAGCCACCAATGGGTTAAAGTTACCTGTTGAAGGAAGGGTTTAGTTTTCTTTCTGTTCATAGTCTAACAGTGGCATTTAGCAGGGCTTCACTACCTACTTCATGAACCTAGGACACAGCAAAGTGACAGTTGCCTCTGGCACTTGGCACCTGTCACCAGACCTGCAATGATCAATGTATCATTTGCCCTTCATGTCAGGGAGGATTTTTTTCTTTTTTTTTCTAATGATCAAATGTGAAAATTTCCTCAAGTTTGAAAGCAATTAATTCAGCATCAGGGATTAAAAGGAGACACATGTGGTTAGGCAGGAAGGGAAGAGGCATAACACTTGCTGTGAAAATCAGCCAGAAACAGTAGCAATCTCAAAAACTTCAAGAACCCTCCTGTTCTGTCAGTCTCCTCCACAGAAGTGGGAGATGATGAAGTGCTTTTTTTTTACAGCACTGTACATGCAGGTGGAAAAGCAGTGAAGCTGGATGGATAAATACACCTCAGCCATGTGTTCTTACTCACTGATGCATGTAGATGAGTTTAATTTTTAAAGTGATCTAAAATAACAGTAAAAGGTTGGTAAATGAGTAAAAGCAAGACAGATGCTTTGAAGGACAAAGTCTGTGCATTCACCTGTGCTTACTTTGGCTGTGCTCTGTACATCTCCAGCGATATCTTCATTAGTAAGTGGAACAAAGACAGGCAACAATTCCAGACAGCAGGACTTCATTATCATAGAATGAAAATCATATACTCCTTTAAGTCTGAAAAGACCTTTAAGATCATTAAGACCAACCATTAATCCAGCACTGCCATGGCCATCACTAAACCATGTCCCTCAGCACCATAATTACATGTCTTTTGAATACTTCCAGGAATGGTGACTAACCCAGTTCTCTGGACAGCCTGTTCTGATGTTTAGCAAGCTTTTCAATGAATAATTTTTTCCTAATATCCAAACTAAACCTTCCACGGTGCAACCTGGAGCCATTTGCTCTTTTCCTATCAATTGTTACCTGTGAGAAGAGACCAACCCCCACCTCGCTACAAACTCCTTTAGGGAGAGACTGAGAATGTCTCCCTTGACCCTCCACAGTTTTGACCTGAATTGATAAACAAACAGTATTTGGTCATGGTTTTAGGAGGCGTGATGACCAAGGAACATCCAAGTTTGGATGTGGCCACCCTATCTTGGTGCTTCACTAGCATGGCTGTAGGCTGGTTTGTGCTACTGATGCTAGTCCCGGTGGGTGGGTGCGACAGTAGCAGTATGGAGATAGAAGACATCACACCTCAGACCCCATCCGACTGCCATCAAGAATTATTCTGTGGATTGTGTAGACCTCTTATCTGCTTAAAGAAAGAAGTGCAATTAATTTTCTTCTTTAAACTTAGACATCAAGCCCTTGTTCTGAGCTATGGCCCAGGGGCTATAGGAATCAGAGCTGGATGCATGAGAATGAGGGGCTGGTGTTTTTAGCTCCTAGGAATGAGGATGCCAGTCAGAGTTCATCACTAACCTCCCTTGCTTTGAACTTCACAGATTTGTAACAGAGTATGTGGGGTCAGCCTACTGGCATGTGCCAGTTAGACATTGCTTCATCTGAGCATCTCAGCAAGCTTTATGCTGGGCCTGCCTTTTCTCATGGAAGTCACTATCTATTTTTGCTGCTTTAATCATCTATGATTCTGCTAGTAAAGATGATTGAACAGCTAAAAATGAACCTGTTATACATCGAACTGACCCACATCAGTTGCTCTGCTATGTATGTCACTGCTTGTAATACTCTTACATGTGCCTGTTCTGCAGAGTGTTTTGAGATGTATTCATATATACAGAAATACACACGTATCTCTACGGTTTCTTTCATATTTGGATTGACTGTAAATGTTTTTCCAGAGTTTCCAAAGATTATTCTGCCTTTAAAAAAAATAATTGAGAATATAAAAAAGACTGATGATAATAATACAGTACTCCCTTCTCAAACTGGTGCAACTGTATTTCTATGGAAATATGCATCTATCTGTAAACTAGCTGACAAGCTGTCTAATAATCACCAGGTTGTTTTAGATTAATTATTTTAAACTTCATATTTGGGTGGGAAAGGAAGTAAAGAAAGAAAATTTGTGACCACTTTCTCAAACTGGATCCATCACTGACTTGTAACGAAGGAGTACTTCACATGTCCCAGAGTTTGAAAGCTAAGAAAACATAACTTGTGTAAAAACAGACAGGGATTTGCTATTTTTAAACAGAAAATATTAGACCTAAGTATTACAAACATCCCCCTCAATTTAAATGAGTCAGAAATAGCACTTTGACATAAACCCAGAATAACAGAATCACAGAATGCTAGGGGTTGGAAAGGACCTCTAAAGAACACCTAGTCCAGCCCCCCTGCCAGAGCAGGATCACCCAGAGCAGATCACACAGGAAAAAGTCCAGGTGGCTTTTGTGTCTCCAGAGATGGAGATTCCACCATCTCTCTGTTACCCTCACAGTGAAGAAGAATTTCCTCGTGTTGAGGTTGTACTGCCTGTTTTCCAATTTATGGCCATTGCCCTTAGTCCCATCACCGGATACCATTGAGAGGAGCCTGGCCACATCTTTCTGACACCCATACCTTAGACATTTATAAGCATTAAGATCCCCCCCTCAACCTCCTCCAGGCTACACAGACCCAGCTCTCTCAGCCTTTCCCTATATGGTAGGTGCTTAACCATCTTAGTGGCCCTGCACTGGACCCTCTCCAGTAGATCCTTGTCCTTCTTGAACAAGGAGACCCAGAACTGGACACAGTACTCCGGATGAGGACTCATCAGCACAGAGTAAAATTTATCTTACATCAAGAACCAGTATGCAATGAAGTTCAATTCTTCCCTCCTTTCATCAAATGGAAAGTTCCTTCCTTCTGGAGATGAGATAAAATCAGCAGCCCCTATTCAGGACATCTTCTCCAGCAAGGCCTCTCTAAAAGCACCCATAAACTGGGGGATGAAGCTCTTAGCAGAACTTCTTTCTAGGCTGTGTTTGAGCTTAGGATTTGTGTAGCTCTACACTGGTTCTGTACCCAGATGAAAGGCTGCATGCAGACATTATAAGTGTAAGGGGCACACTGCATCTAGAGTGGCATAAAGTGTCCAGTGAACATGGATCAGCACAAATGGGATGATGTTAATAAACTGTATATGAAGTATCTGTAGCCCTGCCTCTCCTTGTAAAATCAAATCACAAGGCATGCATCACCCTCCCTCGGAGATGATGAGAGAATAAACTCAGTTCTGATTGGCATTCAGAAATTATGGTGACAAAGACAAGTTAAGCTTTGACAGACTTTTTTTTTCAGTGTAACAGTTACTTTAAGACCTCCTCCTTTTTCTTTTTTTTTTGTTACTGATAGTGGAAAGGAAAAACCCTTGTCTGTGATGAAGGACAATGGTCTTAAACAAAACAGCAGACTCCCTCTAAACCAAACTGTAGTTACTTTCCTTTCCTGAGTGCATGCACACACACACACAAACAAACACACACAAAGACAAAAGCAAGACTAATTGCAGCCAGTATTGCCTTTTCCTTTATCTCACACAAATGGCAAACCCCAAGAACACAGAGGGCTCTAAAGCAGGTTGTTATGTGTTTTCCCCAACGGGTTAGAGAGAATATCTTACTTGGTACATGACTCTCTTGAGACAGGAATACACTCACTTGCCAAAAGAACATAAATTAAAGATTTTTAGGAGGTTTTTTTTTACTTTGGTTCTTTAGATCCTTGTTATTAGCCTAAGCATTTCAATGCAAAAACTCTTGCAGTGGCAGGAACTAGAGGCTGAACTCTATTACTTTTCTATTTATCAAAAAGTGGATTTGGAACACTGCTAACTGACAGCAGAGGATTTGCTAGTTTATTGTATAGACAGGAGCAGGTATCATTATTCTCTGTCTAAAAACCAGACATTTGTTTTATCTGACCAACCAGTATAATGCTGTGTGACTCAAGAAAGGGAAGCTTCATCAGTAGCTGAAAACCAGACATTTCACAAGAAAAAAGGGGTCTGAGATGGCTTCAATCCTCCAAGGTCTGTCTTGGACTGGTAGCACTTCTCCTTCCTGCATTTGACCCCAGGGTCAGGCCAGTTGGGGGTTGTGCACCTCCACATCTCATTTTGAATTTGTGCCTCTCAGGAGAAACGAAGCAAAATTTAGAGTCATGGAGAGAAATAATAAGAAAGAGTTAGGATGACCCCAAGGAGGATAAACAGTTCTTTGGGCTGAGGGGAAGTATGTTCCTCAGTCCTTGATAGAAGCCCAGTTTCCACAGGAAAGAATGTGGTTCTTTCCTGATGGTGGCTTTGGTGCTTGGGGCAATTCCCTGAAATACTAGTTGAGCTGTGTAACTGCTCAGGAGGACCCTTGTTTCACACATCACAGACAAGTCCTCTTGCAGCTGGATATTTACACATAAAAACCAAGTGGTGTGACTCTTCTGTCATTCTTGAAATTAAAAATAGCTGTGACAGTTGTGGGGCATGTTATATACTCTTAAAAATTGTCTAAAAGCTCGTGTTGGGAGTCAGATCCCCAAATTTCAGCTGCAGTTTAAGCCTCTGTGAGCTTCTTTGGGTCTCATGCAGCCTCAGGTCCTTGGTAGAACAGGGTTTAATTTATATGGCCTCCAGTGAGTTTGGTCTATGCAGATTAAGAGAGTACAAATCCCTCTTCACGTAACAGTTCAGCAAAGAGAGCATTAATGCACATTTTTCCTGCCTAAATAGCAGCTCAGTTTCCATACCTGTCTGTTGAACCTCCTGAGGGTAAAAATCTGCTGTGATTTTTGGTCTGCTCATTCTGTCATGAAGCAAGTATTTCATACCATAAGACATCCTTGTGCAAAACTGGCAATATTTTGTATCAGAACACACAGTTTAGAGAAATCCTGTATGTGGCCAGTTTTACTTAAAGGGTATTAGACCTGAAGAGCACAGCAATGACCTAATTTGTACCAGCTGGCCTGAGGCCTGGACCTCACTGTTCTGGCACATTGCAGAGCTACTCAGCTGTAGCAACCAGAGATCACTTTCCTCAGCTGTTTTTGAGACACTGATCTAATCACAGGTCCTCTTTTTCTTATTATACCCCCTCTGAGCATTTCTGTTTCCCCCTGGTTTGAGGAGCTCCATTTACTTACTTGTAATATTAACAGGTGGGAGAAATATTCATTAGTAAAGCAGATTCCAGCTGAAACAGCCATATGCTGGTTTGTTAACAGCATCCCACACAAACTGAAAAAGAAGATACCTACCTAGCTGTTGTGCAAAGGCAATGACATACGGAGTTCAGCACAGCTTTGTACCCAAAACGGTATTTAAACTTTCAACCTTCAAGCAGAGACTCCACGTTGCATCTCATTTTGCTTCTTTCCTTCCTAATTTGTAACCAAGACTTGATTTAGTAAATGCCAGAATTCAACTCTGAGGATGAATGAAAAAGCCTCGGGAAACTAGTGACCTCCATAATAAAGGAATATGATAACTTTACTAGATTTAACATTTCAGGGATCTAGAAAGGTTGAATTGGAAAGATTTTTTATTTTTTTTTTTCCTTTCTGCAGGGGGAAAATGAAAGCACCTGGACCACACAGCTGGTTACTAGACACTGTGTGCAGTGACAGAAGCAGCAAGTGTTGGCTTTCGTTGCAATTCAGAAATAGACAGGTAACACAAAGAAGACTTTTGAAATACCTGCCACAGAAGGCAAAAGGAATATTTGCTTTTCCAGAGGCCGTTCTTCTTTAAATGGAGCTCAGAATTTAAAAGTAAATATAAAATCCATCCCAGATGTGTTTACACTCAATTTCAACTCCCCCTCACAGAACACTTTAAAGTATTACCAGTTCCAATTATCCTCTCCAACTCTTTTCTGTGAAGCTGACATTGCTCCCTTCCAAACAACAAGTGAGGCTGATTCTCCTGGCACAAATCATCATCTGTTGAAGTCTTTGGGAACACACCAGCTAAAAGTTGCTGCAAGATCAAAACTCAACACTACATGATGAGGAATTTTTTTTTGCAAAGCTTCATATTAAGTGGATCATTCATCTGGCTAAATTAGCTATGCTTATTGCTCAGGCAGGTAATAAAATGAGAAAACGGCAAAGCAAAACCAAGGATTCTCTAACAAAGATTTTGTTACCTGTTTACATGACTACACTAAGGCTGGGATACATCTCATTTGGCTTTAACCATACCAAAGTGAACACTTAGAAAGCCACCTTGTTTTCCCCTACAGTTAAAAGCAACACATAGAGATGATAGAAACTCATGGAGATAATTAATTCCTTCCTAGACTAGTTCTGAAATAGGTGCAATGAATTGCCCTCTGAAGGCAGCTGTCTTCACTTACTGACAATAATGAAGACACAGGATTAGCTTGGTCTAGTTGCTGTAACTTTTTAACAATTTAACTTTTTGAGATTTCACAGTGATTTTCTACCCTGGCTCATAACATGAAAGTACAAATCTTAAAACCATGGACTGACTTAGTTTTTTTTTGTTTGTTTGTTTTGTTTTGTTTTGTTTTGTTTTGTTTTGTTTTTTTTTTTTGTTTTTGTTTTTGTTTTTGTTTTTGTTTTTTTGTGTGTGTTTTTTGTTTGTTTGTTTGTTTTTGTTTTTTTTTTTTTACTTGAAAATGCTTTATTTTGCTTTGATTTTGATAATTTTAAAACTTTAAAAGTCAAAAGAATAAAAGGTCATTTATTAACAAAAAAATATTTCATTCCTTCCATTCTGCCAGAATTATGGTATTTCAATTATTCAAAAATATAAATAATGAAATAATTCAAAACAGAGCAGCATTATCAATTTAAATTTCCAAGCATATTCATTTTCTGGTGAGAATGCTTTACTAGAAAATTCCTGAATAGACCTACTCAGTACAGAAACTTAAGTATTACAGAATATATGCATATACTGTAGAACATGTCCCCTGATAACTGAGGATGCAGGGAAGGCAGAGTTGCTGAACACCTTCTTTGCTTCAGTCTTCTAAGGCAAGCCCCTGTGAACTCCAGTTCCTGGATGAAGGGGAGAGAGCCTGGGAAAGGGGTGACTCTCCACCGGTCTTTGAAGACTGGGTTAAGGATCAGTTACATAACTTTAATGTGCATAAGTCCCTGGGCCCTGATGAGATGCACCGGAGAGTGCTGAGTGAATTGGCTGATGTTGTTGCCCTACCACTCTCCATTATTTTTGAAAAATCATGGCAAATGGGAGAGGTGTCGGAGGATAGGAAGAAAGCCAATGTCACTCCAGTCTTCAAAAAAGGCAGGAAGGGGATTCCAGAAAACTATAGGCCAGTCAGCCTCACCTCCAACCCTGGAAAAACACCAGAGAGGCTCATTCTGGAGGTCATCTCTAGGCACATGGAAGAGAAGAAGGTTATCAGGAGTAGTCAGCATGGATTTACCATGGGGAAGTCATGCTTGGCAAATCTAATAGCCTTCTGTGATATTGTAACTGGATGGATAGATGCAGGGAGACCAGTGGATGTCGTCTATCTTGACCTTAGCAAGGCTTTTGACACAGTCTCCCATAACATCCTTGTGGAGAAACTCAGGAAGTGTGGTACAGAAGAGCAGACAGTAAAATNGTGCCCTGTGATAGGACAAGGGGTAATGGATATAAGCTGGAGCACAAGAGGTTCCACCTTAGCATGAGGAGGAACTTCTTTACTGTCAGGGTCACAGAGCCTGGAACGGGCTCCCCAGAGAGGTTGTGGAGTCTTCTCTGGAGATTTTCAAAACGTGCCTGGAAGCATTCCTGTGTGACCTGTGCAAGATTATATGGTCCTGCTCTGGCAGGGGTTTGGACTCAAAAGATCTCTGAGGTCCCTTTCAGCCTCTGGCATCCTGTGATCCTGTGATATACAAAGAGTCTGGAATAAATGTCAGTCTATTGTGGTTGACTGCCATTTGTAAGATTGTTTTAAAATTTGATAATTGGACAGTTTTGTTTACCAAAAGACAACCAGAGGGGACTGGTGGTGATCAGTCCTGTTTTTAAACACCCCGTTATCCTTGATCAGAAATGCAGACCTCATTGCAGTGCAGTGCAAGCAAAGTCAAGCTGAGCTCCACAAGAAATTCTGCGAACACTTCTAAGCATTTTCTTCTCTGAAAGAAAGCTTGTAAAAGCCAGACACTAGAAAAGGTGCTTTTAAAATGTATCAAATAAAGCTATAGCTCACAAACACATCTTACAGAGGAAATGTTCCTGCTAAAGACAGTGGGAAAGCACATGGGGTACCACCATTTCAGGCTCTAATGCAAGGCTATTTTCAGTACAACTGCACACAAGTGAGATTATTTACATGCAATAAGCAGCTACAAATTTGGCCCTTTTAAACAAATATCTCCCAAACTTCACAGAAAAGAAAATTCCTCTGGGGTGAAACACTACAATTATTGAACTTCTAAGTAAAGAGAATGGGGAAAAAAAATCAATGAAATATCACAGAAAAGACTTAATGGAGAGCAATAATTGACACCAGCATGAAAAAAATCTGGAATAAAGCCATCTGGCCAGATTTGGTATCCCATACTAAGTGATCTGGAAAGAAATAATGTAAAGTGTAACTTCTTATGTTAGTACTACAGAAACGGTATATAAACCCACAGTATTTAATTTTTAATAGCACCCTGCACTTCACTTTTAATAGTGCCCTGCTTATGTGGATGATACGAATTGAAAATAGATAAATTTAATCTGAGCACAGGCAAAGCTTTGAATTATCTTGGGAGCTGCATAGGGAAACGAGTTTCTGCTGGGGACAGGAAACAAAATCTGTCTCTCTCTCAGAGTCACTGGAGACTGAAACTGTTTTGTTGCTGGTCTAGGGCAGAATGTGGAACAAGTTCATGACTCAAAGTTCAGCCTCACATGGCCTTTGAGCCAATTAAATATTAAATATCTGTCTCAAAACCAGAAAAGAAATCTCATCTATTTAAGGAAGACTAAACTATGAGATTTATACTCTTACCCTATATATCCCAACTCATTTCAAGAAAATTTATAATTAATGTTACCTAGTACCATCTTCAACGCAAAATACTTGGCAGAAGTGGTCAGAATCATTATTTCAACAGCAAGAACAAGGCACATGCAAGGTCAGATCACACAGGTGTGTCATGATTCTCAAATTGGTGATTTAATGCTAAGCCACAACGCTTGTTCCTCAACCTTCCCGTCTCTCCCTGTCTCCCCAAATCATCTTTCCATACCTGTGATCAGCATTAAGTCTACCATACCTGCATTTCGTATGCATATCCACTCTTCTTCAGGTAGAACTTGTCCTTCTTTCCATCTACCATTGAGCCAGAAGATTCATAAATGCATGGCAAACACGTTGAGACAGAGGCTGTGCTTTTGTCTTGTGCATTTCCTGCCTACAGACAATGTATCCTGGCCCACAGCTGGAGTCAGTGCTTTACAATGCATCATTCTGTAATCATTCTGTCTGATTTTAAGTAACTGGGTAATTCACAGTATCAATTACAGCAATTTTAGTAAGATACAAAATTCCCTTTCAATGGTGTGTTAATGTGTCTGTTCTGTGCATTTACATTACCATCGTTCTCCAAAAGTGAGCCACACTTCCTTTGGACCAATAATTCATCTTACTACCAGCAAGAAAAAAAAGAAAAAGAAAATAAAAATAAAAATTTAAAAAAAAAAAGAAAAAAAAAAAAAAAAAAGAAGAAAAAGGAAAAAAAACAAGAAAGCAAGCAAGCAACCAACCACAAAAAAAAAACAATTGAGAAACACAAGAGCACCTACTTCCAAGTCTGTGAGAACTTTATTTTGACAATCAACAGAGAGAAGCTTTTGCAATTGTTAATTTAAAAATTCTGCAAGTAGTGTACGACCCGTTTCTCACCACCATGTAGAGGTGGGCATCCTTACCACCTCTCTGTTTATGAATGCCTTTCTCTGCTACCTTTTCTGAGACTGATGTAATGATGTAACTCAGAACAATTGTCCTTAACCCATAGACACTTTTGACTTCTGCTGCTATTTCAGGCTAGATGAAAGGTTTGTAGACCTGAGAAGCTGCCTGAATTGGTGTTTGTTTTTTTTTTATGTTGTGTTTTCCTTGTTTCCAATCAGCTTTTGCCCTAATAAGATTTCCTCAGCAAGCTATCACTGGAGACCAGTGCAGTTAGGCTTGAGAGAGCACTTTTGCTCAGAGTGCTCAGGGAGGAATTTTGGATGCATGTGAAAACACATAGACAGACTGACAGCACACCAAGTCCTGGTGCTGCAGAAGTGAAGATGTAGTATGTGCCCAGAGCCTTGGTGGAAGGCGGGATTCTAGCTCTTACTGCAAACCACATAACAAACTGGAATGACAACTGCTGTAAGGAGGGCATTGAAACCTACATGTTCAGCCTCCCTCAGTGGTGGTGGCGGTGATAGATGGGCTGTGCACGGCCTCTTTAGCTGACTTGGTGGGACAGAGACAAAAATTTTGGGAATGCAAGCTCATTTTGTAAAGAACACCACTCACTGTTCACTCTGCTTGTCTATTTATATGGCACTTGGGTAAATTCACATCTTCTTGGGTTCAGGCTGTTCAGCAAAGCTTCTTGGAAATCATCAAGACGAGCATGCAATGGGAGACTTTGGAAACATAGCATAATTCTTTCAACAAGATACTACAGCAAATGATAAGTATAAACATACAAATGTAGTGATTTCTACAAAAAGTGATTATTTGACAAATCCCCCCAAAAAACATGCAGATGCTGGTTTATCAAAAAACAGAATGGCTGGCATCAAACTGAGAATATATTAAACTTTCTTTTTCCTCACAAAATATTTTTTTAAGTTACAGCAATTTATTTTTTTTTACTTACCAAAAGTCTGGTTATAATCATCTAGTTCATCCACATTTTTATCTATGAATCCTGCCTCTAAAGAAGCTATTTTATTACCTTTTATTAGAATTTGTCATTATAAATCATCTATATTACCATAGTGCCCAAAGCTGTAAATGAAAATGATAATTACGTTGACTGCTGTGCAATTTTTTATGGGCTTTACCCCTAACCTGAAGTGGTTTCCAAAGGCCATGCTTAATTCTTTATACCTGTTTATTGGTTTGTCTCTTAACTTTTATTCTAAGTAGGTGAGAACTGCACTGAGACTTTCCACGCACACGGAAAAGAAAAATCCCCAGACTTCTCTGGCACTGGTTCAGGAGAAATGGTCACAATCCTTAGCACACCAACAGACTGCAGGATGTCAAGAGAGTAGTTTTTCCTATGTCATCCTTTGACCTTATAAATAACTCAAGAAACATGGTAAGTCTGCAGCCCTATGAGCAGATACTAATGGATATCCCCAGCACTCAGGTGATGACTTCTCTTTCCTGATTCTATCATTTCTTGTGCAATGCACAACTTCCAGCAAGAGTAATAAGAGCAAATGAGAGGTGGTTTTAGTTGCCCCCATGTAAAAATCACCCCAAAGACGGGATGGTTATGGAAGAGGAGCCAAGCATTGGGAAACTTGCTGCCATGGATTTTATTGCAGGATGATGACTGGGCTACTACAGCACTGTGACTTAGTTTCCCTATGTATAGAACTGGAATGCATCTTTTGAATGGAGACTAATTTCAGATTCTGATAGTTAAAAGGTGAAATGGGTATGTGGGCTCTGTCCCCAGTTCATAGTGTGCTTCAGCAAGTTCTTTATGCTGCCTGTAACTAGGAGCTTTGTGGCAATTTCCCACCCTCACTGCTCTTTTTTATCTTCCATTTCCTTTGGGCAAGATCTTCCCTTTTTACAGTGCTTTGCACAAAGAAATGCTGGTCTCTTCTGACCTCTCTAAGCTCTTACTTGCTACATAAACTAGTTCTGAGTGCTGCAGTTCTTCTTCTGGGGCACAAGCACCCTGCACGTGAGCAGTAATAGCACCACTCAGTTTGTGATATTGAAGTAACGAGGTAACTGAGCAAAAGGGTGGCCATGCCTGCCACTTTCAGGTACAGTAAAAGATAATGTTTAGTTTAT
>VWZY01011766.1:30522-50495 GCA_013399075.1 Chloroceryle aenea | reverse complement strand
TTTTTTTTTTTTTAGTTTTATGTTTAATTTAGTACACAGGAGAATTAAATCCATCCCCTACCTTTAGCTGTTCTGCCAGCTGCACTGTGCATTCCTGAACATGTCTGCAGGTCAGGGAAGCCAGCAAGGCATCAGAGCAGACAGGGCAATGCTGTCAGATCTGCTTTGGAGGGGGCTTCAGCTCATGGCAGAGCAGACCAGCAAGAACTGAGTTACAGAAGACTGAAGCCAAGGGAGCCCTAATCTCCTTCTAATCATGAGACATCAAAGGTTTTTTTTATATTCTTTGCCTTGTGCAGGAAAACGTTCTTTCCTAAGGCAGGTAAATCTTCTCATTATACATCATCAGCAGGGAAAGTACATCTTTGTTTTCAGACTTACAGGAATGTTGTTCTCTCATTTCCAGCTCCTGCCTTCAGGATTTACACTTGCCTTCCCAAAAGTCATACAGGGTATATTGTCAGTTTAAAGGAAATCATAGTACTAAAAACCTATCTCCAGAGCACATTTTTGAAGGAAACTCATCTCATCCCAGATATGTAATACTACATGGGCTAAAACATCCCAGACTATTAGTTGTCTATCATGCTTCTCATTCAAAGTCATATTTAGCAACCTATCCTCAGTGTCTAGTATTTAGACAAATAAAAATAGGTGGTACTAATCTCACAATGACAAGTGTCAGTCTTAACAGACCTGATATCTAAGGTAATATCCTTATTTTCTTTCACCAGTGGAAAACTGAGGAACTGATGCTGTAATCTGGATGAGGTCAAGGCCACGTGTGCTGAGGTCAGATCAAGGGCCCAAATTGTTCAGCCAAGGCAGGAAAAGGGCTGAGCACTCTGCATTCAGACCTCTTTTTCCTGATTTGTACGGTGGGGTCAGGGCTACACAGACTGTTTGAGATTTACAGAGAGAGGTTGCAAAGGTTAAATATCACTATAAATACTGTTGCATTTTGCAGCATTTTGCAGCAGCAAATAGTCTTTCTTAGTCCAGAATAAGGAGTCATGGAGCATCCTTTATGAAAAATGGCAAATATTTAAGACATCTGTACAGCTCGCCAGCTGTGAGCCCTTGTATTTAATGCCAACAGAACAGCAATTGCTGCAATATCCTAACTTGCAAACCCTGCATATTATAGTGTTTGTTATTACACGTCAACACCTCTAGGCCATATGAGATGTGAGATGTGGATGCACAGACATGCTACAGACAAACTGCTATCTTTGGATCCCCTTCCTGTTTCCACAGTAACCTTACAGAAACAGCTAGCAGTCAATAGAGAAAATCAAAGGCAGGGATAAATCATAATTTTAGGTTAGGGAGGAACAGACCTTGAATACTGAGAGGCTGATACACAGTGTAATACAATTTAGAGTGTTTATTATGCTAACCCAGGGCAGGAGTGCGTAGGCATATGATGTGGCATTTACGACACACATTTGCTGCTGGTTAAGCAGGAGTGCAGATGAGAGAGCAGGTACAGAGATCTTTATGCTCACAGACTGCTTAATGGCTTAATGCTCCTGCTAAACTGAGCTGTGCTTTGCTCCGTACATGATGTTTCCACACAGCTTGTCCAAGAAGTTGCACTGAGACATCTATAAACAGATGCCCTGTCATTGTCAGTGGACTTTGTACACTAAGGTTAGTTTGGGGAAAATAGCAATAATGAGAAAAGACCAATCAAAAATGTTAATTCGGGAATGCTAAATTCTTAGTATGATTTGGTCCTCATTAGCGTGACAAGTGTCACATTAATTGAGTTCTTTTTTTGTAGCTGTCAATGTATTGCTGTGTATTTCACAAATAGTTTTTCTCCCCAAACTGTTTCTCTCTAGGGAGCAGTTTAGTCAACAGTCAGATGAATTACCTAGTGAAAATTGAAAACTGCTTTTTCTATTAGTCACTCAAGGGGTAGCACTTCAAGTAAGGAGCCTCAGCAGCTCTAATCCATTCCCCTCCAGACCACCAAATTGCTTTGGATCCATGTTGTAGTAAGTGTAAAATCTGCAGATACCCCCGTGTTTGTTTTAAAATACTTAATTCTCAAATTCGGCCCTAAAGTTGTAGCTGCAGTAACAGGGAGAAACATGATTACGGCAACTCCACTCCAAATATTTGTTCAATATTTCTCAGTCTGGTTTTTAAGTGAAAACAGGTTTCATGTCAATGCTATTAACCCAAAGATTTTAGTGTTAGGTCATGCACACTAACAAAAATGGAGGTAACAATAGCACTGACATAAGAACCATTCTGTATGAAAATTGGTGCTTTGTTAGAACATTAAAAAGTCCCATTTGTGGGTTCAAAGCCTATCTAACTTGACTCGGAGTGACATGTCAAATTGGAAACCTAAGACTAAATATATATTCCTGCTGTTTGTTATTTTAAAATCCTATTTGTCTGTCTAATACTTTTTCTTCCTGACACCAAACAAAATAATGTTGTTTTAAGATGGATGTTGATCACTACATCACTGCTCTCTCTGGAAGAAATGCATGTGCCTAAAGCCCAATAGGACACAATGTCACTCAGCTGGACACATTAGCATGGCAGCAGTTTTGCATTTACATCTCTGCACAGCTCCTAGAGAAAGGTAGCTCCAGTTCAGAGTGCAGCATGTGTCTGTCTGCAGCTGACAATGTAGACATGCCCTTAAAAGCCAGGCCATTCTTCAAACAGCAAGTGAACAGGCAGCTGCTTAGAGGCAGTGGTAGATTTATGTCATGCAGAGGACAAAATCTGATTGAGTAATTCCAGATGAAATCTCTAGATCCACTGCAGATAGTCACTGTGGTCTTGGAAAGATATGTGTCAGAAACTGATCCACAGAAGCAGGTAGGTGTCCAGGGTTCTTTACATAGAATTTATTTGCCTAAGTATACAAGCACTGAGTTAATTTAATTTCTTCCTGTAAGGACCAACCAAAGTAGAAAAAAGGTCAGCAGGAGATGCAAAATATACTTTTTTCATCTCTTCATGACTAAAACCTCTGAAAAACCTTGGCCTGAAGATGGACTCAGGACACATCTCCAGCATGCAGCATGCAGCAAGCACTGACCCGAGTAACTCACACAATCGTTTTGGTTGGTAATGTGGCTAGTGTGAGCACCATCTCCTGGACCAAGTTAGTGCTGTGCTCTGCACACTCAGGCAGAAGAGAAATGAGCTTCAGTGCCTTTTTTAAAGAAAAGTCTTCAACCCCACAACTCCTTTTTCTTATGGCATGCCAGGTTTTTGGCAAGCTAAGAAAGACCAGAAGGGTGATGTGTGTGTGGGATCCTCTGTTTTTTCTACTCAGCTCACAACAAAGAAGGCAAGATTTTGGGTGTTACTGAGAAAGGACACATTTATGTAGAGNCCAAAAACACCACACCAAAAAAACAACCCAAAACCCCTCAAACCCTCAAACCAAACCAAACAAACACAAAACCAAAACAAAAACAACCAAACAAAAACACCAAAAAAAATCCAATGACCAGGTCTCAGTCAGGGATGGAACTGGGAGGTGGGATTGTTTAGAAAAGCCTCTCTCAATCTCATTCATGTCTACAGGCTTTGTCTCTCAAATCCGGTAGTGGGAAGATATTACTGATATATTTTTAGCATGTCTGAGATGTCCTTTTAAGTCTTCAGACTCTGCTCTGGCTGCTAGGAAACCCTGTTGTAGGTGCCTAACCCTTCCTATGGCCTCCATAGGAAACAATGCACTCTGTTAGGAACTCTGCCATGGAGCTGGGCATATCTCACCTAGATGTCTTAGTTGGATTTGCCCAGCAGCTGCTCTTGGTTTCCCATGTGGGTTTAGGGAATTATTTCTTTATTTTATGTTTTATTTCCAGGTCTGCTGTAGTACTAGTATGTTAACAACTACCATACTTTTGCAGTGACAACAAAACACTCAGGGAAACCTGAGTTCAGGAGGGTCCTTCAGAATAAGATGAAGGCTTTGCAGAGTGAGTCAATACCAAACTCCTTGGACTGAAAGGATTCTGACAGATTTTGTTTACAGGGGGAGAGCAAAAACTTGTCATTTTCGCAGCATTTCCCAGGTTCCCCTGTTTTTTCTAGGAAATCATGTGAAGGGACAACTTCACAGCAAACAGGCTCTCTCCAACAGTCCATAGATCACTGAATAATAATATTGTTTCTGCTCTTTCCAACACAGGTTAGTGTGGATGCAATTCAAAAACTGGCCGTTTTGCAATAAAAGAGTTGATTGGGCTTTTGCCTTTTCAGTCAATCCAAGGTTGCTTTTTATGAAGGAATAAACAATCCCTTTTTGACCTTGATAAAAGCAAGGAGGTCATTGTATAAAAAAAGATAATTTATTTTCCAGGGTTTTTAGTAGTAAAAAAAATGGTAAAGAAAGTGCCCAAAGTGTGCAATTAACAAACATTAAAGCAATAAAATATTGACCCTCATTTTTCCTTTTATCTATTCCCTCCCTGTTCCAGCATTTGAAGCAATAGTAGTGGCTAACAATCAATGAGTTCCTAATGAGAGCATCTCACGCTACACCCACAGTAATTATCTTTTGAAAAATCAATAGGGAAGGAAATGTGAAAACAATTTGATATAAGGTTCAACTTTCTCTATTTCTGTTTATACTTATATACAAGATCCCCCTCCCCCTGCAACTTTCCCTACCTTAGAGGCAGGAAAGATGTCTCCATCTTGGAGCATAATCACATCATTAAGATGTATGAGATGTGCCTGCCTATGACATGTGAAATAAAAATATAATGAAGGAAACAATGCAAGCGTGTATAAAGGACCTTCTCACCCTCAGCAATAGCATTTGCTGCCATGACCAATATTCTTAATCAGAAAAAAATAGTCCTTCATAACAATCATGCTTCATACAATGATATTCACAACAGACCCAGGATGGCATAGCTGAGGAGTTATCAAAATACAGAAGTAATTTTGCTATGAAATACCTAGGAAATTACATCTTGAACCTCTTCCTGATGTGGATGCTTCTGTTGGGACTTGGCCATCACTGTTGATCCAGTTTTCACTGGAAAATAATTTAATATAAGTGGTATGAACACAGAATTTCAACCTAGTTCCATAAATATGGTTTATATTCCATGACTCCAGGGTGATGCTCTGTAAGCTTTGAGAACTTTTGAGTCTATTTCAATAAATGTCACAAACTGGCCCAGTAACTATTTCCATCGTTCTGATGAAAATATAAAAGTGGTTAACAGTACTTTTACCATAGCCTTCCCATTGATTTTTACCCATCCACCACCCCAGTAAAAGAGTCTGTTTTTTTTAAAATTTGAGGCTGAGAGCTTAGTAAGATTGTCTGCAATGAACACCCCTAAGAAGATATACAGATTTTGAATGAGCTGAGATTGTGAAGTGCAGGGATTACATTTCCATCTGCAAATTACCAGGCTTGATGTGAAAGTTGTAGGTATAACCAAAGAAATCTTCATAACCTGCTACATAAATAATGTTGGTTATGATGCCATCTGAAGCTAGCTCAGATTAGTCCCCTTTAACATTGCCACGAAAAATCTAACATAGATAGGAGTGTCATTGGAAAAGACTTAAATCTGATATTTCCATCTGGCTAAAATATAGGGTGATGGTGGGCAATTAGACCTCATCTCCAACACAGACAAGCCGGGCAGGAATAGAAACATCCATCCATTCAAACAGAACACCCTCCTACTCTTACCACTCATGGTCTGCTTTAGCATCAGGATGTCTCAGGCTTTAAATGAAATGTCAAATATAATTTGGCTCTGGATACACGAGATATATGATTGCCCTTGGAGAAAGTTGATAACTCAGCACACTCTATGTCAAATGTGTATCTACCTGATAGCTCACTCCATAAAAAGCACTAGCCTGCTTTCCCTCAGCTGTGTAAAATAGTCAGACTCCAAACAGGCCTGCCTGCAATTTACACAAATAGGTCCATTTTGAAAGAAAACCTTCATATCTGAAAGGAGAAATGGCTTATTGAAAGTTGATCCAAGTTAAGTTTCTAAATGGCATCACTGCACATGACATTAGCACTCAGTGACTGGAAGGCAGTTAATGTTCCCAGCGCAGATAGTTCACCATCAGATGAGGAATTATGTTAAATGACATGTTTGAATTTCTTTAAGACTCATTTTGGAAGCTTTCAATTGGAAGCATGGTGTATTTTCAGAGACATTTTAACTGCTTGGAATCCAAACATGGCATAAAACACAGAGAGGTAATTTGTGATTATTGATGCCTTCAGTGTTCCCTACAACATCTACTGAACCGTTAATTTTGTCCTGAAATGAAAGATTATCTGAATCCATTTGCAAACCTCCTGGTTTAGGTGAACTTTTAAAATCAAGTATTTTCTATGTACACAAGCAAAATAATGGGCCTGATTTAAAAACAAACAAACAAACAAACAAACAAATCAGTACATAACTTTGTTGTGCATCTGTACTTGCTGTAGACAGTGATATATATATTCCAAGGCATCTCTGTTGCACTTTTATCTGTTCTTTGCAGCCATCACTCAGAAAACATTATTTCAGTCTGATTATTTTGTAATTTTTTTTGTGGTTTTGACACAGCCTATCTTCAAAAGTAGAATTAATCTTGTCTCTTCCAAGCAAAATGAGAAAAACTCGAAACTTTACACATTGCCATTTAAAGTTTGCCATTTTGAAAAGACACAGTGGTTAAAGGTAAAGTCAGTAACAGATACTGTGCAGAAGGGCATAAATAGATAGGCAATACACTTGTCAGTCACAGAACATGGGAAATGCCTTACATACCCAAATCAGAGCTTGTAGCTTAATCTTATCAGAGATTAGGTGACCTATTTTTTTCCTTTTGTTCCAAGAGCAGTGGATAGTACGTTTAATTCCTATACCTAAAAAAAAAAAAAATAATGCAACTTTCTTAGCTAATTTAGTGACACTCATGCTTAAGACTGGAAAGAGATTCAATTAAAAGAGCAGTTTATCCTAATTTTCTTCTCTTTCTTGAGGCGTAATCATTTGGCACCTTTTTGTCATCTTTGTTTCTAACAGGACTGATAAAGAGATGGAATGCATATCTAATTAAGACATAATCACTTCATGATTATTTCAAGGTTTAGTCAGTATTAATCTTTGCTACTTTTCCTTATCTTCCTTACTCCAGCCTGGTGTTTTTCTTTCCTGCCCACACTGTCAGTGGTCTCTCTTTCCCCATTCTTCCTGGCCCCACTCTGGTGTCAAGCAGAACAGCTTTACTCCTTGTTCTTGAAGAAGACACTATTTCCCTTCTCAAATCTCCAACTTCTGGTCTGTCTGCACTGTCTCATTCATGTCCTTCTAAAGAGGCTTTATTCTTCAAAGTAAGAGCTTCCAGAGCTGAACAGCTTCCAACTGGAGCTTTTAATACATGTTTGACTTCGATTGTAAGAATGAAATGTACTTCTTAACTGAGTTCTTAGGTCTTAAAATAGTTCAGGTGAATTCACTTCAAGATAGAGGGAAGACCAGAAATAGAAACACTCATAAAGTACATGTATTATGTCAAGTTTCATAGAAAGCTGAGAAGCTTTAATAATACTGAACATACAGGTGGAGGAAAGAAACACGTCTACATCACCAAGGCTACCTAGGATCATGTAACTTCACCTCTTTTGGCCATCAAAAGTCTTACATTCCAACTGTTCATTTGATGTTATTCCTAGGGCATTTATGTTGCCTTCTCGGTTGTGAAGAATTATTAGTCCTTTGAAGGAGGGAAGTCCCCCTCTTTTCTCTGAATGTGGCCACACACTTAAAATCCATCTGTGGCCAGTTTCCCTGAAAATTTGTTCTGGATGTTGGCATTTCCACTAGCATGCATTTTTAATTATATGGATCTATTTTATATATTGATTTGATTCAGTAGAACCAGACCTCTGCATCCCTTGTTCCTTTGTAGTCTTTCCTGAAGACCTATTCCTGTGAAATATTTTAATTACTATGGAATAATAGTTTCAATACAAAGACAGATCAACACTACAAGGATATCAAGCTCAATCTATGTCTTCCTCAAAATCTTTAACAGAGCAGAAGGGAAAAAAAACAGATGGCTTTGCAGCATGACCAGAAGGTTAACAAAGCTAAGCCTTTTCCAATGAGCTATAAGATTATTGTTGCTTTTCTCTCTAGACCAATATTGATTATATGTTCCAATTTCATTCAGATATTGAATTTGCTTTATTGGGCAAACAGCTGCAGTCTCCACTTCCCATCCCTTGGCAAATAATTTTTCAAACTTCTTTTGAACTCACATTGCACAAGTGTGACTCTGCTGCGCTCAAAACAGCTCATCCATCACGGGGTACTGGACCAGGATCATGTACGTGGTCCAAAGACAAGCTGACATACTGGTTTTACTGAAGTATGCCTTCCCTGTGTCTTTCTCTCCATCTGAGTGAATAACTCAATGTTTCTCCTCCATGGCCTGCATAACACTGGTGGTCCATCAGGACCATCAAATAAGTTGTTGTAACTGGATGAGAAAACATACTGTCTGAATATTATTTCCATTAAAGATAGAATTTAAAGTATATATTGTCTCTGAAACCAAAACACACTAACCACTAAAATTAAAGAAATAATGCTTGTCTCTCATCTCACTGGGGAATATTTTACTTGATCATTCTTCCCCAATCACAGTTGTATTCTGTTTCCTTTTTTTTTTAATTATGAATTTTTCAGAAATAAATGGTGTATGAATACACACCTTTTGAGCACCACTTCACTTGACTTCCTTTAGTTAATAATCTCCAATCTATTCCCTGTGGTGTTTTGTCAGTTTTCCTTGAAGAAGAGGAGAGAGCAGATATGGAACAAAATGGACATTAAGTCAAAAAAGGTACAGTTGTAGGTATATTAATGTCACAGCACTGAAGACATATAATGCCAGACATCTCCATTTACATAAAGGAGAGTGTGGGAAGAAAGATTGCTACCATGTGGAGCGTGGTTGTTTGAGCACTTTGGGATTTGGAGATCAACCACAGTCATGAAGCAGCTGGGAAGTGATACTATGCAGAAGTATCTGTAATTCATACTAGCTTCAGAATTTCAGTCTGTTTTCTCAAAATTGAAACATTAGAAGCTTTGAAAGTTCTCTTCAAAATCATACTTTGTTATGTTTTGAAATGTTTAGATTTCAACTTTTGTTTTAAAAATACAATATAGAGGAAGAAGCATATCTTTCAATAGTCACTTCAAAAACATGCTCAAAACATTTCACTCAAAAATGTCTAAAAACTATGAAAAAATATTGCCATAGCTTCATCCCTTCACCCAACTCCTGCCCTGTATTTTCTCAGAAACAGTGGTCTCATAATGTAAAGACACATTTTGTTTCCAGTGAAACTGCATTTTGTTGCAGAAAGTGTTTCTCTAATTTTTTAACCATGATTTCTGGGAAAAAAATTTCCAGGAAGCTTTAATATCCCAGTAATCCTATGAACTCCTCTTTAATGTCACATATGAGGTTTATTCAAGTGCCTCCTAATTTTAGTTTGGTTGTTCAGTTTTTCTGGGTGGCATTTGATTAAGTAGACTTTAAATAAAAGATATTCTCTATCAAAGCAAAAACTCTGACTGCCTTTTCTGTCCTAATTTCTGCTCTTAACATTTTACCATCTATATTAAAAGACAGATTTTAAGTGACCCTCAGAAGAATTCTGAGAAAGCGTATAGCATGTTGTTAGACTGTGTAAACAGGCTGAGAAAGCATGTATTCGAATGGATTATACCCCTAGAATACTGTCAGAAAGCCAACATACTTACAGAAGAAGTCCATAGGCAATGAAACAAATGACTATAGAAGTAATCAGCAAGTATAAACATTGATAATTACAGACACATACTAAAATTGCAAAGCTTTGCCTCCCAGCGTGAAAGGCAGACCTAACGTGATCTCTGCTTTGCAATCACAGTCCCCCACTCACATCCCCATCCTGTCCCAGCTTCCTAGCTCCCATGGAAATGCACATACTGGTGAACAAAGCTTTCAAATTCAGAGACACCCACTGAATGTGAGACTTATGAAATTTGACAGATACAAAAATGGAGGAAATATCCATTACATTCTGATACGTTACTGAAAACGCACAAACAGGGAACAGACCAGCTAGGTTAAGTACTGGTATAAATTAAACAGAAAGCACATTTGCTCTAGCACTGGCCTTTGAAATTGAGAGTGATGGCATGATTAAATAATTGAACTGTCTCACCTTGCACAGTGAGGCAGAATTCCAATAGGAATAATTATTCAAAAATGGATATGAAGGCAAATCAAGCTATTCAGCAGCTAATACAGCAGTCTGCAACTTGACTTCTTGCTGTCTTGTGGAAGAAAGAGGAATCAGGATCAACTGGTTATTTTTTTTCCATTTTGCAAATGTGCCAATTACTTCATTAGGGCTGATCCCCCCAACAGTAATTTTGTGCAGTAAGGTGCCCTTAAATTGCTCTAAAAATTAAATCCCATGTTCACTCAACATAGATTTTAAAACCCAAGCATGACATCTGTCATCTTGAAAGTTTTCTTCCCGTAAGTATCTCCCCTCAAGTCACAACCTCTGGGCATTGTACATGATGCAAGCAATGGCAGTCCCACAATCCAAAACTCTCCCATCGCTTAGCTAGGCAATTTCCCATAACTGCACGAACAACACAATGGTCATGTGAGAGTGCATGTATAGTTGTATGAGCCACAGCACAGGCCTCTGTGAAAGTACACAGCTCAAATCTAATTTCACATAACTTGTGCTTAAAAACCTCCAGGGAAAGAAATTGTGTCAAGAATTGGATGCCTTAGTTTTCACATCCTTTCAGTTCTGAAATATCACTCTTCATTTTGCTGAAAATTATGCTGACACTATTCTATAGCATTTTGGTATTCCAGAGTGCACTTAGAGGGGGTTTTATCTCTGTACCTGTGATGACAGGTACACAAGACCTTCCTTTCTTTCTCTTTCACAATCACCATTATTTCTTGACTTTCTTTGTCTTCACTGAGCCAAATTCTTTCACTTTTCTGAACTTAGTGGACTGTAGTTGCATCCTTTTTCCTTAATTTTCAGTTTAAGCTGTTGGATTGAGTCTAGCTGAGATGGGGTTGATTTTCCTCATAGTGCTGAGCTGCGTATGGGTACCTAGAAAGATGCTGGTAACACCTCAGTGCGTTAGCTACTGCTGGGCAGTGCTCCATAGCATCAAGGCTGTCTCTTTGACATTCCCATTTCACCAGTAGGCTGGGCATGGACAAGGTCTTGGTAAGCCACATAGCCAGGACAGCAGATACAACCTGACCACAGGAATATTCTAGACAATATGATTTCTGCCCATGAATAAAAGCTAAGAGAAATGACAAGGTGAGGGGCATCCGTTACTATGACATTTGTCTTCAGGAACAACTGCTATGTGTACTGAAGCCCTGCTTCCTAGGAAGTGGCTGGATATGGCCTGCTGCTAGGAATTAGAGAACTAATCTTTTGTTTTGCTTTTCTTCGACTTGATGCCTTAGTTTTTGCTTTTATTTTGACCGGTAATTTTTTTCCCAACTTATTTTCTCCCCTTCGTCATGTTGAGCAGGGCAGTGATAGAGCAGCTTGGTGGGCACCTGATGTCTAGCCATGGTCAGCCTACAACAGCTGTTTTTTCCTAATAGTAAATACTAAGTACATTCAGTTATTCTTTCCAGTTTCATGGAAAACATAAAGAATTGTTTCCCTTCTTTACCTATCTGCCTATTTCCCTTCCTTTGAAACTCATGAAAAACACTGTCTATGACCATTGAAACTTCTTTAAATCAATGAAATCTTCTGATGTTATTACTGTGGTTTGTCATCTGCAATGAATCCTTCTTTAAAGTTGATTTAATGACCCCTTCCTGAAAAAAAAATCAGTAATGACTCTGCCTCCTCAATCTCTTTCTCAGTTCTATAGCTTAGTATTCATTCAGTTTTTCTTGGCTGGAGTTTTCTAGTAGTTTTTCTTGTAATAAATCCATGCAAAGTTCTTCTCTCCTTGTGGCCCAACAGAAGTCTGAATTTGATCTTTCTGTGTTCCTGGTAAACTCTAATTCTTACCGTTACCTTCGTATCCTTCATACTTTTATATCCATCTGCACCAAGTTTAATGAGTCTGAAAAAAAGGAATTCTCTGTGAATTAATTGTTGAAGAGATGTGGCCAACGTTACTCGCTGGATTTGTTTGTTTAAACAAGTGGGGTATATGGAGGACAGCTGTAACTTTCTTTAAAACACTTAGATATATTTTCAAGTTAGTTCAATACACTGAAAAAGTGAAACATGATGGAATTTTTTCTTTTCTTGTTTCCTATCACTCCCAACTGAAATGATATCTTCTTGCATAAATAGAGGAATGGAGCTAGGTAATCCTACTATTCTCTCTTCTATCTAGCATTTAGGACTTTGGGAAGTGTCGTGCATTCCTTGTCTCTTTGTGATATCTGTGACACATCCCTGGGGACACAGCTGTTAACATGCCAGCCATGCAGTATTGCCAAGCAGAAATGCCTCTTGCTTTGGGAGTGCCTTGGCAACAAGTCAAAAAGAACAAAAACTGAGCTTATTGGAGCAGTGGACTAACATGGCAAATATTCACCTGTATTTAAAGACAAGGTATTTAAAATCCAAGGAGGTGATCATACTTGATACTGAAATCACCCAGACAATCACTGTTGCATGGCCTTTGCTTCATAAATGCCAATTATTTGTAAGATTTGATGCACAGCAGTGAATGAGCTTTTAACATTTTGATCAGAATTGTTGTTAAACAGAAAATCCTTTATGATTTGTGTCATCTCTTATAGACATGAACCACTCATTTGTGGCTAACGGTGATGGTGAATAGCTTACAAGAAGAAAATGTGCATAGTGACATCTGCTGTATTTACCTTACCATTTACTTATAGGTTTGCTCTGTGTTAAGAGGAAAAGAATAAGAAGAGGCCTGAGATTGAGAATTTTGCCCTTCTCTCCATCAGCCAGTCATCTGGTATAGGAACAGATCCTCAACTATGGGGATTTAGGGAGCTAACAGTGTTTGACAAACTAGATCTTAGTTTCTAAAACTTCATTTATGTTGTAGATAACTTTACACTAGAGAATAGTCCAACTCAGCAGGCAAATTTAAGGTTTTCCCTCCACTTGCACCAGGTGGTCCCCTGAAAACTAACCACTAACCCCCAAGTAACAGCAGACATTGAGGACAGCTGGCAAATTAGGCCGTAGGGCTGCATTTAAAACAGTATGGGTGTAACCTTATGCCATACATTTATTAAGAAGACAAAAGCAGGTCCCTAAGAGGAGAATTATTGTCAAGATATCTCTATCAAAGACTCTTAGAGGCTGAAATACAAGTGAGTAATGAAATATGGCTTGGTTTATGAAACAATAAAAAGCACATTCCATTTTTCAAATTCCTTTGCCTTTAACACTAAGATGCTAATGAATTCAAAAACTACCCACCGTTTTCAAAGACTGATTTTAAACTGCATGAGAGTCATTTCAAGACTGAGACACCTATGTGCAGATGTTCACAGGTCAATGGAGATCTGTTTCGTACAGTCACTGGAGCTAGAGCTATACAGCAAACTCGTTGCTGGGGTCAGGCTTTACTTAACTATGTGCTGGTCTCTGGCAACATGAAACATTTATGGAGTCTGGTGTCTGTCACATGGTACCTGCAGGAGGCTCCACCATTTTTCAGCAGCATCTCAAAGTCAGATAGACAGCTCTTGAAGACAGATAGACATGAAGACAGATAGCTCTCGCTACTTAGGTATAAACAACTGAGCTCTAAATCTCCATTGACCATAACAGAAGCAAAGGAGCTACATGCAGAGATTTGAATATACATTGGTGGTTTGGTATGGGGTTTTTTGTGTTTTTTTGATTGTTTGTTTGTTTGTTTTGTTTTTAATCTGGAATTAACTAATTAAAGTTAATCAAGTAAGAAAAGACTTAGTTTCCCAGTCAAAACTGTGATTAGTTTCCCAGTCAACAGGTTGCCTTCTGAAATATAGAGGATAGTAATTTAATACCTTTGGCTATATCTGTGCTCTTTTGGGAGTTCACAGCTCAAGTACACTGAGAGTGGATCAAATACCTGAGTTCTAGCTGGCTCAAGATCATTGCATCTGTATCGTGTGCAGAGGCAGAGGAAAAGCAGGAGTCAATCTTCACCTTTTTCTGAGGCTCCTTCTACTTACTCTGCATCCAAAGCAGTAAAATTTTAATAGGTCAGACCATGTGAGTGTTCATGTTGAATTCAGGACCTCGTACCAAGAAAACATAGGAATCTGTGTGTCACAACTGTTTTTCAGTTCCTCATACATAAAGTACAGCTTCTGAGTTTGTTTTTTACTCTAAACATTGTAATCTTTGTAAGGCTGTCTCAGCTTCACACTATGTGTTTGTGTAACATCAAGTGAGAAGAGCTCCGAGCACTATTATAAACCTTCTTCCCCTGCCCCATAGCCCATAGATGAGTCAGGATCACAAATTCTACTAGCTCCATGGTAAGCTGCTCTTTGTTCTTTCACATACAGTTATCTTTAAAGCTAAAGTTTTTTGGTTTATGACTTAGCTGGTTCCTCCATGGTGACTGCTGGCTCTTCTCAGGACAAAGAGCAGTCTTTAACAGCTAGTCATTTTTCATCCTGCAGATGTGTCCAAACAGCTGGAACTCCCTTCTTATTTCCACATCAGTGACTCTCTTTTAACACATTTCTTTTGCTCATTGTCTCTTTTCTGATACACTATTGCCAGCTGACCACAGGAAGCTGACGGTAACATTTCATTTCAAAGGGCAGATGTCTTTGTGTGCCAGCTTATTCAAAGGTCTGTGTTTCTACCACATGCAATAGAATGCAGTACATCCATATTTCAAACTGCTTTGTATTTTTGTGTGTGTGTGTATGGAAAAAAATGACCTTGCCTCATCTTTGCTGTAATACAACAAATAAATAACAATGTAGAGATGGGAGTAAAAGTAAAGTGTTTATTCAAATTGCAGGCTTATTATAGGAAAATATTTCTAAATCATATTTCTTAAGATCATGAAAGATCAGTAAGATGGCATAGTATTTTCACACTTACCTAACATCTCATTTTGTCACTAATGCTTCAGTTACTGAATTGCATTCAGTGCATAATCAGATCCTAAACTATTTCTCCAAGTCAGAGTTGGGGCACCAGACACTTGAAAAGGGCACTATTGGTTAATTGTGCCTTCCAGCTGTATCTGAAATCAGAAGGTGTTATCTATTTGCTTGTATTAGCACATCAGTGAACTGCTAGTTGTTCCTTGATGAGTTCTACGGACATCAGAAATAGCTATCAGCTGTTTTAATAGGCTAATGGAAGCTGACTGTGTTTCCTTCTAAAGCAAGGAATAACAAGTAGCACTTTTTCTCTCAGTACTTTATGCACACAGAAGAAATGGAATAGCCGGTCATATCAATCTGCCAGCACAGTTCTTAACATACAGGAATGATACCCTTCATTGCAAAAATAAGCCAAAACTGTGTTCACTGTTTTTTAGCTGAATAAACTCTAAAAGTATTACAATATCCCCAACTAAAAAATTGGGGGGAAAAAAAATCAAAACCCAGGGAACAAAAAGAGACTGTAAGATCATAATAAAAAGAACAACATGACCAGTTGCAGGGGTTGATAAAGCCTAAGTCATAAATCCCTCTAAATTTAATCCTTTGTATTTGTGGTACAATAGGACTTCTGATGAGTTATCACAGTGATGCCATGTATATTGGAAATTGGTTATATTGTAAAACTCTGATCCTTTAGAAAATAACTCTGATAGGCACCTTTAATCTACTAAGGCATGCAAAACCATTCTTCACTCACCAGTGTCTTGTTTGAGTCAAACATGCATCTGCAGCTGTTTTTCCCACTGATGTCCTAGGTAAGGGTCAGGTTTTTGCTTTTTGACTGATTTTTGTACTTTAATTTCAAAGAAAAGTAGAATTCTCAAGTCACTGCATTATCTGTGAACTTGGGGCATTTAAAAATAACCCAGCACTAATATCTAAGATAGAATTGTGAGTGCTAGCAAGAAGGAATTTACATAGATCACAGTTCAGAGCTTCTGTCTGCTTATAAGGAGGCTTTACTCACACAAGTATCCTTAGAGATGTCAATATAATGGATTACCTTGTGTAAGGGATGCTAAATCTTTAGTGAAAAAAAACATTCATTTGGGCAGTAGGAACAGAAATACTTATTCTGATTTGTAATTTTAGAATATTTTTTCTTTTTTTTTCTTTTTTTTTTTTCCCTAGATACAAATTATTATACATAAATCTGTTATGTAAAAAGTATTATTTGGCTTCCTTTATAGTATTGTTCAAATGTAATGGAAATAGAGACATCGCCCAAGTTTATTTAAAACATATGTAGTTTCACATTTCATATGAGCACAGTGAAAAGCCAGATTGTACCAAATGGGGATCTAAGCTATGCCAAGCAGCAGTCATGTTCCTTCACAGACCCACCTGCAAAACACCTGTCATCAGTGAGAGTCTGTTACTGAACACTCAACCCCAAGAAACACTGTCTTTCATTTTATACTCTGTTAAGGAGTACAAACCTCAGCTGTGACTTCCTTGCTTCGTAACAATAATGTGAAACTGGGATCTTTAAAGTACCCCCATTTTGCAATTAAGTTGAGTGTAATGTACAATTTTTGTTGTGATAAGACTAGAAGAAAGTGAAACCAAACTGAGAAAAGAAACATAGAACAAAAAGGTTAAATTCTGTCTGAGTGGAATAAGTGAAACCTCTCATTTGCTCAAAAGGGAAAGATTTCAACCTGCAGTGTTAGGAGGGAGTGAGAGAGATGGAGAACATGACATGACTTATGAGACAGGGAAGAACCTTACAGGCAACTTTTGTTCTCCTTCATGTAATGAAATTTTTGCTCACTTAAGGTACTTAATCTATTTAAAAGTTGCTTTTAGCTGCAGTTGCACACCGAGAATGCTTCAGAAGATGACAAGGTTGCTAATGCTTAAAAACTGAGTGTAGCTTGTAGGAGACAGATGCCTTTATACATACAAAGATGCAATCAGCTTTGATGTGGACTTTTCAAGGGATCAAAGTGTCCATCAAGTCAAGAGCATGCATTTTCTACAGTACCCCCAAAGCCCTAATGGCTCTTAATCTACAAAACCCCCTTAGCCTTTTGTCCCATACTTTCCTGGAGTTTCCTTCACATTGAAGGTCTCCAATTACTTCTCTTATTCCAGGTCTACCACATCAGCATGCAGCTAAGCAACTCTGAACTTGACATTTTTAGAAGGAGTTTTTTCAGCAAAATTTCTTCTCACACTTTTAGATTAACTCCACCAAAATTCCTGGTCATACTAGTGGTAGTAGGCCACCATCTCCTGCTTACTGGGCAACACCTACCTCCTCCCAGTGATTATTGTAACTAATCTCTGGTGATAGACACTTCCCTTGAGTGTATCAAGCCTGAAAAAAAATGCATAGCATGCATCCCATTAAACTTGCACGACTTCAGCCACTGACACTTGAGAAATCATTAGCTCCTGTTCTACAAAGAAAGTCATGGATGTTTCATCAGCTATCTCTTTAAAAGCGTTGAAGATATTTGAACAGCAGCTAATGGAGAGCTTGCTCTCCTGACAGTCAGATGGTGAGCTGTGTGGCTTATTATCACCTGTGTCTCCAAAATGTGTTTTACTCTGTCAGTGAAAGGACCATATTATATTGATTTTTTAAACAGTGAAAATCATTACTGCCATTAATATAATTTTGCATGCTGACTCTTAACATGGGAATGTAACCTTAGCAATTTCAAAACTATTCAATATTCTGATACAGAATACAGAAAAATAAGAGTTATCAAAATCGTATTTTCTTGAAAAAAGTCTGTTTTACTGGTGAGATTTGTGTCATTCTTTCATTACTTTAAAGGAAATAATGCCTTTGACAGTTATCAGGTAAAATCATGAACTATCATATAAGTTTGTGGCAACAAAGTAGTGTTTGAGCTTTTATAGATTCCTTTCTTAAAAAGTTTAGTACTTGCCTATACTGTTTTCCTACCAGGTCAGATATATTCATATTCAATCAGAGTATTTTATTATTTACTTTATCTTCACAGACATATTCGTACCCCAAACTCCTTTAACTCTTACCTCCTTCAGTTTGAACAGCACTTAGTCCTTGTGTGAAACATTTTCCCTCTTCTTTTTTGTCATTGAATTTATAGCAAACATCTTCACTCATTCTCTGCAAATACTTACACACACTCTTGAAAGCCCATTACTGAAATCAGCAGCATTATCAGTGAAAACTCCTTCTTTTCATATTTACATCACTTAGAGTCTCAGCTGGTAAAATAAACCAGAGACCCAACATGGCATTAGCTGATTTTGGTTTTGACTCACAAAGTTCTGCTGTTCTGAGGAAAATACCTGTGGGATTCATCACTGCACTGGGGATTTTTCCTAGTGACTTGCACATGCATTAAAATTNACCCAAACAAAAAAAAACCAAACAGTTGTGAAACAAAGGAAATAATAACGGAATAAAAACTCCTACAGAACTGAAACTCATGCTGACATCAACAAGGGTTTATGATTAAATGATTATGATTACAGTGACTTTGTAATTACTCTCTTAAAATAATTGAAAGACTCAGGCTACATGGTTAATAAGTATCAGTGACAGCCTACGCTTCTCCAGTACATTCTAGCTCAGAAATGCAAAATTAACCTTCATAACATACTGAAAAAAAAAGAAAAAATCATCAGCTTCTCAAAAGTAAATAACTTCCAGCTTTATTTTGAATAGTGAGATATCATACTTCATTTAAGATGATTACTGAGGTCCTGAAAGAGTAACTTGGATTTCTTCCAGCAATATTATTATTAAAATCCAACCAAGCAAACAAACAGGCAAGCGTGGAACTAGAATTAGAAAATACTTCAAGGAAAGTACTGGAAACACACAGAGCATTTGCTTAAAAACCCCTAATTTAAGGAGAATTTTATTGCTGATTACAATGAATACACCCTGTCAACAGAGAGCTATTTTGAAGTTACTAGATTTAAGAGAAGTATTTCATGACTATGACACACAGTAAACCAAGAAAGGTGAAGCCTAGAGCTGAGTAACAGTAAAAATTTTAGCAATTAACAAAATAAATCCTGTAAATATTTTCATCTCTGAAATGTATCTTTCTAAAGAATGAATAAAACCTGATTAAGGGCAAATAATATGACTGGAGTTTATGACATTTAGAGTGTGTAGCCTTCAGTTACCTTCCAACTGAGCTGGCATCTTGTAATTTCCCAATCCTTACGCAAGCTGCTGTGGGGACTTCTGAAAGACCTGCCTAACACTTTGGGAACTTGACACTGTGCCCAGAACCCCTGGACCCAGTGTTGGGCACTTTTTCCAGTGGTAAGGCTGTCCTTCAGTGTTGCAGGTACAGCTTCCTAGTCTGATGGACTGATAGACGCCCATGCATTCACCAGGTAAAGAGCTGTGTTCTTCTTGGCATCCCCAGGAGCTCAGCCACCATCTTATGGTAATGCCACTCTTGAAAGCCCTAAGAGTTGTGGTTCAGTTCACTCTCGTTTGAGGATTAATTAGCTGTTACTGCAGCTTGTTCTTGTAATTCCTCTGTCCGCAGCTTGCTCTTGTAATTCCTCTGTCCTAATTAATTTTTGTAAATTTTGGAAGCTACTGGAGTCATGCAGGGAACTTTCAGGGGAGAGGAGAATGTGGCTCTTCCATGGGTTGCTAGGTTTTGTCCTTTTGGCTTTGACTCTTAACAGATCTTTCTATCTATCTGAGCCCATGAGGTTTTGCAATGGGGGAAAAAAAAGCTAAATAAAGAAATAATTTAAAATTACACTATATTTTGTTTAAT
>VWZY01011766.1:990-12120 GCA_013399075.1 Chloroceryle aenea | reverse complement strand
CTCAGCCCTCAGATATTTATAAATATTGATCAAATACCCTCTCAGTCTTTTCTAGAGTAAAGAACCCCAGGTACCTCAGCCTTTCTTAATAAGGTATGTGTTCCAGTCCCTTCATCATCCCTGTAGCCCTCCCTTGGACTCTCTCGAGCAGAATCCCATTATGATGCTGTTAGGAATCCTTACCTGGCAGAGCTCTGAGCAGGCCACTGATTCTGACTAGGGGCAACACTCAATTTTTTCCATCCTTCAAGACACCCAAGGAAGCTCCTTCAGAATTCTCCACATGGACAATTCAGTTCCCATATTTCTGAAATTATTAGTGGGGTCTAAAGACTGGGCACAGAGGATGTAAGAGGCAGTGGTGAGCCTGAAAACTTAAAACTTCAGCCTACATGACTTCAATTTCACAAACATTATTTCTGATATTCACCTCTTACATCTACATCTGAAGTAAAACAGTAGTGCCACACAACTGTAGAACTAACAGAACAAGAATTGTGGACAATATGGGGATTTTTCCATAATCTTTTTTGACGTGGGTAACATGCTGACATTCACATCTAATTTTTTTTTAATGTCTGTCTGGCTGGTGATTATTTACATGAGATAAAGAATGTTCAAAGGCTTCTACAGTAATTAAGTTTCATCTTTTTAGGCTGTTCTTTACATGTAAAGGTAATTGCTTTTAGTTGTTATAAATCTTGTGTAAAATTCCTGAAGCAATAAACAGAAGCTGTATCTCAGTAATTGTCTATTGACTACACTTTCCACTATGAATTAATTTTCAATTACAAACTTCCTTTCTTACAGTATCAGGTTGAAAGTCTGTATTTTGAACACGTAGTTATTCTCATCTTGTGTAGATTTGTCTCACATTATACTGGAAAAAAGAGTCATTGAGCAGCCATCAGTCTGAATATCAATGCAGCATGACAGTAACAGTGTATGTCAAAACTCAGATTTCTTCTGCAAATTCCCATACAGCAGCAAAGACCCATTTCCAACCCTAATTACTTTTATTGCTGTTATTGTATTCTTCTCTACTGCTTCTTTAAAAGTTAATGGTTTGATTAAGAAGAAGACCTAAACTCAATGAAACTTTCACAGCAACCACAGATGAAATCTATCCCTACTAACTTACCTAGGAGTATTCCAGGAAGTACCTAAATTACCTAAGTCCTGTGCTGAGCTATCATGTCTCTTTCTGAACAAGATTTTGGAGACTATAGCAAGACCTTTAGAAGTACTGATCTGTATTTAGGTCCCTGGTTTGCTGTTGCTTTCAGAAATGCCCCAAGGTATCTACTTGCATTTTCAGGTGTGGGATACTTTTCTCATAATAGCAGCAAATTCCCATCTTCAAAAGCCTCATGGCTCACTGAGGACCACCAGATTAGGTATGTGTCTCCACAGGGGGTGTATACCATGCTGAGGTAGATTCCAAGTATCATCCCACACCAAATTTGGAAGAGAACTGCTGGCTTCAGGCCTGAAAAGAGTCAGCTGGCCTGCTGGAGAGTGCTATAGCCCTCCAAGAGAAGATACAAGAGGTACTGATTCAAATGCAGAAAAATATAATGGACTTCTGCTGCCAGAAGAGATCTCTATCCCTATTCCTTGTCTTTCACAATCATGAGGTCTCACCCTCTCTTGAGATGATACTGGAGCTATCCTGTACCAATTTAATTTAGATAAAATAGAGGAAAACTACCCACTCTTCCCTCCCCCAAGACATTTGCTGCCATTTTAGTGAGGTAAACTGGCTCACACAAAGGTCCTAAGAATGTTAAAGGCAGCATCAAATAAGTGACAGAGAGAGACACTTAGGAGGGGAAAGTGCATGGAGCTCCAGTATACCCCAGTGCCACATGTAGATTACTTTTTTTTTTATTCCTTCCCTAGACCACTGGGGCACCCTGAGTTTACAAAGGTCTTGTAAGACTCAGGGAGAGACAAACTCATGTGGTTTCCTACTTGTTGCCCATACACTCTCTAACAAGATGTCAGTGCTCAATATTTCCAATGTCTTTTCTGATGCACAGCAGAGGTCTCTCGGATACCCTGGATACCAAGGTTAACCACCTGAGTCTCTCCATCAGTGACCTTGAGTCATGCCACTAAAAATTCATCTCAATAATTTTAAAGGAGTGTTTTAGTCCAAGAAAAGGGTGTATATTAACTTCTTATTATTGCATAAAATGTGAAAGAGCAAGGGTGTCTTTACAAGCAGTAAAAGTAGAAAACAAGTATAAGCATATATTGAATGTTTTTTAAGGTATAAAATAAGAGCTAGTAAATAAAAGATTTTCTCCATACATCTCCGTGTTCAGCACATCTGCATTTCAAATTCCTGAATTTCTATTTAGGATTGTTAATAAGGTTATCAGGCTCAGCATTACCAAATTTCTGTCACTACAGGGAAAAAAAAAGTACAAACACACACACGTACATAACTGTGGATTATCAAACATTTGGGCATTTATTTAATAAGGGACATTTTTCTATTCTCTGGTATTTTCTGTAACTGAATAAAAAATAAAAGGAGAAAGAAATCAGATACTCCCATCTGCAGGACTGCTTAGAAAGGTCTGAGGAGAATGTGGTGATACATACACATAAAATGAGGCTTGACCACGTCATTTGGCCACTGCAACATGAATAGAGCCATTAGTGAGAATTTTCCTTCTTTTTCTTGTGTAAGATTTCTCCTTTGCCTGTGAAATTAAAGACCTCAGCTAACAGTGCCACCAGATGGGCCCTCGATGGTACTGTATTCCCTGAGTGACACCTTAATGGAAAAGAGAAGGAAAATCCAAACTTCAGCATTTCTGTTCATTTCCTTTTATCTTTTCATCTCTTCCCTGGAATTCTCTCTTCAGCATGGAGTTGAAGGCTTTATAGTGTCTTACATAATAAGGTGAAAAGACCTTGGTTTTACTTTTCAATGCAATAACTTAGTGGCTTGCAAATTTCTCACTTGAGGTTAATTGTATCTTCAGAACGCGTGACCCACATTGCAAGCAGACAGAATAAAACAGTTCTGTATACTTTTAATGGATTTATTTAAAAGGATGAGCAAGCAAATGTTCACTTAAGAGGGCCTATTAGTGATTTAATATACTACATTTTTACTAGGACAATTAAAGACTGAACAACGCAATGATCAAATTGAGGTCACAATTAAAATTAAATCAGTAAATCAATAGACTCAGAATGATCAAATCACTACATTAATACAATACATAATGACATCAAATTATGGGGTTGATAGCAGATTAAATTACTTGATGATAGTCTTTGGCTTTGGTGGAATTTAAAAGTGGCTCCACTGACCAGGAAGACCCCACTGGTGGTGTTGATGCAACAGGTAAAGGAAGCAAATATCCACATATGTGACCCTGCTAGTCTCTTGGTAGTCATTCTGGGGAGAAATGTAACAGACAGTAATGGAGTCTTGTCCAAGACTAACAAAATACATCTCCTGTTGTGTGATTTTAACAGTCCCTCCTCAGCTCACCACTATTAACACTTTGCTGCTGTCGTCCTTAATTACCACCCTCTGTTTTTGCAGCCTAACATAGCGTCTCCCTAAGGACTCAAATGAGAACTGATGATGCAGACATATGTAACTCTGGCTTTGGGATAACAGCCTAACACAGAGGAATCCACTCACTAAATCACTAAAAGTTTCCTGTTTATTTTAGGGAATTCCTGAGGTATCATCAATACTATTCTCCTAATGGTATGTAAAATAGCAGTGTATGGCCTTTCTTTAAATGAAAAAAGAAAATAAAAAAATCCTATTTCAGCCACTGGTAATATGAAAGAACAAGAGAACCATGTTCTTATGTAAAATAATAGATTTCATAAGGGTTATTTTTGTTTGCTCTGCCTTTGGACAACAAGTACTTACTCAACATGGTACAGTACCTCAGTCAATATGTGTTAATTTTTAAGGTTTTGTTTCACAGAATAAAACTCAGGAATCAATTTATCAGTTTCTGTCTGCCACACGATCTGCAGCAGAGATAGAATCATAGAATGATAAAGGTTGGAAGGGACCTCTGGAGATCGAGTCCAACCCCCCAGTCAATGCAGGAACACCAAGGGCAGGCCACACAGGAACAGATCCAGATGGGTCTTGAAAGTCTCTGGAGAAGGAGACTCCATAGCCTCAGTGGGCAGCCTGGGACAGGCTCTGTCCCTCTCACAGGGAGGAAGTTTTTCCTCATGTTGAGGTGGAACTTCCCATGTTCCAGTTTGTGACCATCGCTCCTTGTCCTGCCATGGGGCATCACTGAAAAGAGCCTGGTCCCTTCTACTTGACATCCACCCTTCAGACATTTGTAAACATTCATAAGATCCCCTCAGTCTCCTCCAGGCTAAACAGCCCCAGAGGTCTCAGCCTTCCCTCATCAGAGAGATGTTCTAATCCCTTAACCATCCTTGTAGCCTCCTTTGGTCTCTCTCTAGTATTTCTGTGTCCCTCTTGAATGGAGGAGCCCAGAACTAGGCACAAGTACAACAGATGTGGTCTAACTAGCAGAGAGTGGAGGAGAACCTCCCTCGACTTGCTGGACACACTCTTCTTTATACACGCCAGGATGTCATTGGACTTCCTGGCCACAAGGGCACATTGCTGGCTCATGGAGTGTCCACCAGGACTCCATAGTCCTTCTCTGTGGAGCTGCTTTCCATCAGGAAATCCAGAGATAATGCTCCAGAAGAACGGATAGGTCTTTGATAGAAAGGTATTGTGCCAATATTTCAGCCAATACAACAAACATGAGATCTTGAAAATTAAGTAAATAAATATACACCAAAGAGACCACTACATTATTTCCAACTTAGCTTTGTTTTCATGGATCTTCTCACAGTTTTTTTAGCAATTCCTTTTTCTTCTGGATTACTTTTTTTTCCAAATAAAAATTTAGAAGCAGAAATTGATGACTAATTCTAATGGGTTTTGATCTCCAAATAGTTACAAAGGCTTTTAAACTTTTATCAGCATATGTTCTATATATGACAACTACATTAGTGGTGTTTTCTGTTCGTCCTCAGTTCAGTTTAGACTCCCTACAGTGTTAACAAAAAAAGACAGGGAGTTCCAAAAGCAGCATTAGTGAGTCCTCTCTTCCTCTGAAGGCATCTATCTGCATCGACTACCAGAGAATGGCTACAGTAACTTGGCTGTCTCCCTAAAGCCTAAATTACCAACCCAGAAAGGCACAGTCAGTACGAATCAAAGCTGAGAAGCTTGATCCTTCAAATGTCATCTCTCTTCTCTTAAAAAAACATGCCATTCTTTCCATTTTTCATCAGTTCAGATCTCTGTCTCTTAAATTCCAAAATTCCTTGACTAGGTAGTCTCTCATTAGCCAGTGACAAAACTTTTGCAAAGAATTAAATAGTGGCAAACTTCCATTCCATAGGTTAGCTGAGGAGATTTACACAATTTTAAGAGAAACTGTGGAACTGTTTTGGTAGAATGACAAGTATTTTAAATGTTATTTTTTATAGTTACTGTTCCTGTTAATGATCCACATCATCCGCTCAAATAGCTATTTCCTATTAAAACACTTTCAGAAAAAAAGTAAGTGTAACTTATTTTAATAATAATAAACTAACATAATACTAAATATATAAAAATATAAATATAAATAAAATAATAAAAAATAATTTTCATGTCAGGATTAATGCTCAGGTATTGTTTCCATTTTTAAGCATCAGGGTTAGGAAGCCAAGTGATAAATAGAGGAGACAGACACACTTTTTGCTTCGTGTTGTTATTTGACAGAGCAAATATATTATGGTCTTGAAATGGGAGCACAGAAAATGCCACATTATAGAGCACTGGTCTGTTCAGGGCCCATTTCCAGCGGCAACATGGCTCTTTGCTATATTCCTGTAAGAAAAGAAGACAAACTTGCCAAATTTTGTTTGGCAGTGACTGTGGTGATTGGTTTTGGAGCTGTAACACAATTTTGAGGCAAATGCCCAGATGATATCTGTTTACTGTTCACATGTTCAGTTCTCAAAGCAGTTTAAGATCCCACTGATTAGGGTGGGACAAAGAAGGAAACAATAACTTTCTTGGTAGGCACTTGCAAGGACCTTCAGTTGTCTCCATCAAACATTAATTAACTGTTTGAAGTGGGGTAGATGAGGCAGTTTGTAATTCATCTCACCTAGCTTTGGTACATGGGTATCTAGTCCAAGCCAGTGAAATGGGTCTTTGTGCTCCTGTCTGATATCTCTTCCAAGACCATGTGCCTGTTTCTTCAGTGAATATGTCTAAACTTGTTGTTTTTAAGGCTGTGGACATGCACCTCGTTTCCCTGCCCACTTGCCTCAAAACCAGGTCTGTCTTTCAGTGGAAAGTGACATTCCTGACTTGTTTTGGATCTATTCCAGGGCTTTTGTTTCAGAGAGATCACAGCCTAACAAAACATGCTGAAGAGAGAGAACTATTCCTAGACCAAAATGTGCATCACGTGACAGAATTGCTATGGCCTTGTTGTGTTGTGCAAAGCTGTCAAAATCATTGGCCTTTATCTCTACCAGGAGATAAGAAGGTGATAGCCTGGGCTTAAGGAGAAGGACAAATTTAGTTTAATACCAATGGCCACAAGCACTTCAGATGGCCACCACGGCTGTGAACAGACAACCAGCAATTCTTAAGATCTACATGGCTTAAGCAGGTGTGGTGTAGGAGATAATAACTCATAAACTTCCTAAACAAACATCAAAACAGATTGCAATTCAAGAAGATTTTGTACTATTATATTAAATAAAGTCGCTGATAGATAGCTGAGTCACAGGAGGCCAGCAGCAAGCATTTGCTGCTGTCAAGTGATTAATTTCAGTAAGAACATCAAAAAGAGGAAACAAGGAAAACAGATGAGATACTTGCTGCTTGGGAAGAGTGGGGGATTTTGCCTACATTAGAACTGCAGCCCTACACCCAGAGCTGCCATAACACATCATAATTGCCATTGTGCTGGATTCAAATAATCATGGCAAGTGGTAAAACTCACTTTTCTCCAGAGCAGCAATGAACAGCAGAAAATACAGACCTTTGAGAGAAACACAATAACAATGCTGCTCTACCCTTCCCCACTCCAAAAATTATGAGGTCGAGTTTAAGAAGCACAACATTCAAAAAGAAAACAAAATCCCTGCATTAGGATATGCAGTCTTCAGCTTCGTCTCAAATGGAGATTGTGAAATCTTCTCTGCATCTGAGAGAGAGACATTTTCATCTTTAGAAAATAAATCAAAGATTCTTACATGAATATGCTGAATCCATCTGTCAGGTCTTTATACACAAAGGGATCAAAGGGCATAGGAGCCCAAAACACTTGTACTGTATTTCTGTGGACATTACACTTTCTAGAAGATCCTCCAAGGTTACTAATGCTCACAGGATGCAGTTAGTATGGACAAGAGAGAGAAACAGAAATGTACTCACTGGGTTGCTGTCTCTTTTCCACAGACCAGTAAAATCTGGGGATCATTGTAGCAGACCAACTTAACAGACAGAAGAATTTTTGAACCCTAATTCTAGCTTAAAAGTGAACATCTGAGGAGGCTTCAGGAAAAGCACAATTGCAGAAGACTGCAGATAGTGGAGAAGTTAGTTTTGTAATGGAGAAGATCATGGATGGCTTGTTTTTATATTGTGGGTTTTTTTTGGTTGGCTTTGGTTGGTTGGTTTGTTCTTAATTATTTTTTCCCAATGGCAGAGTTGGAACTTTTTCAAAAAGGATGGATGTTATCTGATACTTGTGGAGACCCTGGTGCTCTGGATAAACTCCACCAGCCCAGCTAAGTGGAGTTTGTACTGCCATTCCTGAGTAATGCAACACAGAGTATCAACCAAAAGGGTGGAAACTGTCAATTTTGGAAAAAAATAAATACAAAACTAGAGCCTGCTCTTTAGAGAGGATTACAGAGTTGGAGACATACATTTCCACTTCTTTCAGATGCATCTCACCTGCTATGGGTTCTTCTCTGCTTCACTTAAAGCAGTTGGATCTTTTTCAGACATTGGATTCTCCCAGATGGGAACCCATACTCCCTAATACAGAGTCTGTAGAGCCCATTCAGGTGATGGGGGACAAAAGCCTAATCTCAAAAACCTGCTTCAAATTTCCACTTCCTTCTTGGAAATAGGGTTAACTCTTGAATGTTACAATACAAATTCTGGGTCTCCAGCAACCCGGGAGTGCCTAGATGACGCTGCGGTTCATTATTGTTGATATTAAGGCACATGTCTTCAAGAGTCAGATAATTTTTGAGAGATTAATATAATAACAAACAATTTCACATATGGAGGTCTGGGACTTCCCTTTGCATATTCAGTAAAACACACAGCAAATGACAACCTTAAAACACCTGCCAGCAGACATTCTTAGACCTCAAAAGAGAATTGATCATAGCCCTCTGCAAGCATGACCTTCTGTTTAACACAGGCCATAGGATTTCACCCACCGTGGCAGTGGGAATTATTCTTTCTTTCTTCCTAACTGAACACTATCAAGCCCAATAACTTGCTGGTGGCTGAACTATAGCTTATCATTAAGTAAGACATCCAGTCTTGGCATAAATGCTCCACTGTGAATTTACCACCTTCTTTGGTAAGCTTACTATGTGCTTAAACACCTTGACAGAATTCATTATTTTCCATTTGAATTTATTTGACCTAAACTTCTGGCTATCCAATTCCATTATGCTTTAGTGCACTGGATTGAACACCCCTTAATATCATGTCCCTGATTAAGACTGTCACACAAACCATCATGTGACAGACATCAGGGACTGAAATGGGCACTTTCAGTACTAAAATATTCCATGCCAACAGCCTGAGGTAGCTCAAAGGTCTCCATGGCAGGATAAGCTAAACTAGGACTGCCACAACCATATACCCTGCCCCACTTGCACCAGCCCTCATGTTCCTGAGCTCACTGAGTAAATCAGTTCAGTGAGTTCAGCCATAAGAAATCAAATACTACAAAAGCAGTGGATCAGATTTTTGCTGGCTCTGTCCCTGAACTGGACAGACACGTGGCTTACACAGAGCTGGGACAGGGAAAGGCAGCTCTGGCAAAGTTAGGCTGGGATAAATTCACACTTTGGGAGAACTGCCATAGAGTTGCACCATCTGGGGAGCATGGTCACACAACACATAGTGACCTGTAGATTAGAACTGATCTCAAGATCTGAAGATCATTAACTTTAGGTTTTTGAAAAATCCAAACTAACCCAAATCAAGCCAAGTGTCAGTGCTCCTACTGGTGATTCCTAAATTAATCTTCAGTACTGGTCAAGGCATTCACCACCATGTACAGGACTTCTGATACCAAAAGACCATGGGAGGAGTGACACTTCGTAGACAGAGCTTGGAAATCAAGATGAAAAACCAGAGCCAAAATCTGTCTCACAGACAGCATACCCTGAACAACCACTGAAGAGGAGTCCTTTGTCTGAAGAACTAATGCAACACAGATAGATGCACTGGCCTGAATAAAGGCAATCCATTTTTCATATTTAAAAAAAAAATTATGTTTTCCCCTTCCTAAATGAAAGGCTAGAAACTTAAATCAGTTAAGTGCATCATTTTGATAAAAACTATGCAAATCTTTATATATATATATGTAGGCACCATCTATAACACTGACAGTTCAGATAGAGGCTTTAGTTTTAGCTTAAAATATAAGTTTGTGGTATGGAATGTAAATGAAAATATTTGCTTTATTTTATTTTTTTAACTACTTTGTATTTTGTACTGTGACAATTACAAATTGCATGGATAATTTATTGAAACTTTTCCCTCCCCACAAACTCAGTCCTCCCTTCTTGAAAAGAGCTCCTAATGTTATAGGAGGCTGGCTAGAAATATATAACTTGAGAGACAGTGGGAAGAAAGATAAAAAACACAGAGAAATGACACAGATTAAAGTAAAATAAATAGCAGGCAGCAGTTCAAATTACAAAGTGCTGGGGATATTAAAAAGGAATCCATCATATGTGCCAGGAAAATGCATGTACTATACAGCATTCCTGTGCTGGTCCTTCACTTCTACCTTAGGGGTCACAGTCCACTTTTTTTCCCTTTCAAAGGGAACTGGCTGTTGCCGATGTGCCCCAACTCAAGCCCTTGCCTATTAAGAAAGTAAAGAGCACATCAAGCAAGCATGAAGCTACACATATGCCTTCATTTTCCTTCTTTAAAGACTTTCCCATTGCTCCCTTCCCTGCTGCATCTCTGCCCTACCAGCACAAAGAGTCTATGGTGATGTTGGGCAAGGCAGAAATGTGCAAAAATGTTTAAACAGAAAACAAGGTTGTGCTGTTTGTTTTAACCCAGATAATTTCAGAGTCAAAACTGCAATCCTGCACATATTTGTACCAACACAGCTGAAGGGACATCAGGGAACTTCGCACACTGCATAAAGAATGTAGCACATGACTGCTGGAGAAGCTGTTCAGTCAAATGATTTGCCATGCCCCTTCTGCCTGGGGAGAACAAACTTTAGGACAGGTTCAGTTCATGTGATTGCACTACAAGTTAGGTTCTTGCTCAATGCCAAAGTGTTGCATAGTGAGTCCTTTTACCCCAAGTTAATGTACAAAAGTGATCTTTTAACACTAAGGTCTCTAATCTATTTTTGGCTTCACAGAATCTAAATGAGGATAAGAGGAAATTATACAGGAAAATGGAAATCCAGGGAGTCACCTAAATACCTAAGCAGTGTGTCATGAAAATCACTGTGAATTAGATAAATTTATTACATACTAGAAATAGCAGGAAAAAAATTTTGTCTCTCCAAATGACAAAGTAGAAGGCAGTAGAACCCTACCTTCTAAAACCCACTCATGCATAAACCAGCACAAAGCTCACATTTGCCAGGGTCTTCTATATACTAAAAATACGAATCCCAGAGCACTTCATAGATTTGCAGTCATTCCAGCACCGTCAGATGCCTGTAATGAATGAAAAGCCAAATGTATCTCTTGATATGCAGAAAATCAGAAATAACTTAAAGTTCCAACACAAAAAGAGGGTGCCACTCCTTCCTCTGTTCTTTGGATTATTCTTTTTTTCCGCAACCTTCTTCTTTGAAGAAG
>VWZY01011765.1:1277-40717 GCA_013399075.1 Chloroceryle aenea | reverse complement strand
TCCTTGAACTCTCCTTCAGAAGCTCCCTGCTCATCCATGTGGGTCTCCTAGCACGCCTTCCCAATTTTTTTCTTGATGGCATACATATATCCTGGGCCTGGAGGAAGTCGTATTTAAAAGTTAACCAACTTTCTTGGGCTCCTTTACCCTTCAGAGTCCTAGCACATGGGATTCCTGCAAGCAGTTCTTTGAAGAGTTCAGAGTTAGCACTGTGGAAGTCCAGGGTTGTAATCCTACTTACTGCTCTACTTCCCCCTTCTATAATACTAAACTCTATCCTATCATGATCACTACTGCCTAGGCTGTTCCCAGTCCTAATGTCCCCAGCCAGTCCTTCCTTCTTAGTTAATACTAAGGNTACAGTTTCACTCCCTTTTCCGTGTCCCTTATTTTTTACCCACAAGCTTTCAACTTGTTCAACCCCTCCTGGGTAGAACCTAATACATTTCAGTTGTTCTTGCACATAGAGAGCAACACCACCGCCTCGACTTGCTGGTCTATCTCTCCTGAGTAGTAANGCTACCAGGGAGAGTGTTCTAGAGACCATTTCCAGTTAACTGTAGAAGGCCTTATCAGCACCTTCTTTTTGGTTTGTTGGTCTGTAGTAGACACCCAGTACAGTTTCACTCCCTTTTCCGTGTCCCTTATTTTTTACCCACAAGCTTTCAACTTGTTCAACCCCTCCTGGGTAGAACCTAATACATTTCAGTTGTTCTTGCACATAGAGAGCAACACCACCGCCTCGACTTGCTGGTCTATCTCTCCTGAGTAGTAAATAGCCACCCATAACAACATTCCAGTCATGGGAGCTGTCCCACCACATCTTGGTAATTGCAACTATGTCATAGTTATGTATTCTAACATTTATCTCTAGCTCCTCCTGCTTATTCCACATGCTCCATGCATTGGCATATAAGCATTTCAGAGAAGAAGCAGAGTTTTTAGTTTTCAATTTTTTCATCCAACCATTTTTGGCCACCTCTGTGGCCACTAATCTACCAGAGAGCCCTGTGTCCCCATAGTCACACGTAACACCACTATGCACCTCAAGTGAGACAGCAGACTGAAGGCTGGTGATGAGACAAAGATGTTGCTCACCTGTGGATATCTCATCTCACTTAGAAACCAACTCTTACAACAAGTGCTGAGGGAGGTATGCTTTTTCTGCTTGCTCAGAAAGCAGTAGCCAGAGGCTTCCTCTGAAAAGAGCAGTAAGGAAGAAAGCCCCACAGGGAGAAAGAAATGGCTTGTCTTAGTTTAACTAAACTTATTTGCCCAAATAAGTTCTCCTTCCTCCCTGACACCAGATTTCTTAAACTGGAGTAAATTTTCCCCTACCCAAACTCCATTCTTCTCTGTGGTTTTCTCATGTGACCTGAAGATGGGAAAATACAAACATGACTGGTCCCATCATAGAATGCCTCCATACTCATGTCTACCTCTTGTCCATGAGCTCTCCTAAGGTCTCTGGGATGTGCTGCTGGGGGTGGCATGTTGATTCTGACCCCCTCTGTCTCACAGCTTGGTCATGTGCCCCAAGTGAGACCAAAGGGGCACTCACCCAGCACAGGTATGAAGAGGCTTCACTGTGCAGAGGATATCTGTATTTGGTGGTGGAAAACCCAAGCAGAACATGCTGCAGATTCCCATAGGATAGAGCCCTGCTCTCATCATCTCACCTGGAATAACTGACTGAAAAACAGGTCTAAGGGCACGTGGTGTAAATATGTTTTTGTCTCTTGATATCTCATGCCTTTCTTCTCCTTCAGCTCCTCTAAATTAGAAAAACTGTGCTCACAGTTGAGTTTGACTCCAACTTTAGAAGCGCTCACAGCAACACAGTGCCCTAAGAAATGAAGCAAAACAATCCTAGCCATATGAAAATAAACTCCCCAGTATAATAAACTTCTCTCCCCTTACCTCTGCCCCAACAGAGGAATATTTAAATAACTTGCTTATTCATACACTGCAAAAGGTTGCACAGCTTCCAGGTGCAGGCTCTCCTTACTAAAAGGAGACAGAAAATCAGCACACCTGCAGAGTCTGTTTCTCTGTGCATCAGAGGAAGCTGTTGACAGTTTCAGAACAGGCATCTTTCTTGGGAGAAGCACACTGAGGGTTTGACAGGGGGAACGTCCCTCTGATGCTGCAGTGGTGGTAGCCTAGCATTCACTCACAGCATTTATCACCAGCTGGGTGACTACATTGTTTGCTTCTGCCCTCAGAGTCAACAGTGAGGCTCAGGAATGGGCAAAATGCCAGCATATTCCCAGGGATGCATACGTCAGTGCCAGTTCACTGGTGCCAGAGACTCTGCTGGAAACCTGAGGTCGCTTTTGCCATTAATTGCTCAGATGATTAATTCATGCAATGCTATCTTTTTCCTGGGTGAAGGTTAGGAGGTTATGTACTCTAGTAATGAGGGACATGATGGGAGGCAAAACTTGTGCTCCTTGGTGGTGTTACAGAATCACAGAATTACTGAGGCTGGAAAAGACCTCTCAGATCAGCATGTTAGTGCTAATTGCAACAAACTAGCCACAATGTCCTCTGCATCATCCTTCCTCTTGCAGAAAGGGTATCATTTCTCTTTGCTTGTCCACTCTTTTTCTTAATTTTATTTTTTTGGGGGTGACACACACATATGATGTGTGAGCAAATGCTCATATAGGACTTGTAATATTGTAAATTCTGCCTTAGAGAACTGAAACATAGTGCCCTTAACTTTCACACCACCTCTGTAATAAGGCTTGTTGGTTTAACTTTAACATTTAATTCAGGCTTTTTCCACCTTGCAAATCTCATTCCACATTCCAAAAATTCCACTTATTTATGTCATTTATTTTGTACTTTCCAGCAAGGAAAAAAAACCCAACAATTATTCTCCTTTAAGAAAAAGGAAAGAGGAGAAAAAGCAAGTTTGGTTCTTTTTCCTCAGTGACTGGTATATTTTACTGTGGCATTATCCTCTTAGGGGATGATGCTCTGTTTATGGGGATGTAAGATCACTTTTTAGTCAGTCTAGAAATCCTCCATAAATTTGAGTTCTGCAGTAAACATTCTAGGATTTTTTTTTTCCTTTTTTTTTTTTTTAAGATTTTAGGCTAAAAATCCATTTCCTGCCACTTTAATGGCTAAGCAAATAAGCCCAAAATTCCCAGATGGGCATAACAAAGATCTGCCCTGGCCCAGATACAATTAATAGCTGATAAAAGTGCACTGAGTTGATCTGATAAATCTATTGGTAGGTGAAACTGCTAACTTGAAATGTCAAACAAAACATGCAGGGCCCTTTCAGAACTGTTGTAATAGCAATTTCTTTCAAACAACATCACCATTCTGCCTCATGTATCCCTCCTCCTCACTCAGTTCAGTATTTCTCTTCTCCCCTCAAGCCTCCTTAGCTTTGTCTGGCTTGTGTCCCCAGAGGTGTCTAAAGCCCTGGATCATAAGTTTTCAAGCAGACCTGATATGATCAAATGGAAACCTTCCAGTTCCTAGATATGCCTGTTATTTGTGGGATAAAATGTTTTCCATTTTGTTTAAGCAGTGGGGAAGTCATGCTTTCTCTCCATTCTGGATATTTTTTCACCTCTTCCCATCCTTCGTGGCTTATCATGATATTCTCCTATCTCACCTAGAAGTTATAAAATGTCAAGGCTTTTTTTATTGAATGTTGACAAACAGCAGAGATCTGATTAGCAGTTTCAGCAGATCTGTTACCAGTTCAGTACTGTAGACCCATATATCTCTATAATATGGTTACCAAGGAAAATTAAGTGATTATGTAAAACTAACAATGTCTCTATTAATGGCTGTCACATTCCAGACACTCATCTATTGCCTGTGTAATGGTAAATAATCCTACTGTGTCTGGGCACATCAAATGCTAAAGCAAGGGTGCAATTTGACTTTGTTGCCATTAGCAGACTACACTAGCCACAGGAAAGGTGGCCCAGGGCACATGCTTGTAATTTTGACCCTGCTCATAAGGGAGAAAAAAATAATGAGATAGCCTTGGAAAGCTAGGAGAAAGAGTCTGTGATGTGGCCTTTAGGGTGGAAATGATCTTCTGTCCCGGTGCAAGCACTCTGTTGTAAAGGGCTGAAGTCTGCATTGACACCTGAGTGACATGAAGGGGCAGAAAAGATCATCTGTTTCCCAGAGTGACCTGTGGCAGGCTGTCATGGCCAGGAATCACAGTTGACTGGATCTGGTAGGAAAGACCTCTTTTCCAGGCTTCCTGAAACTGGGAGTATTGCCCTCAAAACACTTCTAAAAGAATAACTGAAGTAATTTTTAAAGGCATATTAAATTTTGCTATAATCTGTTAGACTGGTGCATGAAGCAGCCAGCCAGCTGCCAGCTGGTACAGTACTCCAGACTGAAGAGCATTAGTAGCATTATCTTTCTGTAAGTCAGAAAAAGAAGTCAGAGTTGATGTTAAAGGAGGAAAATGGAAGACTGGAGAGTCAGATGACACCAGGTGTAAAAAGTGTGTTACCTCAAACCCTACATTTTAATTTACAATTTATTCTTACATTTAGTTGACAATGGCAGATACACAGAAGGAAAAACTTTTTTAAACTTGCTGTTTCTAGCCCTTTAAAACTACAAGGTTAGCATGTTATCTGGAGCAGAATGAGATTTTAACTGACTCTTACTCCCATCCAACTGAATGGAGAAAGTCCTACTCCACTGGGACTCAGGACTTCCAATCCTGGTGGAAAAAAACAGCGAGAAATACTTACACCATACCTCTTATGTAGCCAGTGCAAAATATTTTTCATCTGGAAGGACTGGTAGACTTTCAACTTCTCTAAATTATCTTCATAAGCAAACTCAAGCATATTTATATAAGACTTTTAGGAAAGCAAAACTAATAGCAGCAGAATGTTCAGCTCCAAGATGATTCAGACCTTTAAAATCTGTTTAAAATACAGTAACACTCCTTTTTTTAGGTAAAATATATTTTAATATAGAGAATCTTGGCCCTGTGTGATTGTCTTATTCTGTATAATACAATGAACATATCTGTTATGCTGTCACCCTCATCCTGCACTTAAATCTGTAATTTGTTGGGTTTAGAGTAAGACTGAACAACCCTGTAGTAAATTGCAGCCCAGGAGCATGTCAAAGACCTTCTTGGCTGCAGAAACACTTTTGACTGACTCTGCAGAACAAGCTGATAAACTCCAGAGGAGGATGTTAGAAAATATAAATCCTCCTTGGAGAAAGCAAGAAAATCAAGAATTTTCTCATTTAACTTATCAGCACAACACAGTTGTTCATAGCCACTGCTGTAGTGGCAGTGTACAAAAGCAATGGAAATCTGGGGTAAAGAATGACCACCTGGGCCCAGAGGTGATGGACTGGGCTTTCTGTCCCCGAGTCACTGCATACACCTCTGATGCACTGTGCCCATCGCAGGCAGCTGCAAGGCAGTGTAGACACAACACATCTGCAGTCTAAATATGAGCCAGCAGTGTGCCCAGGTGGCCAGGAAGACCTACAGCATCTGGCTTGTATCAGAAATACCTGAAAGGAGGTTGTAGCAAAGTGGGGGTCAGTCTCATCCTCCAAGTAACAAGCGACAGGACAAGAGGAAGTGGCTTCAAGTTGCACCAGGGGAGGTTTACATTGGATATTAGGCAAAATTTCTTCATCAAAAGGGTTGTCATGCACTGGAACAGGCTGCCCAGGAGACTGGTTGAATTGCCATTCCTTGATATGTTTAAAAGTCATGTAGCTATGGTGCTTAGGGACATAGTTTAGCAATGGACTTGACAGAGAGGAGTTAATGATTGGACTTGATCTTAAATGTCTTTTCCAGCCTAAATGGTTCTATGTTTCTGTTGGTCAGGGAATCACACTCAGTTGCCCAGCTGTTTTCTGAAATGGGCTTGATAAAACCATATAGTGTGGAAAGTTAGGAAGCATTTATTCCTTTTTTAGCCCTGAAGTTTTTGGTTTTGCTGCTTCAAGATGAGACTCAGTGCCTGTATTTTCCTTCTGGCTGCTAAAGCATTAAAGCGCTTTGGTGAGAGGGGCTGGAGGAAATGCTGCACTCCCTCTGGCAGCTGAAGGCTGCTGTATTTAGCTTGATGCATCTATCTAAAATAGGGCTGTGTGTATTTAGTTAATCTTGCAGGCAGGCTTTCTTACTTCAGCAGCCTTGTGAAGTTTCTTTTACCAGGATTGAGAGGAGTAGGCGAGGTGCGGGGGGTGCTGTTTTATAATAAAGCTGAAAGAGGCTGACAGGAATTAACTTGGCTTACTTTGGGCAACCTTAATAATTCAACAGAGCCTTTCAGTCAGGGCTTCCCCTGCTGTTCCCCACAGGGGCAGTTCCATGTATGAGAGTTTCCTGAGGCCATTAAACACACCAGCTCTTAAGAAACACGGGACATAGGAGGGGACAGTGCCTGTCAAGACCTAGAGCTGACAATCCCTATTAATGTGCAGGCAGGCTTTTCCTAAGAGAATTCTTTGATGTCTCCAACTTGGCCACAGTTCATGGGCTTCTAGCTTTGCATGTCATGCCTCTGTCTTGAAAGAAAGTGCCACCTCTCTTGCTGAGCCCTGCAGTGAGTCTGTGTATCTACTGTCTCTCCACTAAGAGTGACTCACAAAAAGAACAGGGTGGTGCCTTTAGTCACCTGGGGCAGTTGCAGATCTTCTGAAGTCACTAGTTGGTGTCTCCTGCAAAAGTCACACCAGCTGTGAAAGATCATCTTCTTTCCATTGTAAAGAGAAAAGGATCAAAGTCAAATCCCAAACTTTTTTCTTTCAATGACAATCCCATTGAAGTTGATGAGAATTTTGCTTGAGCTGGAAGGGAAGGAATTGGTTCTCTGCGTTCTGAGATAGTTGCCAGTTAAATAAGTAGCATTGTGAGTTTTTGTCTAAACTCCGTTCTGCTCACTTGCACACAATATTGGAGTTTGGTAAATGTCCTTGTAAAAGTATTGCAATAATCAGAGGAAAACATGAGACATGAGTTTCTGCATTGCTGTGCCATTTTGTCTCTCAAACAGAAAAGTTTTGTGGCCAGCTTTGGTTGCTTGGAATAAATAATAACACTAACATGCTGTTAACTCGTGATATCCAAACCTCATAATACTCCTTCAAGCCCACTGTGAGGAGTATTCAGCCAGCAGCATTTCAGTGCAGCATGTCTCCACTGAAAGACAGCTCATCAGCTGTGAGGCAGGCTCTGGAAAAGCCATCTCTGAAAATTTGTTTGAAAAAGAGAGCTTATGAATGAGTGGGATATTTGATAAAACAGTTCCATGTTGCAAGAAATTTTGGAATATTTGTTATGGAGTTTTGCAGAAGAAAATATTTTGAAATGGCAAAATGTCTGTGATCAGTCTGGCTTTCAGCCTACTCTTATAAATACAAAAATTTTCAGCCAGACCATTCTTAGCCCAACTCTGTATGTCCCCTTGCACTGTAATTCCTCACATACAGCTGAAAAGACCTTAGTGCTTCCATTTGGAAAAACCTCCACCTTCAGCTCTGCCTCTGGCAGTCTGCCTTTCTCTCTCCTTGGTTGTCAGATGGTTGTGGTCTGCTGAGGACCCTGAAATAGTTCTGAGGTAGTTGTCCTCTGGCTTGAAAACAGAGGGAACTCCAGCAGGCTTTAATTCTTAGTGAGGAGTCAACAACAGCCAATTTCTCCAGCACCTCCTACACTTGGGCTAACAGAAGCAATAGCTAGTTACCTTCACGTGATGATGTCAAACTAGTAAATTTTCACAGAGCAGAGTAGGTGGTGAAGAATGAATAGACTATTTAGTTGTCTAACCTCCTAAGTGCATGTTTTGATGTTTAGTGGTAGAGCACCAAGGGCTACAGGCAGGTAAGAAAAATCCTGATTTTTCAGAGAGAGAATATCACATCCCTGTTTCATAGTATGGTCAGGGCTAGCAGCTGGGAGGTGAGGTGGAATAATCATAAGTAATAATTTTCTGTGAGCCTCTATGAGCCTCTAAAGAGCAATTATGAAAACCAAAATGCAGCCAAGGTGTCCATTTTAACTAACAGGAGGTTCTGCACTTCCTCTTGGCAAAACTCACATTTCTTTGCTAATGTAGAGCAGTCATTATACTTAGGAGGTGGAAATACTCTGTTACTACCTAGGTTTTTTCCAACACAGTTTCTCTAGCCAGAAGGTTCCTGCTGCTGCTTCATTAGTATTAAAGAGCATCAGACAGGTGCTGTGGTTGCACAGAGATGCCAGCAAAGACTAACAGTTTGATCAAAGTCTGCAGCCTTGCTAGCAAGACAAGCTTGGTGGGTTGTCGCTGGCAGCAATGCCAGGAGATGGGCTCTGCCATGAGGCTCAGTGAAGAACAGGCAGAGGGAGGACAGGGCCAAGGCTGACAAACCAGCTGCCATTTCCTGCATTGCTTGGCAATGTTCCTTGTTCAACCTTCAGGGTAGTGCAAACTGAAAAATCACCTCAGGTAGGGATTGCTGCCAGACACTGACTAGCCCTGCAGATGATGCACTGGCAGCAGCTGATGCTCAAGATAGAGCTTCCCAGGAGACAGCTGCTACTTTACAGCATGAACATCTGAGCTCTTCTGGGGTGCTTAAGCAAATGTCTTTGTGTTGGGGAATCATACGGTCATGTAGTCCCTGTTTAAGTCGGATGATCATTACAGCTGAGCAAAATCTTGGGCTTTTAGGGAGCTGTTGCTTTGCTCTTGCTGCAGTGGTGATGGCTTAGACACAGGGCTGGTTTGGGACCACACCGCCGGGTATTTACAAACTGGGTTTGGAATTGGTTCTGTAAGCAGGAATTATAAACTCACAGCAGGAGTTATCGGGAGAAACTACACAAGCCTCTAAAGATCCCTAATGATCCCAGTCTTTAAATCTATTTGATTTTTTACAAGTGCTCTGCAGTGCTTTCATAGTAATTGAAGAGATCTGAAGCAATTATCCTCTTTCAGAAATGAGATACTAATGATGTGGAGCTGAAGAAAGAAGAAAGCAACTGATTAAGATGATAATAGTGAAGGGCTTTTATGTATTTGTTATCATGCAGCGTACATGATTATTAGTGCTCATGATACGACCCTCTCTTGACCTGGTTTTACATGTGGATTTCCATATGAAGTGATTTAACCATGGTTCTTCCTTCAGCACATAGGAAAATACATGTGGATGTGCAGGGTCTGTCACGAACACGTGAAGGAGATCCACTGCTTCTATGGAGTTGAGTGATGATACCAGATTTTCATAACCCCATCACTCACTGGCTCTTGTTCAGTTACTATGTTTTCACTGGAGTAGATGGGAAAGGAGACAGAGATCCTCATGTCTAACGTGGCTTATTTATAAAGATCACCCACACACAACTTTCCTACACAATTAACATCTTCTGGGTATCCACATCAGTTTTGGCAGTGATCAGCTCTGAAATTGGACTCCAGTGACATTAGCAGCTCCCAGCTGAGCTGAGAACTCTGTGTATTCTTCCATGTTAAAAAGTATTGCATTTTTCAGGTAGGTTTGATTTTAAACAGTTGCCATACTTACTTTGTATGTTATAGAATACTTCTGCAATCTGTAATTATATCAGTGCACATCTCAGTCTCTCTCAAACTTGACCCATTTTAGCCCTTCCATGCTTTATTTATCAGAAATATTGTTATACAATCAAGCCCACTAAGGCAAAAAGCATTTAAGTGATTTGCTCAAAGTAAAAAGTCCATAAGAAAAAAAAAAGTGCAGATAGGAACCTCTCTATCTACAGAAACCATAAGATTGGTTTCCTTTTGTGTGTAATCTTAAAATAGAGAATATACCTTTGTGTGTTTTCATGAACTCACTGACATACTTCCTGCATATTGCCATGCAGGAAGATCATCTCTGCACTTTAGCTCAAGCCTATGGAAAACACTGAATATGCAAGTGCCAGCTCAGGCAGAATTTGGCCAGTCGCCTTAACAGGGGGAGGCAAGGCTCCAGAAGTGCATAGTTTTATGCAAAGCTACATGGGATAAACATACTTCCACAGCCTGCAGTAGTTAACACTCTGAAACGTCTGAAATCTTGAAGCTGAGGAGTTGTACCCTAGGCTTTGTTTTGTTTTGTTTTTTTTCAACCAGTTCTGTGACTGTGAAGGAATGATAAAGCCATGCGTTTATTACAAGGTGGCTAGTTTCAACACACAAGCTTTTATACCCTGGTCTTTCTAAACCTAGGGGCTCAGGCATTGAGCTGAGGTGCTCTGAGAGGGGATTGTCACACTTACTGGGGTGAGAAGTGTGTAGGTGGTACATGGTGCACGCAAAAGAGATGTATTACACAAACCCACACAGATGGGTGAATTCATCCCCATGTGATGAATAATAATCATGCAAAAAAAAGTAAAGAAAAACAGCTTCTGGAAATGCTCAGCACATTTTTGATTGGTCATCACAAAACCTGAGATGCACATAACTGGCTGAACCCCTACAGTGCTCCAAAGACCTACCCATGCTTGTTTTCTCTGATTTTTTGGAGTGTGTGTGGATAAGTCTCTCCTGTCAATCTCCTACCACTTCTACATAACATGAAAGAGTCAAACTCACTTACAGTTGTGTTGAAAAACTTGCCCAGAGCTCAGTAAAACATTCTTTCTCTTCCATTATCAAAAGAAATCAGTAAGTGTGCTTAAATTCCCAGCTTCTTACTCTTTTTGTATTAAGTGCTGCTACATGAGAGGGTCAAGTATGGTCAGAAAGCAAATAAGCACCTTGGTGCACAAAGGCAAATTGAAGGTTCTACTTGTCTAAGTATGTGCTGTTCACATCCTCACGTTAAGTAAATCTCATGTATTATGAGGGATTCCTTGTCATATGGGAGAAATCTGGGAAACTGGGATATGGTGGAGCCTGGAATGGTGCAGGGGGCAGTGGATGCAAACAGCAGCAAAATCTAGATGGAATGTATTAGCACTACAGATGGCTTAGAAGACTTTAGATGTTTGAAGGAAAAGCTTTTACCCCCTAGAAGCTTATAACATTTGGGAAAGTAATTGAATTTTTGTAGCATTTTAAAATGAGTTAAAATCATGATTGCAAGTATTGCAGAGTCACATTTGAAGATACATTATTGGGAAATATGCAATCCATTTTTGTCTTCTAAATGTACAAAAAATAATTCACTTTGTAATCTAAACAGAAAATCCTTCTTAGCATCATCAGTTAATTAATGATTATCTATTTGGTGTATAATAAGACCTCTCAGTGAATTGTTTCTTCCCTTTCATGGCCTGCAGAATGTATTTTTCCTCCAACAGATCTAGTTAACTCTATAGTAACAAAATATTCTGCTTATCTTTATTTTGAATAACCAGTCTATTGTGGCAGATTTGAAATACAGTAGAAGGCAAATGGTATAGGAATAAGGAAGAGTCTGTGATCATAATCAAGACAGAAGCCCCATTAGCAGTGGGCAGGCTGCTGCAGTTTCCTCTGAAAACCTGTGAGTTGTCAGTCCCTTAGGCATCTTTTATCTGAATGAGCCCTGATGCATATTGACAGGTCCTACATATTAAATACATCAAGCTTCTTGAATTTATCCAGATCAGCGCTCTTCAAAGCAGTGTGTCTCTCAGCTGAAGGAAGTCCCTGCTCTGTTAATGGCATGGCTGGTACAGCTCTCAATCTTATCACCAGGAAATCAGGACTTGTACAGTTACTGAAGGAAACTTAGAGCATGTCTTACAACCACATAACTTGAACTGCATCAGATCCAAGACTGGGAAGGACAAAGACTGGAGCTTGAGAGCTCTGCTTCCCTTCTTCCAATTTCATCTGCTCAATACACAGAGCATTTCTCTCTACAGGTTCTCCAGTTTGTACAGCTGTCCTTTGCTTTTCTCTAATATAATTGTGAGAAGTCACTTCGACATGTGCCTAAGTATTAGCCTTAATGGAAGCATTACTGTCATTATTGCTTGGGGTGGGAATGACCACAATACTCCAGGGAAATAAGAAATGGAGACAGTATGCCAACTCAGCTGACTTTCAGATTGAGATGGCTCTATAGTATTTAAGGATTAGAACAGGATATCTTTGCCCCATCCTGTCTGTTCCAGTTAAGCTGGCTCTGGCTTTGCTGATAAGCAAGTATTGATATTGAATACGGACAGGCCACAAAAGGCCTCCCTAAGCTCGTTGACAAGGGGATATTATCACTGAGACAACTCTGTGGCTGTTAGGTGCCAATGGGATTTCCACAGCGAGAATAAAAAGAGGAAATAACATAATGTTTCCAAAAAGTAACACATCATAATTTGTTCTTGGGGATATTAAAGCCATAGAGTATTATCATAATATTTAGGTTTATTTTTCAAGATTGTTTATGGCTGTAGTCATCTTCCTTTGCAATCCACTTGAAAGCCTGATGATCTTACAATGACATTTTGTAATTTTAAACTCATTTTTTTTCCCCCTTCTTCTTTTCTTCACTTGCCATTATGAAATAACAGGCAAAAGAGGAAACAGACTGACTCATTTTTCTGTACTGAGTGTAGCTCTTGGGAAATGGTCCCATTTACACTCAGTTTGGTATGTGCAAACCCATTGTCTTCAGGACCAGATAAGGCAAACCCCCTATGGTGAAACTGCTACATAGAAAGCACTGACAGCTTTGCAAATTGAGAGAAATAATAAGATTTATGAAGCCTAGACTTGCCAGTTAAATAGCCACCCAGGAAAGCAGAGCGGATTTTTTAAGGCCTACAAGAATGCAGCAATAAGACAAGGGAATTGTTTCATCTTTTTGTGTATTGGTGGCTTAATGAAGCACACTGAACATTGTAAAACAATTAATTTCTGACAAAGAGACCTCCTGGTATCTCTGAGGGTCTCTCTAAACAGAGAAATGGGATGCACAAGACATTTCTTGTGAAAATCTTTAAAGAGCAAGTTTCCAAAGGAAATCAGTGCTGCTGTTAAATGTAATGAAGAATTTGGGAAGCAAGTGAAATTCTGGCAAGTAACTGTCTAACACATAAAAGAGAATTTGGGTTCTGGGTAGCATTGTCCTGATGTCTCTGCTTCCATGGCCTGCCACCCCCTCCAGCTTTAAGTCCTGAGTTTTTTGCAATCACCTCAGAGACACAGCATGGCTCTGCCAGTGTCAGTCATAGTAGATGCAGTTTCCAGAAGTATCTCTGGCACTAACATGCACAACCCTCCCTGAATTTAGGTGGAATTTGTGCCATAGTTTTACATGCTTTGGGAAATTTCCACCAGTGTCTACATTATTGTCGTATTGCACTGCTGGTGCTTGGGAAAGCTCCCTTCACAATGAAAACCAGCATGGAAACTCTGCTTTCCTCTGTTCTTCAGGATGATATAGAGTCTTTCCAACCATTATGGTTTTTGTCTATGCTTCATATATAAAAACGTGGGGGTTTTGGTAGGGTATCCTTTTTCTAATTCCTGTAGTTTTAATTAACTGATTTATGGAGTTTCAGCTTGCATTAAAAAATGCCAAGAAATGTTTGAACAAGTGAGCCTCTTGAGGCTCACAGCCAAAACTGTGGCAAGTGAGGTAAAAACCCAACAAAAGTTCTAATTATTTTCAGAACTATTTGTTTTATTCTGCTTTCAATGCTTATGCTATGCCAAGCTTGGGAGTGTTGAAGCCATTCAGGGTGAAACATGGAAAGCCTGACAATAATAAAAAATATCTCTTGCTTTCCTCTTTTTGAAAACATATGTGGAAAGCCATTTAGATGGATTTGGAGCTTCTTAACATGTATGTCTCTGCACAGAAGTCCACTCTTATGATGTGTCAATATGCCTGAAGGTAGAAAGGGACACATGAGAATATCTTAAAATGCTAATGTATGCTAATTTCTATCCACAAAATGGCTGTGAGAGGTATTATTACTAGGTGTGAAGCATCCCCTCATCTTTCCATCCTTCACAGGACAGAAGTAAGTGTGCAGCTCCCTTATGGCAAGGTGGGAGCAATAATGGCTAATACTGACATCGGTGTTGGCTTTCTATCTTGCCACGCCAGCATTGCTCCACTGAGGCTGTCAAGAGCAGGAATCAGATGCAGGCCGGCGTGGTCATGTCAGTTCACTACCTGGCATCATGGGTAACAAGCTCAGGGGAAATCTAAGCACGATTAACAGATGTCAGTCAATTGAGTTTGGTTCCCTCCGGATGCTACTGCACAATAGAAAGTAATCCAGCAAGAGATTTAAGTGAACATTTTGTTGTCAACAGGCTTTCTGAGATATCTTGCATCTCCGCGGAGCATATCCTTGAGAATAAGCAGCTAGGTGCCTGGCTGCTGTCAACATCCTGAAGGAGCAGATTGCTTGCCCTCCCTTACCCTTCCAAAAATATCATCCAGGAAGTTTAACTGCATGTTAGTATGGGGCTGACAGTGCCAACCTCTTTGCTGTTGTTTTCAAGGTCAGCTCCAATTGACCTTGCCCTTGCTTCATTTAGTTGCTTAAATCTTTTCCTTTTGGTTCCCTGACTGTGGTCTGATTGTTGGAATTTCTGACTGTTCCCACGTTGCATTTTGGTTAAACTGATTCCCCTTACTTCCTCCCTTTCTGCTTGTGCCTTCTCCTTTTTCTGTCCCTTTATCTCCTGCCTACTGTCTTTCTTCAGGACTTGTTTATTCTACTGTGCCTTGTTTATTATTTCCCCATCCTGAAATGTTACTCCGATCCCCAACCTGCAGTTCTACAGCCCAGGTGCCCACTGTTTTCTCTGCTAGCTTTTGGGAGTAGATGTTTCACACAGCAGCAGATTACTCCTGCATGATAGGGAGGCAGCTCCTGTATTGCAGCTTGAGGAACTCAACAGGAACTTCTGCCTCACCTGGAAGCAACCCAGTATTTGAGCTGTGCAGGGGGCTACAGGCCTTCCTATGGGCAGATTTGTGCCTGGTACAGGATGAAGTAAGTGACTTGTCTTCATGTGAGCTAAGACACTTGTGTGCACAAAGGCAAGGTACATCTTGACACAGCAAAGCCACTGATAACTTCCTTTTTAAAAAAGAGAAAGACCATTTTAATTAATTAGCCAACTCATTCCAAAAAATGTATGTAATGAGAGGAGGATGCTCTTAGCCGTTGCTTTGACAGACCAAACATCAAAGGTGGGTTTCCATCCCCCATCCCAGGGCACACCCAGGCATAACTCTCTGCTGTAACAGTGTCATCCTGTTTGAATTTAGCCTCCATGTGCTTTGCTGGAGGGAGATTTCCCTGTAACATCAGTTGCTTAAGTTTCCTCTCCTCCCTTCCCAAGTCAACAGCACGCAGTCCAGTCTTTGCAGCAAGTGGAGGCAGTGCCAGCCGGCAGCCAGCCAGCAGAGTGAAAGGCCAGCCTCTGCACAGTGTCCCAAACTCCCAAAGACAGAAGACTTTTTCCAGCTCCCAGTGTCTCCTGGGCAGTATCTTCCACTACTAAACCCCTGGTTGAAAAAAAATGACAGGTTGCTGTAAATAATGCTGTTTAAAAATGTCCAGGAGGTGAGTTGACATGCCCTTGCAATAAATATGATAAAATGATTATTATAAACAGTATCCTGAAGGACACAATTTGGGAAGTCTTGCTGTGAAGGAAACCTGTGTGCCTTCCAGGTGCATCACAAGGTATTCTGGCCCTTCCCAGCCCTGGGCCATCCTACACCACAAGCCTCCATACCCTTCTACAGTGCAGGGAAGAGCAGAGACTTTTGCCCATTTCTTTACTTGCTGATGCATTGCAAGGAGCCCATGTTCTTTTAGAGAGTGAAAAGCTCTCAAGAGGGGAAGCAGCCGTGCAAGTGCCTGGCAGTGGGGGTGAAACACTTTTAAGAGCATGTAAATCCTGCTGGACTCTATCCCGGGGATTTTGGCTTGTAAAAAGAGCCTTGTCCAGCCGGTAGAGCTGCGGTCAGGTTCCCTCCCGTGGCTGAGAGCTGCCACAGCAGGAGCCAGCAGCTCTGCGATGCTGTGCAAAGCATGCAAGGGTCAGATATCTCATACTGATGTTGCTTCTCTTGAGACTGGTATTGAAATCTCAGCTCTTGATGGTTAATGTCGAGGTCCTCTAAAACAGCATGTCTACTTGTTGTACACAGTAATGGGATAGTCATTCAGAGCTCTTCTGACAGTAGACAGATCTCTGGGTTGCTGCTCTTAACTAGGACTGGACCTACTTTTGAGTGGACTGTCATTGCAGTGAGGGGATATTTCTTATTTGTCTCTTGCAAGGTATAAAACACAGGTTCCTGAGCAGACGACAGTGCAACTCTTTTTTACACAGCCTGTAGTGTATAAATTCCCCAAAGTCTTTGTAGGCTCCATACTCTGGTCATCCAGGACAGGTAGCTCTCTGCTGGCACTCCCAGTTACTGCAGTAGGACATGAGTAGGCTGTGTGGGTATCTAGCTCATAATTCACAGATTCTATATGTTACCTGCCTTTTGGAATAACTGCTGCATAAATAGTTGGTGTTACTGAAAAGCGCTCACTGGCGCCTGCATTTGCTGATGTTGTGCAGTCACTGGGTGCACCAGGACTGGGAGGGAAGTCAGCACAATGCCTCAAGATATGTTATTGACTGTAAATGTGGCAGGAAGTAATTAAAAATTTCCTGAGCTATTCCCTGGGAAAAGACTACCTCCAGGCTCTAGCAAAGTCAGAGGATTTGTACTGCCAAGGCTGAGAAAACAAAAGCAAAATTGGCTCTAATAAGCCAATGTCAGCAGCTTCAGCAGGGAGTCCTCTACTCCAGATGGATCCTGTGCCCATGGGGTCAGGGTGGTGATGGATGACAAGATCTGGGGGATATGTGCCAAGGGGCTCTTTGTAGCTTGCTTAGACAGGCTCTTCCGAGCCTCCCTAAGGCCCTGGGAGCTAAGAGAGGTAAGGACATAGGTCTGAATCCTTTGTCTCTAATGCTTTGTAAGTCCCTATAGGTGAAAATAAATGACAGCATATTTTAAAAAAGCCATTTGGTTGCTCCAAGTGCTCTGAGCCACAGCTCCAGAAGAGAGATTCACAGACACCGAAGTCTCTTGGACAGACTGGGAAAAGACACTTTCCTGCCATCAGGAGGCAAACAGAGACTAAACCAGGCAGGTGAAGGCAAGGAGCCCCAGTATTGTAGGGGCTTGAAGGGGTTAGAGACATGATTTAATGATAATACCAGGAATTTATGTAACTCATCTCACTTGATGTATGGGATAACTCACTTATTTTGCTGCAGAAATGTCTATCTTGAAAACCATTTGTGTTTTGCTAGCAATATATTTCCTTATTATTTTTTCCTGCCAAATCTCACCAACCAACCTCTGGTCAAGACTCAGAGTCTGCCTCAGCAGATAAAAGGTCTTGGGGAATTACTGTGGAAATATCATTTCTGGGCTATGCCTACAGGTGGGGAAAAAAAAAAAAGTAACTACTAACTCTGTGAGAGTACTTATCTACTGAAAAACTCAGTGTTCTGGGTAAAAACAAAGTCATCATATTGGGGTCATGGGAAAAGAGCCAGATAGTTAAATTTCACAGTGTTCATTCTCTCAATGGAAAAGATGAGCACAGTAAGAGACCTTTCTTCTTAAAACAAAACAAAACCCCCAACAACAGAAAAAAGAAAAAAAAAGAAAAAAGAAGTATGTGAAGATTAGACAGACAAACCTCCAGGTTTGAGTACCTGCAAAAATGCTGTAAATTCAATAGTCTTCTGTGTCTAGCAACCACCTGCATGCACCTGGCTCAAAGTCTAATTCTGAGTGCTGAGAGCAGCAGGGACACAAAATAGTAGTTTGAAGCTGCCAATGAACTTGATCAAGATGTGTATGGAGATTTTTTTACTGTTTTTTCTGCATGCTAATTAAATTCAGAGCCTTGCTTACAGTCCTGACAAAGATGGTACCACCTTTTTATCCTCTTGGATCATTTGCTGGTTATTCTGTAACAAGCATGTGTTCTTTTTAATTGACAAAATACCAGAATGTCTCTCTTTTGAAAATTAACATTTATGGTCAGAATAATTTTTCTTTCCCCACAGTGAACAGTTTTAGAAATGGTAGCCTCTGCACTTGTGCAAACTGAGCTGCTCTCACCAGAAATTGTTTTGGGATGAGAGCAAGCCATGAAACATACTTTGTCCTGTTTGGCTGTTCCAGTGCAACATACTACATAGAAACCTGTAGTCTTTTTTCTCTTGTTGTTGATTAAGACACCCATTTAAAAGGTCAAACCAGTTTTTCTTATCTAACATGTATGTCTTTGATTCTCTTCCCACAGGAGAGAAAGAAAATACAGCTGCAAAACTAAGGCATATTTCTCCAGCACAATTTCAAGGGCGACTGCCTGCTTTCCTGGACGGCAAACAGGTACCCTACCCTACACAAAGAAACATTCCCCAGAACTTGTGACACCACTGCTCAGCCTCACTCTTACTTGGAAGGTTTCCACGCAACACTGCAACAATGAATTTCCTCCGGCGGCGTCTCTCAGATAGCAGTTTTGTGGCAAATTTGCCCAATGGCTACATGATGGACTTGCAGCGCCCTGACAACTCCACGAGCTCCCCAGTTTCTCCTGCCATGGAGAGAAAGCATCCACAAAAACTGCAGCCCTCACACTCTTCCTCTACTGGCACCAGCATCTTCAGCTCCATCTCCAGTGCCATGAAGCAAACCACGCAAGCAGCTGCAGGACTGATTGATCACTCAGCCAGCCCCACACCACCTGTGGCCCAGAAACCCAAAATCCTCCTGGTAATCGACGATGCGCACACGGACTGGTAAGTCATCCCAGTACTCCCTGCTGAATTCAACTCCACAAAGCTTGGGAGATGAGAGGGATCTAGGAAGCATGGGGCATCTGCAAGGGGTGTACACAGATACTTGCACATCCAGGTCAGCAGCTCTGGCCCCAGGTCAGCACCTGGCTGGTGACTAGTGTAAATGGCAAAGCAAGTTTTTCTCTTATCTTGAAACAAATGTTCATTTGGTACTCCTTGGCAAACTTCTTCACAGCCTCAATATATGAACAGGCATTGGGCATCCTTGGCTCAGGTGAGATGTCACATTTAGTGGTGCTCCTAAGCAGTTACATCTGAAGGTGTGTTAGTGATGTGGTTCAGCACTGTTTGTGCTGACTCTGAAAATGAAAAGGGATAATCTCCCCAGCTCTCGGTCTCTCTTGAGCTTTTCTCTTTATTCAAATTTGTACATAAATTACAAAAAGATAAGCCAAGTTTACTACTGCCAATAGTAATGACTGGAGTTCATTTGCTGGTGAAGTACCCTTCAACTGCTAGGCATAGAGACTATTGGCAAAAGGTTCTCAGGCTCAGGTGAGCCTCAAATTTGTCTTGTTTGTGCAGGTCTCTGTTTACAGACCAACATTTGAAAGTTTGTTTCATGTGATACTGGGCAGCAGAGGACATTTTCCAAACTAGGACGACTTAAGTCTTCTGAAATGTTAAAAAAATTACTTACTGCTTGCTGTGCTCCCTTTCAAATTTGGCTGGATTAGAAATCTTTAGGCAAGCTGGCCAGGAGACTTGCATGGGGAAAATCCAGAAGGGAAGCACAGGCAAGGGGATTGTATTTAAGAATTCAAAATTAAAGAAGTCAGGTTACCAGGTCTTTGCCAAGGGGGATTATTTTATTGTTGCTTTCATCCCACACCAGTCTTTTGTGAAGTTGTCACCTTTGGTCTTCTCTGCTTTCCCAGGAAGGTGGGGACAAGGTGGGACCTGCCTCCCTGGGTGTATCTTCACAAAGCAAGAACTTAGCTAAAAAGAGGCAATGACTGAGTGCAACTAGGTCAGTCTTCTTCAGCAACTTGAAGTAAGAAAAAGAAACAGTGGGATTTTTCTAAAAGGAAAAGCAACTTATTAACTGAGTGAGAAAATCCCTGATATGGTTGTTGTTGTATCAAATGTTTCACTGGCCTAGTGTCTTTTATCACAGTAGCAGCTTCTCAACATCGGAGAGTTCAGTAGGCAATACCAGTCTGTCTCAGCCCTGATCTCCTCTTCCTGAGTGCACCCACAAGCCTCCCAGCAGGCTGATGCTCACCATCCTGCCTCTGCTTCAGAGTTTTTGCAGTTCCTTGAAGATGCTGCCAGGTGGCAGTCCCTTAACATAGCATCCTCCAGCTGGGGATAGGAGTGCCTCTAATGCACAGCTCTAGCATCTGGGGCTGAGCCGGCACCGTGTAGTCCAACAGCTGTAATCAGAGAGGAAAGTCCAAGCTCAAAAGCCAGTCTAATTTTTCCTTGAGATTAATAGTACTGAATATAGTCTGAGCAGAGGAAAGGACAAGGAGGGGTTGGACTCTGTTGCAGTGTTTTCATGTTTTAAAACACACACTGCGTTCGAATCCCTGCCTTTATATCTCCCAGCTGCTCTTCTATCATACAGACTTCGTGATCTGTGAGCTGAGCTTTCCCAAGCAGCAGCTGCTGGGAGACATAAAGAGGAAGTGCTGTCTTCACACATGTGTAAACACCCTGCACTTCCTGCTGTCTTGGCTCTCCCTCTGCTCTTGAACTCTGCAGTTTCTATACACGATGGGGGGACCCCTTCCATTTCTCAAAGCTCTGTGCCTTTATCCACAGGTTTGCAGATAACAAGTAATGCTGCTTGCAAAGACTCTTTGCCTTCACTCTAAGGTTGTGAGGACACTGAACAAAATTAGTGTATGCATTTGTGACCACATCCTGACATATATATGACATGAAACCCAAGGAAACAGCCTTACTAACTCTTGCCTGCCACAGGTTTCCATGGCTCTTTGTATCATGGACAGAAACATATGCCTACATATCCCCAGCCTAAGGTAGCATATGGTCTTTCCTGAGAAAGTGTACCAATGCAACTACTCCAGTAGGCCACAAGTGCTACTTAGCAGTTCATATCTCCAGGAAACTCGGTGAGCCCTTGAGAGCAGCAGCTCCATGGGTCTGGGGAAGTTTATTCTTGGTAAGGTATGTCTGAGCAATGCCTGTCATCTTATTGGTCTCAGCCAGGGTGATATGTGAGCTGAAGATGATCAGCCCAAAGCAGCAGTGTTTGCCTCGTGAGTGCACAACTGAATGAGCTGGTTATCCAGGTATTCTGGCTGTTCACTGCATCAGAAGCAGTCCCATAGTTATGGAAGGTGAACAACAACCCACTGTCACTTCTGTGCTGGTCATTTGGGGTTTGGAAGAAGCATTATATTTGCAATGTATTTCTCCTCTGCCTGCTCTAGTTCTTGCTACTTGTGAAAGCTTTGTATCTGGTTTTCAAGAAACCCTTTCCTTCTCCTTTTGAAATAGTTAATTCTACTAGAAAATATCCCCAAGAAACAACCACCGAAATGCTACCTTTATTTTAAGGGTGAGGGGATTCCACAGTGCCTCCCCCTTCATAGCAAGTTACACGGGGTTTACAACAAGGACTAGCTTGTTCATAGACAGGAAGGGTGAGAGACAGGGGAATCTGCCATTTGATTTCTCTTCTCTAAATGAAAATACATTCTCATAGTTGGAGACCATAGTAATATTGCCACGCCAGACATTAATTTATCATCACTGTTTGTATTACAGCAGAGGCAAAGAGCTGTAACTGTGGATTAGGATGTGGTGTTGCACAAGTGCATGACAAAATACTCTAGCCACCCAAATAGAAAACTACATGTTGAATGCACTTTAAAGGGACAAATGACAATCCTTTCTATTTTTAAGGAGCTACTGTGTCTCTGAAGGAAGAGTATAGCACTTAGCTTCATTCAGAGAGGTCTGGAGGAAGCAAAGACCATGCATGGGAATCCATAGCCTGTCTTCCTTCATAAAATCCTTACCACTCTCGACATGCAATATGCTGTTTTATTCAAAAGACAAGTATGGTAAAAATAATGTGAGCCCCACAGAATATGATCAGCTGCTTTCTGCATTAACAGCAGTGAAAGAAAGGTCCATTCTATTAAAAGCAAGGGAACTCACCCAGCTTTCTGTTAAAGTGGCAACAAATTTTCCATCTGTCTCCAAGACCTGGCTGTAGCACATTGCAAGGAGGCACACAGCAAATCTGCCACATGAAGGATGTGCATGAAAGGAAAGGCTACCTGTATGGCTCCATCATGCTCTTGTTTGTGACAGGCAGCCCTCAGAGACACCCACAGCAGTGAATGTATCCGTGTACTGGCACGCTAGGGAAAAACTCTGCTTCCCTTCAGTCATTAATGGTACATATCTCAGCCAGGTAGTCTCCACCTGGAGAATGAGGAACCTTCTTGTGGGCTGGGCAGGCAGTATCTGTGCCTCAGGAGGCTTCTAAAAACTCACCTACAACAGCTGCCAGAAAAAAAGAGCTCAGACATGAACTCACACACACACATGAAGACACACAGCAAAAGGGAGTGGGACCATGAGGAAGGGTGATGGCAGGACTCTGTGTAGTGGCAGATGGGCCAGCTCTGGCAGCCCAAACTCAACCAGGAGGAAAACATCCCACCTCTGGCAACTCCCTCGCCTGACACGCTGTTAAGTAAAATCATGCTCTTGCTGAACTGAATTTCTCATCAGATCAAATAGGATTTAGTACTGTGAATTGTTAACTCCCATCCTCTGCAAAAGTGCTCAGCTTTCTAGCCTAATGCTTTGTGTTTAAACTGCTTATGTGGGAAGTGATGAAGCACAGCTAAGGTTCCTATTAACAGCATATGCTAAAAACATTGCTTTATGGACCAGACAGCATAGCAAAGTTGTTCTTGCTGCATTCATTAGATGTCTTGGTTGCATTTGTGAAATATCTCATATAACTTTTCAAAGCCATTGGTGTGTTTTGCCCAAATTTCAGGCTGTGTCTAGTGCTAACAGTGTTACATGCTGTCTTGCACAAAATACATGTGTCCTATGTGTAGCAGTTCTACATGCAAGGATTGTGACACGTTTTACTGAGAAAAAGACATAGAGCATATTTTAGGAGGCACCAAATTGCATTGTTGTCTTCACATTTACTTTACACCCAAATCTACCAGAACACACAGTCTCCAAAAATTTAGAGATGAAGGAAGAGAAAAACTGTGATTAATACTGAATGAAATCCTCTTAATACATCTGAAATGGTTCTTTGTATAACAGTAATGTCATTACTCACGTCTAATTATGGACTGACCTGACAGGATTACTGTTTTACACTGTTCAGAGGAAATTATCAACCCTTTTTTATGAAAACTACTTTTATTTCTAATAGTACCTGACAATATTGAGCTTTAAATATGTCATTTATCCCAAAATATAATTGGTGTCTATATTTAGCCTCTATCTGGGGCTTAACTATAGCAATTATTCTATCTCCCAATGACCCATCCCCAGCAGAGAAGGGGAATCAGGAAAAGGAGAGAAGATTAAGGGATTTAAATGAAAACAGCCAAAATAAGGAAATAGCCAAACTAATATCAATGCTACTATAAAACACAAAAAGCTATACTCAGCCCAGCAAATGCACAGCAGTTACAATAAGCAGGAGACCCCCTTCTCTTTGGGAAACTTCACCCTTTATATTGAGCATGATGTTTATGATCTGGATGTGAACCAGCTTGGGTTAGCTGCCCTGGCTGACTCTAAACTAACAGCCTGCAGACCATGGCTGGCCTATGATTCTGTCCTACCAAAATCAGGAAACTGGCCAAAAATAATAACAGCCTGATACCGAATTTTTGTAACTTGGGACTTCCTAAATCCTTCTTTTTTTTTTTTTTTTCCCTGGAATTCCTTTTCAAAAATATTCAATGAGTGTCATGAGTCATTTCATGCTTTCAGTAGGCTGCAGATGATGTGCTAGGGCTCCCATTCAGAGGAATATTTCTGTATCTAACTCATTTAAATATAATGGGAAGTTTTGGTCTAGCTTTTGCCTTTGGATTTTATTATCATTTATCTTTATTATTATTATTCAGAACTGATACTTCAAGCTTGACCTGAGGAATTTGCTGGTTACATTGCAAAGTTTTGTCTATATTTCCCTGATAAGAAGCCCCAAATCATCTAACATGTTTGTAACTTACAATAAATAATTATGAATTAGTTTTTATCATACAGAGATGACCTTCTAAGGTTTCACAAGTTCTGTGCAACTATGCAGCTGTAATTTGAGAAAAATTGCAAGTGAAATATATGTTCTTATCAATCTGGCTAAAAAACTTACATTTTCATTGTTTAACTATGTCTACCCAGGACCGAATATTTCTGGTGCTATAATTCATGCCTGGTGGGACTTGGGAGCAAATTGGAATTTTAGGGAAAGAGGAGGCAAATTTGTATTCAAGATGTACGTGTGTGTGCGGGCACGTGTATCTGTGCACGTTCAGAAGCAGCATGAAGGGTTTCTGTATTCCCTAGCATACAGGCACAGGGGTGAAAAGAAGGTAAGACTGTCAAAGATATTCAATAAATTGCATTTATCACATCACTTTCCAATCTGGTTTAGGTATATCACCATCATGTCTGCCTGTATTTTTGTCCTGCGTATGTAAAGCAACTTGGGAATCTCATCCTCCTGAGGGAAAGGTGATACAGAAATGTAAAGGATTAGTATCATTACAAAAATAGACACAGGGAATATGGAAAACATCCCCACCAGGTTATAAATATGCTAATGCAAGTCAAATCTGGGACCTTAATTGCTTTACCAGAGTTCCTATAAATGCACAGAATTTAACCTCAGAATGTCCTGTCTAGTCCCATACATATTAAAAAAAATAATAATAATCTCTCAGATGTATTTCTCAAGGTTTGTGAGCCAGATTTCTTCTTCTTGAAAGCCAGCAGTCCTGCCTCAGTGTTGGTTTGAATTAGCCCAGTTCCCCTGCTCCTCAAGTTCAGGGAGGGCAGAAGTGGGCTTAGAATAAAATATTGCACAATCTTCAACAAAATGATACCCCTTGCAAACAGCTTCAGGCTATACCACCTAGATTTAGCAACATGGAAATGTTCCAGCAAGGTACTATTTTGATAATATACACAATAATATTGCTGCCTCATGCTGTACTTAAAGCAGACCCCCCCCACCCCCCCCACCCCATACCCAAGATCTTTGTGGCCATGAGGAATGCTGGGTGGGGGACCAGACCTACAGCAAAGTGTCCTTCCTACCCTGACAGCTCAGAGAAGCACAAAAAGCCGTGCCCAAAAGCACTATAATGAGTGCTGCTTCTCTTGCAGGGGAGAGGCAGTGGCTTTGATTACCCCTGTTTCATGAGCAGGAGATGGCACAGGAAGATGCTGGGAGGCCAGTATTGTGTAGAACTCCATAGTTCCTTGAATAGAAATAGTGGCCTGAATGGTTGTGTCTGCGATCATTAAAGAGCTGGTGGCTTGCCAAACCAGGTCTTCCCTGAAAACAGGCCTTCAGTTCCCTGAGAGAAAGGGAAGACTCACAAAAGAATATTTTAAAAAAACCATCTCCCTTCCTGCCCCAAAGCTTCCCTTTCTGTGTGCGTCCAAGCCAAGAAAATCCTTCCAGCCCTGTAGGGTAGAACCTCAGACCTCATCAAGGATCTCACCACGAGGACTTCCTTTATTCAAAAAAAACCCCAAAACAATGTAGCAGCATCACAGCCTGACACAAACCTCTTTAGAAGAGGCATTTCTTGCCTTGATATGACCCCGTAACTAATAATGCCTTGGGGTTTGTTTTACAGTAACCAGAGCAGGCTGGGTCTTCTGGTTATTCCCAGAAGGCAGCACAGGCAGCCTGTTCCCATGGCCCAACCTCAGGCACCGAGGACCTACCTGCAGTGCAGCTGAACTGGCTCTCAATTCAGTGGCTTCAGCTAGCCAGGTGGCAACAGCACTGAGACAATCTCACCCTGGGGAGGCATGGGACTGAGAGCAGCAATACTGCACCCTGGGACTGGAGGTGAAACTTTTATAGAGCTTCTGGAAAAGTATTAGAGTGTTTTGGGTTACCTTTTGAGCCAATACGAAACTTAGATTTACCTTCTGGTCCTTGTCTGTCTTTCTATCTGTACAGTGTGGGTGCCCTTTCCTTCTTCCTAAACTTGCCTCTGGTCCATTTACCCTGTAATTCAGACCTTGTTTGCTGAGGTGTCGATGCACACATCCATCATGCTTATTCACCATCTTTATCAACCTGACGCCCTCCCATCCCTGGCACAGGGTACTCATAGAATAAATATTAACTACCAACCAGTCCACCCCACAGCTGAACAGTGCATACAGGTCTCTGGGCCAAAGCAGACATGGACAAAAGCTCCAGGAGGTTGCAGACCTTCATCATTTGTAGAATGATTTTTCTCATCCTTATGTCCTGAGCAGTCAGGACTTGACCATCTCAAAAGTCCTTACTATTTGCAGCTGGGAATTGCTAAACTGGGGAGGGGTGGTGAAGGGGTTGAGGGTTGGCCTCTGAAAGGAAAACCTTCCTTGTTTTCACCCCTGAAGAAAAAAGGGCACAAATGCATTTCTCCTCCCCCTCCACTCCCCACTGCCTTTATAGAGTGTAGGGGCTGGGAGGGTCAGGGCATTCCAGCGGCTGCTGGCCTGTATCCTGGAAACTGTCTCTTTTTTCCCAGTCCCAGCCCCTTTTATGAAGGAGACAATGCAGACATACAGTGAGTGCCTTGTGCATCACTCAGGCCCCCAGGCCCTTTGACACAAGGTTTTCATACAGTGCATAACCACCACCCCCCTCCCCAAGGTCCCCCCACACCCAATCCAGGGGCCTTCATCCTCGCCTTTTCCAGGCTGGTCCAGAAAGAAATTACATATCTTGTTTTCCCAAGGGTCTTGAGAGAAATATGTGTAATGTGATTCCAGGAAATAATCCAGATAATTCCAGAATTTAGATGTGGAATCCTTTGGTTTATTTACCCAGGTCTTTTCCTCACCATTTTTCTCCTTTTTTCTTCCATCCACTCCCTTGCCCACCTCTCCCCAAGAGTCCTGCACATTTCCCCTCTCCTCAGCATATTTTGCATTCGCCCTTCTGCAGGGTGGGAAAAGCTGCTCTCTGCTCCAGATGAGAAGCATCCTTGGCTTGCTTTGTTTTGTCTTGCTCCAGAGGCACAAGCTCAGTCAGAGGATTTGAAGGAATTTGCCATTACAATATCCCAGTGTCCCTCTTTGGTATGCTTTCAGCAACACTGAGCCCATTTCTGGGGTGAAGGTTCAAGCCTGCTACTAAGTTTATAGTTCAAGGCCTCTGTTGAATGATGCCCCAAGAAGTGCCTGAGCTCATTCACATCACAGGGGCTTTGGACTCAGGCTTATCTGTTCGTCTGAGGGATGGCTTCCCAGTTACTCCAAGACATAACTACCATCAATTGCAATGTCATTTGCTACATCAGCTCCATTGAGGTTTCTCACAGGAAGATTTGAGATATATTTCTTTGATTTCTTCCTGTCCTAGAAAATTACTTGCTGCAGGAGCCATTTTATAGGACACCTTCAGGAACAGCTTTAAACTTTGAATCACTGCACTCTTCCAGGCCACGATGATCACTTCAGATCTTCTGCCCCTCCTGGCTACTCTCTTTCTGTTGCTGCAGCTGGTGTCCTGCACCTGTTTTTACATGGGCTACTGTCTAATGGCACAATAGAGCTCCTTAGGCACTTTCTCTAGCTGATGCTTGATACCTGGCCATCTTTTTGTATTCCTCACTGTCCAGAACATTTTCCAGCCTGGCAGGTGTTCTGCAGTCCCCTACTGCATCCCTGATGTCTGTTTCACACAGATCCAGAGGAGGACAATGAAGCAGTCCTCTGAAGCAGCAAGCTCTGCACAAATACTTTCTCCTGGATTCCCGTGCTGAGTATGTGCATTGGCTGATGGGTTGAGCACTCATTGCACCTACTTTTGTTTTAATGCAGAAAGAGAACAAGACAGATGAAATCAGTTATTTATTGTAGAGAGAGAAATTGCAAAATGATCTCTGCACTCCCAACAGAAGTAACTTGTGAGTTTTAGTAACTTGTGAGATTCTGGAGGTCCTTACCCCATGTGTGGGAGCTGCTTCTCCTGTGCCATGTTTCCCCATGACGCAGGAGAACAATGGTGCAGGCTGGCCCCAGCTCCCACACCTGTAGCCCACTGTCCCAGCTCTACCTTTCCTGGGCCTGGTGTCACATGGAGGACTTCACACCCCATGAGGACTGAATCCCTGTGGTTGCAGATTGCGGGCAAGAGCACAAAGGTGCAGGGAGCACACCCTTTCCAGCAGCCCTCACATAGATGCAGTGCAAGTTGTCCCAGCTGTCAGTGACACCAGAGGGATAAACTCTGGTATTCAAGAGTCTTACCCATGTGTTTGCAGTCATGGATCAGTGCTGGCATCTCTCTATCAGACAGATGATTTGCAAACACCTAAGTGCACTAATGTTATACGTGGCCTTTCTGTGAACTAGCTCTTATGTGAGTAATTGGAGGTGAATTGATCACTTATTTTTTCCTGCTGCCATTAAGGATGTGCTTTGTATCTGGCTGAAAAGTGTGTATATGCTTCCTCCAGCCATGGTCTCTGAGGCAAACTGGGACTATTTCATGGCAGCTTTGGAAAACAAGCTTTTATTCTTTCCAAATTACTTCATTTGAAGAGGCATCATGTTTCTTGTGGCCCTGTAATCATGTTAGGGCTGAGACAGAAAGCAGAAGTTATGTTTGTCTGATGTCCTTGCACCCACAAAATATGTCCTTTTCCAAAGCATGTGGCTTCTTCATCACAGAGGGATTCAAGACAAGCTTCCTCCCTGGAATGAGGGCAGACCTTTGGCTGTCTATTATGGTGCTTCCTCCCTCCCAGCTAGCACAGTAACATTTAAATACATTGCTAGCACTGAAAATCCCACCCAGGAACTGCTCCTGAGCATGGCCCTGAAGTTTTCTTCAGCCCAAACTTGTTTACATGCTAATTTTCTGAAATCACAGCAATCACACCACCCCATCTCCACCTTGCCTAGCCAAATCATAATGCTGTGTTCTGATGGGTTTAACACCTGACATGCTTTAAAATAAAGGGATAGCCAGCCAAGCATTGGTCAGTGCTGCAGGCTGCCCAGGAGTGGGGCTGGATTTGTGTGGATGGTGCCTTGCCCAGTGTCCAGAGCTGAAGAATGCCAGACAGTTCCCCTCCGGGGATGATGAGCTGCTCCTCTCATCTGGCAGTTGTCTGTGCAGGAGGTGAATGGGGACATATCTGAGGCTTCCCAGAAAGGCTTTTGACTCATCTTTTGGATACCACTTCCCTGATACCACTACAAGCTGCCTAGATAACCTTGTAGCATGTCACTTCCTAGGCAGAGGTCTGGAAGAGCCTTGCTTAGGTGGTTTTGAGGCAGAGAGCACCCACAAATGTCTTGCACAGCCTTACCTGCCAGAAATATCCATCTATCTTTCTCCTGCATCCCCACCAGAGCAGTGTGGTCTTCCTTTCCTTGATCTCATGTCCACTATAGGGACCAGAATCCCTTTCATGCATTGTGCAGTGGTCACCAGAAGAGTCTCCCTCTTGCAATGGAGTCATCATGATGTTTCTGCAGCATCAGCAATGATTCCAGCTTGCTTGAAATTTCAAGGGGCCCAGGATGAGGCTAAAGACATTTTTTATTTCAGCAAGATAACCCTACTGCCCAGGGGCTCCAAAACCCAAGGTGCAAAATCAAAACATCACTCCATCCATTTCAGTGATGTTTCACCAAGAAGTGTTTTGTTCTTACCATGGGCTGACCAAAATATTTGGCTGCAAATTGACTAGTACCTGTAGTCATCGGGGAGCAGGTAAACCCTCTTGGGGGACTGTCTTTGAAAGAAAGTGATATATTATGCTGTTAAAAGAAAGTTATCTGAGACATGGGATGAGACAACTTGTGTAGAAAGAGGGCTAAGAAGTTACCACACAGTGTCTAAGTTGGGGTCCCTTGTTCTACTCCAGCAACACCTTGTGCTGGATGTGTCCTCTGTGTGACTATCCATAAACAGAGACAGTACTTGTAGAGATGGAGAGAGGACTTTTTAACTGCGTGAAGACTGATTTCCTGGACTAGGCAGTGGAAGTCTCTTTGCTCCATCTGTACTGGGCTGATGACTGGTTGATCACACTTCATTACAAGCTGAAGCAAGCAGCACCAAGGAGTTTGCAACCAGCTGGTCGGCAAAGACAAGAGGCCTTAGAGGGAGGAAGTGTGTTCCATGAATGTGAGAAGTGTAGCTTATGAGCATGCTGGGAATAAAAGCAAGCTTATACCAGTGAATAGTGCGCCTCAAATTTCAGACCAGTTCCTGTGGACTCAAAGTTTATTCCACTTCTTGAGAAGTCCCTGATTCCAGCCATGTCCCCTATGCTTAGGAGTGAGGAATGTTGCCAGACCCTCTAGAGCCATGTCTCCAGAAAGACGATGGAATTATTACATGCATTTAGTGTTCCTGTTTACTGTTAGTGGTGTGATGTCTCAAATTGTCTGCTAACTTGATGGTTTTGCATGTAACACTCATAAATTCCAGAGAGAGGTGAAAAATGCCCAGAGCTCTTCTTTTTATACTGAACAGGGGTTGTTTGAGCCACTTCATTTTGGTCACACCTGGCTGCTACACTGTCTGTCACTGACATCTATACAGAGGTCTTATTAACACCATGATGATGGATGGGCTCTCTGGGAAGTGAAGCACAAATACTTCCTTCAGATACCCTTGTTAGAATGAAGTGGGAAAATCTGGATATTTTTAATGTCCTTTTCCAATAAAATGATAACTTTTGATTTGGTTTCATGCCAGAATAACAAAACAAAACAACTTTTTTATTTACATTTCACGTTGCTGGGGGAGGGGAGAAGTCAGCTGAAAACTGGTGTGTTTCAGCCATGGGGAAAATTACTTTTCTACCATCTCTCCTTTTTTATTGGAACAAATAGACACATAGTAAAAATATAAACCAGATTCTTTTTTTTGCTCATACTATAAAATAGGGAGGAAAGCTGGCTTCCCCTCATTTTCCTTCTTTATTCTGTCCTCTCTTTGCCAATTGGAAACAGAACGCAGAGAGTTACTTTTTCTCTGGAAACAGCTCTTGCAGGGCTTAACTGTGTTTCCAATGTTTTCCAAATAAAATAGCTCTTTGGAACCTACATGATCTTCCTTAAGTTTTAGTGGGGAGGTCTAAGAAAAGAAATTCGTCTTTTTCTTCAGTCAGGTTTGTTTGGTGAGGGGAAGAATTGGGGAAAAATATTCACAGGGCCATTTATATTGGCCATTTCCTTGCTGACTAATCAATATAATGGACATTTTACACAAATATGAATTAAAAAAAGCTAAAACTGCCTGCCCTTTTCCTATGTTTTCTTCCCTAACACTACTGTCACCCCTCAGGAGCAACCGATCCTTCGGAAAGTTCTTGTCTGTCTGCATAGTGTGGGCAGCTACGAGCAGAAGTGGTGCAAGGTGTATGTCCTGCTCATGACACATTGTTCAACTCCAAAGCAAAACCAGTTTCTCAGTTCAGAAGAGATCCTTCATTAGTGACTCTGTAGATGCTGATGCTGTTTCTCTGAAGCAGTAGCAGAAAGACAAACAGAAATGAAAAGCAGCTCTGCAGTGAGAGAGCACAAGTACTTCAGCCCTTATCATAAACATCCTTGCATCAGAAGAAGTTTCTGATGCTGTGCCATATGTTGTTCTCCTTCTTTTGCAGAATAAAGATTGAGTGTTAAATGAGATATAGCAAGGAATTGTTGATTACAGCAGTTGCTCTGGAAAAGATTAGCAGGAGCATTTGGTTTTCAGTTTGAAAATAAAACAAAGTCATAAGCCTTGAAGGAACTTTCCAATGTGGTTTTCATCTGTCTTGACAGGTTTCTGCTAGAGAACAGAAAGCTGAAAGAGGATAGGAATTAGGAAAACATGCTGTGACTCTGATAGGAATTCTTCAGCAAAAAGAGAAATGCAGAAGCAAAACAGTATGTAATTAAAACAAAAAGTAAAAATCTTCCTTAACTGTATTTATCTCTCTCATTTCTTCTGCAGGGCCAAATATTTCCAGGGGAAGAAGGTGAACGGAGAATTTGATATCCGAGTGGAACAGGTCAGTGACAACTGAATTTGTCTCTAGCAAATGCTTGTAGACAGGGCTGAGGTCTTAATGACAGATAATCTGTGGACATTTCTTCTCTTGAAGAAATGAACCAGTGAGGACTTTTAAGACATGTTCATTTTATAGAATTGTGGAAACTATAAATGAAAATAACTTACTGGGCCATGCCCCCTCCCTGCCTTTGCAAAATCAGTTGCTATTTCACCTTAAACTGAGATTTTCTGTTCTGGCAATGGAATTATCATTTCTTCCATTAGAAGACTGCCTCACATCTCCATAGATATGCCTGCAAAGGCACAGATCCAGTATGCCACAGTACACGCTGGTGATGATACGTTCCACATGCAAGCTATACAAGTGTTCTGATTTACCCCAATTTAAGCCTAAAATGTTTGGTTTAAGTATGCAAAATAACTACATATGGCAAAATCTTTTTATCTGTTGAAAGTCCACGGGAACAGTAAGGAGATTCATGACCTGTTCTTTGATGTGCTCTGTGGGACCTTGTTTCTCTGTTAGTCTTGGCACCAGCCATTCATTTCAGTTGAAACATCTTCACGTTGAGGTGTGCCCTCTCCTCTCTCTGTTGATGCAGTGTGTGTCAAAATGCAGTCCCAGTATTGACTGAGACTTTGAATGTTGTTGTCAAAGTTGAAATGATTATTAATAATCACGTGTAGGCACCTAAAGCAGGCATAAGAAGAGAGAGACGTAGAGATGAGAGACGTAGAGATAGAATGGTGATCCTGAAGGAATCATATGTTTGTTTTATACTCATTAGCACTATAAAACTGCTTGGAAGGGTAAGGAAAGCTGGTGAATGTTTTTTTGAATGACCTAATAATTGATGTCTTTATAAAGATGTTGATCCTGCATCATGTGTGCATGTGTGCACACGTGTACATGTGTGTGTATATAGACATATTAATGTAGTGGCTTTGAAAAATTTCTCAGGACCCACTGCCCTTGATAAGCTGTTCCTTCTCTTTTCAGAGATGTGCTGTCCAGTTGCCTAGGATTATACATGAGCACACATGTTCTGATCAAAGGCTGTGTTTGGGACAGGAAAGTTAGTCAGTCTTTTTTTTTTTTATTTATTACATCTGTGATACGATGAACACTTCATTTTCCTCTTTTTATTGGTATCACACTTGTCAGTACTGGGTGGCATTAGCAAGAACAATTCTCACTTGCCCTTCCTTATCAAAGCCTTTATTCTGCTGTCTGTCTGCCTCAGTAAATGTCTTAAAAGAGAATAAGAAATTTTCAAAAGTCACACTTCTCGCATAGAAACATGGATTCAAATAATAATTTTCACTTAAAACCTCTGATCCAACCCATTCTGCTGCTCAGAGCAAGGTCAGCTTCAAAGCTAGACCTGGTGCTGTTCAAAATGACCTGTTAACACTTTCCTAAACCTCCAACCTCTGCCTTTCTCCTCATAGTCCTTCTCCTCAAATGTTATTGCACTTAAGATCCTTATAAAGGAACTACCTTCGAATGGTTGGTCAGTGGCACAGAAGTGGACTTTTGATCCCTGATGATTTAAACACAGTAATGACCCTTGTCACTGTCACTAGGTAGCTTTCCCAGAGGACTCTTACCAGGGAGATTTCCCAGTCTATCTCTTGAAATCTTTCACATCATAGGCTGAATGTCCATGTCTGAAACAAGGCACCAAATCCCTCCAGCCAAAGACCTAAGGCTAGCATGTCTGTGCTGGTGAGGACTATTGCCAACCCCTTGTAGCCTTCTTTAAATATTCAGCATAGTGACTAAATTGCCCAAGGGGATGAACCATGCAGTCGGTGGGAGAATTGAGGAACAATGAACAAGGGTCCCAGATGCTTCCCCTTGCCTCATTCCTGCCCCTCAGATCAGGCAGCCAAGCCACCATCTACCAGGCAGGAAACCTCTCTTGCCTCCCCCAGACCTCAAAAGCAGAAGGGATGATGGCTTTCTCCAGCTGGAACACTGTCTCATATGGGAAACACAGAAGCTGCATTGTCATGGGTGGTCCTCACATCTGGCCTCAGGCACCTCTACATATCATTGAGACCAAGAAAGGAGGACTTCTTTGTTCAAACTCTGTCTTTTTGTCGTCTCTTTTATTTTGCCCAAATGCTCCTCCCATGATTATCTAGAGCCATCCTCGCTTCTTCATACTCTTCTTCAAGTACAATTCAGGCCCCTAAGCTGTTGTGGAACAGATTCCTTGAGGTTGAACTCAGACCCTCTCGACCTGACAAATTAACAATGAACAGTCTCCTTAGAGAAAACAAACAAACAGACCAACAGGGAATAACCGTGTTTACCAGCCTGGTCCACATCTTTCTCTTTGAGTTCCCAGCTCACCAGTCTTCACTACTACAGCTGTCATGTGAACAGCACACAGACTGTGTCATGGAGCACAAGCCCTAACCTGTCTGCTCAGCTCTGAATAAACTCCACATCAGATCAAGGTTTGACACTTGGGCACCTCTTGAGCCACTCAGCTTGCTCAGTAAGTTCATTTAGTTTTCAGTTTTCCATTTGATCCCTCTGCAGATATCCACATGTAGCATTATAGAACTATAGAATGGTTTGGGTTGGAAGGGACCTTCAAAGGTCATCTAGTCCAACCCCCCCTGCAGTAAGCAGGGACATTTTCAGCTAGATCAGGTTTCTCAGAGCCCTATCCAACCTGAACTTGAATGTTTCCAGGGAAGGGTCTTCTAATACCTGTCTGGGAAAACTGTTCCAGTGCCTTACCACCCACACTGTAATAAATTTATTCCTTATATCTAGGCTAAATTTACCCTCTTTTAGTTTAAAACCATTACCCCTTGTCCTGTCACAACAGGCCCTCCTAAAGAGACTGTCCCCATCTTTCTTATAGACTCCTTTTAAGGACTGAAAGGCCACAATAAGGTCTTCCCGAAGTCTTCTGTTCCCCAGGGTGAACACCCCCACCTTTCTTCACAGGAGAGGTGTTCCAGTCATTATCATGGCCCTCCTCTGGACCCACTCCATCAGGTCCATGTCTTTCCTGTGCTGAGGACCCCAGAGCTGGACACAGCACTCCAGGTGGCATCGCACCAGAGCAGAGTACAGGGGGAGAATCCCTTCCCTGGACCTGCTGGCCACGCTGCTTTTGATGCAGCCCAGGACACTGTAGGCCTTCTGGGCTGTGACTACTCATTGTCAGCCTATGTCCAGCTTTTCATCCACCAGTACTCCCAGAAAGCAGTGAAAGGAAATATTCTATGTTACTCTTGAAAAACCATATTGTGAAAAAGCAACTGCTCTATTTTTTATGACCATGCTATTTTTTTTGCCATTCTTCCAGTAGCTGCTTTAAACTGAGGGAAGAGTTTGCCTTGTTGTTTTTTCTCTTCCTCTGCTATCTCCATCTCTATTACCCCTTACTTCTTTCTTAGCAAACCATTTCAGCAATCCTTGGGTGAAACAGAGCAGGATAGCAGGTGGTTTGGTTTTTTTGAAGTCATGACATCATTTAATTGTAATGGAGCAGGAGTGCTGAAAGCAGCTCTGTCTCTCCCTCTCTCAGCAGTGGGAAGTCATTTATCTAATCTGGTTATACACCCCTACCAGCTCTCTGAGCTGCCTCTCCCTCTTGGCAGTCATCCAAGGAATGCAAGACGTATGTGATCACGCTGTCTCACTCACTCAGTCTACCCCCACACCCAACGCTGTGGAAGGCATTGGCTGATTTCAGCTGAATTGGATAAACAGGCAAAGGTTTCGTGATACTAAATTTCTACAAGAGGTGAATTCAGTTCGTGTTAGACACTGGATAATCCACAGGAAAAAGAAAAAAATGCCCTCCTGCTGCTCAGGGAACTGCTTTTCCAAGTCTCAGCTTGTATGATAATAGGCTTTATGGACTATCCAAGAAGGTTTTCTGGTGCTTTCACACAGAAATTGATTGCATTACCTTGATACCACTCCCCAGACCCTTCCTCTTCAGCTAGGTCCATTACCACTAGTAAGAGACAAAAGATATTGTGGGCACTGTGGTGCCAGTGAATAGGAAAGAGACTTGTCAGGGACACTCCTGTCATTCATTAAAATGAATGTGAGGCCTGACTGTTTCCACCTTTGTTTATTCTCTCTTAATCTTCAGTCTAACACCCAAAACATATTTATGAGTGTGCTTTGGAGTATGGTTCCCCTCCACAGCCCCAGTCTTCCCCGTGACAGATCTCTCCTCATAACTGCTCCTCAGACTCATGGCCTTCTTTAGGCCCAGTCCTCTGCTCCAGCTTGGCATCCTTCACAGGCCACAGACAGGATTCTGCTCCACTGTTGATCTCCATCAGCTGCAAGGGTTCAGCCTGCCATCTCATGATGAGGTGAAGGGGACTGGCTGCTCGGGTGTGCCTCCGTCCCAGCTTCCTCAATGACTGAAGTGTCCACATGGTTGTCTCCCTCACATCCTATTCCTCTACAAAGAACTTCCCAGAACATACGAAACTCACCCAACAGGTTTCCCCCTCTTAAATGTGTTATCACAGAGGCCCTGATTGACTCAGCCTTGGCCAGAGGTGGGTCTGACCTGGGACCAGGGGACTGTCCTGAAGCTTCTTACAGGAGCCAGTAGCCCCCTGCCCTGTTAGCAGTGGCTAGATGAGTGGAACACTTGCCACCTGTCTGGGAGATGCCCACAGAGCAGGGTCACTGGGATGACCATGGAGACCTACTTGACTTAAGAGAGGAGGCTGAAAGAGTTGAGTTTGCTTATCCTGCCAAAATGGAGGCTAAATGAGACATGGCTGCTTTTGATAAACACACTGGTTTAAGAAAGGGTTTGTGACATATAGCCTGCCTAGCAAGGGATTAAGCCCTATGGCTCTAGTGGACATTTCAGTCTTGTGCCCAGTGTTGACTGACAAGAGCCCAGGAGGGAGAGAGGAGATCACAGACCTAGCAGACAAGAGCAAGCAGCACTTCTTAGAGTCTGCCCTTTAAGGTACCTTTCCTTCAGATATTTCCCAAAGTTATTTAAATAAATCCAGACATCTTTCCTGGCGTTGTCTAACTGATGATGGAGGGGAATGAAAAGGTTGAAGGGGGAATGATGAGGCCAAAAGGTTCATCTAAATTTTTATTCCTGTTGTTTGTCCACCCATTTCCTTCCCACCATTTCCTGCTGTGACAAGGTGGGTCCATCTGTCTGTCTGACACACATTCTTCTTGCACAGCTCATTCACTTACTCCTGATGGTTGGTTTATTTTCAGGGAATGATTTTTCAGTGAACTCCTATGTACATGCTTCTGGAAAAGTCTTGTGGTATAGACTGTGACTCAACTGGAAGCATTGTCAGGAAAAAAGTTGTACTTGGCACTCACAGAAGATAATTGTAATACAAATCATGAATTCCAGCTCCGTTGTACTTCCTGTCCTAAAGAGAGATTTTCGTATGTGGCATAAAGTGGTTCTTTCAAAAGGTAGAGACTGATAGACCCATGTGTGATGAGAGGAAAAATAGCCTCTCATCAAATAACTGCATAATTTTTATTCATTATATGTTTAGGAGTGGTTTTTATCCAGCTGAAATCCAGAAAACAGTTCAAGAACAGCAACAGCAGTCTCATAGCTTTGCCACATCCAAGCACTCAGAAACCATGACAAAGGGACCTGGAGAAATAGGAAGAATGATTCAAAAAATTATAAGGTTCTTAAATAAATAGTATCTTCCATTTTTGTTTTTTCATTTATATTGGTTTATGGAGGATTACGGAGTTCATGTTTTTGAGTTACTTCATGGAATCAAAAGGTTTAGAAATGTGTTCTTGATATTTTGGGAAGTCACGCAACTTCTGAAAGAAAATTGAAGAAACAATTCCAAATGCTATCACAGCTGATGCACCAAAAGGCACTCACACAGGTCCCAACGACTCAGGCATGCGGACCCTCGGCATAAGCACTGTCTGTAGCCTAGGATCATGCATCTGAGCTCGGGAATATGTGAAGAGCAGTTGTGGAAGCTCCCACTGGAGTCACACAGCAGCATACTCCTCCCAGATGAATTTCTCTGTTCTGTTTACCCAGAGAGTAATGGCAGTACTGGGAGCAGGTGGGGAGAAGGCTGCCTCCTCAGGGAAAAATGTCTCAGGAAAGAGAGGCAGGTGTCTAATCTTTAATTCCAGCTGCATGTGCACACCACGCATGCACAACCCCAGCCTTCCCCCTGTTCACATCCATATGATCTGTTCATGATTCTGCCTGTGCAGGATTTAGGAATCATTTACTTCCCCCATGAAATGCTAGTGATGGTTGTAGTGAAATGTGCTGTTAAAGGAACACAGTCTGGTGTCTGCCCAGGTCTTTTTTATCTTGTACATATTGTAACCACCAAAAATGAAAGCATAAAACCCACTGAGGAATGTATGTGATTTGATTAGACAGTAGTAATTCCTAAGCTAAGCATAGACCAGCCTGCTGTTCTGACTGCAGTTTGCGTCATGGGGTATAGGGAAAAACAGATGTGTAGTAACAATTGCTGAGGAGTTTCAGGAGCAAGACAGTGGAGAGCCTTGGTCAGAGCACAATCAGTGGGTAGAGGAGAGCCAAAGGAGTTAAGTTCTCAATTCTTAGTGAAATGAAGAAGGCAGAACCTCCACCTTGAATTTCCAGAAGGCAAACTTTAGACTGTTCAGAACACTAGTTGAGAAAGTCCAGGGGAAGACAGTCTTGAAAGGCAAAGGGGTCCAGGAAGGCTGGGCAGTCTTTAAGAAGGAAATCTTACAGGCCCAGCAGAAGGCCATCCCCATTTGTCGTAAGATTAAAAGGCAGGGAAAATGGCCAGCCTGGTTGAACAGGAAGCTTTTGGTGGAATTTAGGAAGAAAAGAAGGGTTTACCATCTTTGGCAGAAGGGTCAGGCAACTCAGGAGGAATACACAGATCTTGTCGGATTTTACAGAGGAAATTAGGAAGGCAAAAGCCCAGATGGAACTAAACTTGTCCACTTATATAAAGGACAATAAAAAAAGCTTCTACAAGTACATTAAAAATAAAAAGAGTATGAGGGAGAATCTCCATCCCTTACTGGATGCAGGGGGTGAACATTGCAACCAATGATGAGGAAAAGGCTGAGATACTTAACGTTGGTTTTGCCTCTGTCTTTCATGCACAGACCAAATGTTCCCATGGTGTTCAACCTCCTGAGCTTGAAAATAAGGATGGTGAACAGGATGGTGAACAGTGCAACCCCCTCTTAATCCAGGAAGAAGTAGTCAATGATCTGCTTCTCCACCTTGATACTCATAAGTCTATGGGGCCAGTTGGCATTCACCCAAGGGTACTTAGGGAGCTGGCAGGAGAGCTCACCAAGCCTCTCTCCATCATTTTTCAACAAT
>VWZY01011762.1:6663-19039 GCA_013399075.1 Chloroceryle aenea | reverse complement strand
ACTACAAAAAAATTATTACAAAAAAAAAAAAAAAGGAGAGAGAGAAATTAAAGAAAGAAAAGGTGAGAGAGAACAACTCTGGGTGTTAGTGGAAACAGTAACAAGACCCTACCTGAGCGTAACTGCTTGATGCGGCCATTGTTGTTGCTTGTGTCAACAGGTAAGAAATCTTTGAACCAAGTTATTTCGGGATCAGGATTGCCACTGGCTGCACATAGCATGGTAGCTGTACGAGTTCGTTCAACCACCTTCAGCTGTGGGCCCATATCAATTGTGGGGAAACCTCGGGGAATTTGATCCTCTGCAAAAGAAATGTTATGATTTAAAGGACTTCACATTCGTTAAGTAGCAACTCATGAAAGCCCCAGTCACCAGCTGGCTTAATGTTCAAGAGTCCCCTAACCGTATATGTGCGAGAAATTGGTGCAAAAACCATATGGTCAAGCAGTATTTTTTGTAATCCACAGTGATCAAAATGCTGATACAAAATAGAAGGTTCATAAAAAAGATGCTGCAAACTTTTTATTTTCTTATAAAATACATTAAAATGGCATAGACACTGTATGCATTGCATAATCGTTACTTTTCCTCTGTGGCAACACTGATGTTGCTCTGCTGGAGAGAGTCCTTATTTTTATGTGAAATGTTGAAATACCATGCCTACCAACAATGGGGAAATACCCCTTTCTTTACACAAGACAAGTACATAAGGAAGTGTGATCATGTAGTATAGGACTTGTTCATGGACTTGGGAGATGCAGGTTTTATTTCTTGTTTTTATCATTATGACTTATGTTTTGTTGGTTGAAGATTTAATGTCCCTGTGCTTCAGCTGTCCGCCTGTAAGATGGGTCTGACAGCACTTTACTGCTACAGAGAAGTGCTGTGAGGATGAATGCATTACAAGATTGCAAAGCAGTGAGAAACGCTAAGTATCTAAACTATTCAGATATCTAAATTAAAGTGTTAGGACTTTCACAATGATCTTGAATGAATAAAACTGCATCGACTAACATGCTCAGGTATGGTAAAAAATCTTCACCTTTCTGTAGTCAATAGTGAAATATTACAAAATACTGAAAAAAAGAAATTTGCCTTCTTATGATGATACTAGCAAGTAACACTGGAAGCACACTGGGATTAGGTAATTTTTCAGAAATTATCATAGGTAAAATAATCTACTTAATCTACAGTAAAATCTTCAGACTTTTCTAAAAATGTGTAACAAGCAAGTATATCCTATAAATCTTTACAGTTCCTCAGGTCTGCTGTTACCCACAAGCTACTTAACTGCTTGCAATACAAATGCACAAAGATACTACTAAGGTATAGTAAACACAGTTCTCCAGTGAGATTGCATAACTCTTCAGAACCAGTATTTCTACCAATCCATTGTTAAGTGTTAAATCCTTCATTAGCTATAGGATCTTCCCAGAGAAAAGTATGTTTCATTTCTGTTTAGAAACACTGTCTTGCTTTGGGTGTAACTGACCAATTTTGACTTGTGATATAGAACAGGACTTTTTATGACCTGACCTTTCCTTTCCTATCTGGCTCATACAGAAAGACCTGTAGTCCCTTTTGCAAATACATAAGTGTACAACAAAGATAAATCTATCTTGAATACTAATAGGATGGAGTAGTAAAGAGCTGTCTTTTCTTATTTTTAATAAGGGTAATTAAATTCCATCCATCCCCCTTATTCATAGAATCTATTTGAGTGAATTCTCTTCATGAAATTTTCATGAGAAACATCACAATGTAACAGATTCAAATGGCCAGAACTGTTATATTTTTGGCAGTTGTGGCTTGTTTCCAATTGAGCTTTCAGGTATTTGGCAATAAAACCCAATATTCAACATAAAATGGACTGGGGAAATAATGACATTTTTAATTGGAGTGCTTATCGCAGTGGATTTAGTTATTTAATTTTTAAGACGTTAATTGCTTTTTTTTCTCTCTAAGTTCATTGGTGATTTGTACAAAACTGTCTTTGATGATCATCTTTTGATGATGCTTGTTTGACAGATCATCAAACACAGTGTGCAAGATTGCTGAGTGTCAATTCAGCGAACAATTACCTCTCAGCCACAGTAAGAGAAAAGTATTTATTACGTCTACAACTTTATATGAGGTGAAAAAAAAAATACTTTTTACTGGTCATTAATATGCTCATTAGGCTCTAAACCATAGTATATATCACTGTTCCCTATTAGTATTCAGTTCTAGTGAATTAGTTTCCAATTCATCAACTATTTAAATCAAACTCGACCTTCTCAAAGCCATTTAGTACTGTCATTTTCAGAGGCCATTAAAGGGCAGATTTCTCTGTCCTTGTGGTTAGTGAGTCATACATGTAATACATACTTTGTTTAGAATGACAAATACAAGAGGTTTAGAAATATAGCACATTGCTTGAACTTGCTAGATATCTTAATGGCACTGCATTCCACCACTGGCATTAAGAGAATGCCTTTAGTACTGTGCTAATATAATTTCCAATAGCTGGAAGAGATCTAAAATGTTTTTTTTTTCACAGAATGTATGATCTGAACAACATAGAGAGGCAATTACAAAGGTGGGTTACCATATGAACCTTTAAGAGATGCGAAATGGCCTTGCCTTGTTTCCCATCCCAGTTGCTCTTAGTTGTTCTAAACTGTCTCTCTGTGTATTCAGTCTGTTTGACATCACTCATCTGTAAACAATGTCCTTGAAATTCCTTAGTTAGCTGCCAGTTTTGTTAAAGTGGTAATTGCTTCCCTTCCAAGTAACACATATGGAAAAAGCACATTAACTCTACATTCGGATTTCATTATAAGTATACCTATAGATATTGACCAACACAGAATTTCTGCCCATCTTAGATGGGAATCTGCCCTCAGAAATGCAGTATCATTTACAGTAGAAAATCAAACTCAAATTTTACTAGTAAAAGTTTAGTAATTTTGATGAAGTAGAGTAGTATCTTGAAAGTACCAACAAGTTAAATTATGCTCTACTAAAAAAACCCCACACTTACCTTTAAAAATACTCTCAAAAAAACCCTCTGAATATAGCTGTGCCACAACTATATATCGAAAACTGTTCTGCTTGTCAAAATTTAACTGTATTTTCTGTCATCTTAAAGTAAAAACTGTGCTATTGCAATCTCTCTTTTTTAAAAATGATATGTCTTTCATAAGATTTCAGGAACTTTCCAAGCTATATCTGAAGGTATACTGTCAAGCCTTTATATATATACAAAAGCTGGATCCAAATAAGAGGATTTCATTCCAATCCAGTACAATGGATTTAACTCTTCATGATAAATCAACTCAGGTGTACAACACAACTAAACAAAGAGAAAAACAGTGATCTTCATCCATCATTTGTGCCACATCTTCTCAATATTTTGACTACTTTTCCTGTAAAAAGCTTTCTGAACTTTCAGATCATATCTAGGTCCCACTGGCAGCAAGCAGAGTGGCAGCTTTTAAAAACAGATCAGGTCTTAAAGTCTTAAATTCTTCATAGCTACATTGCTGAATCACTTCAGCAATCATCATCGAGTTTTAACAAGACAGAATAGTATGAATAATTTTCTCCTTTACAGTACATTATGATAACATTACAAAGATATAGATACGAAGCTCAAATGTGAAGTACCCAAAGCAAATTGTGATGACTTCTTTTGGGCATCATGGAGTAGAAAAGCAAGGTAATAGCACCAGGGTTCAAGGCTGGACAGTTGACATGAAAACTGGATAATATTTCTGTTCCGTATTTCCTTCCAAATTAACTATTTGCACCATCAAACCTCATGATTTAGAGTATCCATATTCACCAGTAGTTAAATCTGTGTAATCTGCCTAACTAAAATACATACTCAAAGTGTTTCACCGTGCCTTTTAAAAAGTATTGTCCTGTGTGAACCAATTATTCTTGTTGTGGAAAGGGAGGGTGGTTCTCCATTCTGTTCAGGAAGAAAAAAAAAATCTATTGTAAGATTCACTGATAGCTTTGCCACAAGCAAATTTTAGTCATTCTCCAGCTCACAGAATAAAAAGGCACACATGGAGTATTCCCAGAATACACTATAGATACTGAAGATAAACTGCTGCAATAATGTTTATTATTTCAAAGAACAGTGTAAATAAAGCTTTTATTTTCACTATTCCAGATGGCAGCAGCATATAATTTGAAGCTTTGACATCATGACCGTATTATTCAAAATCATTCTTCCTGCAACTGAACAGAACACAGGACTGAGAATGGTAAAAACAAAGAGAGTATGGGACACAGTAAAATCAACATTTTGCAGCAAAGTTGGTATTCTGTACTATTATTGAAGAATTATTATCTGAATAAATTGAAAAATAAAATCTAAACTTTTTAATTATACATAAAAGACTACTTCAGTCTTAAAAGATATAAAGCACCAGAAAAGTGACACTTAATAAACATTGTTCCTATTGAAATATTTTATATCGTAAATCTTGAAAAAAAAAGGAAAAAAAAAGAAAAAATAATATGAACACACAATAAATTCCTTTCCAAGAGTGCTATTGTTCAAAGCTGCTATATACAAATGGATACTTTTACTTGGTGGTGCTGTGAGTCAGTAAAAGATGGTAATGGCTACACTGTAAGAATAGTTCTAAGTATCTGTTGAGATTTTTCTTAAATTTCATGACATTATGCCACACAAGGAAAGGGAATTAGACATTGATAAGATGACACACTAACAGTAAATAATCAATGAGAGAACAGCTGCCAATACCATCCCACTAAAAACCATGCATTTAAAAATATTCTTCATATATTGAAGAGATGTGCAAAGCACTTTTGATGCAAAAGAAAACAGATTTGTTTAGTAGCTCTGTATGCAATTATCCTGCAAATTGCAAAGTAATGTCTGTATAACAGAACATAGAGCCACTTAGACTGAATTATCATTTGTATGAATGTTAAAGCAGCAATTTCACATTGCATTAAGTCAGTTAACATTCATTGTTATTAGTATTTAGCCTTAAATAAGTTCTCTGTTTTAACAAATGTGTGCATTGAGCCTTTGAAATTTGGTTATCTTCATAAGGACATGAAAATGGCAAAAGGAATTTGCACCTTTTGGGAGTTCTCAAAGTCTGCTGAAGACTGCACATAGCTCTTTCCAAAATAACCTGTCTCACTCGCGTGAAAAATTAAATACCTCTCACTCTCCTTTAACAATGACATTCTGAACAGCAAGAATTATCACTGGTAAAGTGTCACTCAGACGAAAACACAAGTCTCAGAATAAGAAGGTATTCTCACATTTGGAGTGAGACACTATTATAGTTTATAGCACACCATATAATCTGAACATCATAACTCAAATTTGGTTATGACTGAACTTTTGGATGTCTGTTATGCTTACTGGAAGTGGAAAAGGAAAAATACAAAAGGCTGTGTGCTAAAAAAAGCCCCAAAAGTGAAAAGTTCAAGTATCCCTGCCATATGTCCTTTCTTTAACACAAGAAGAGGACCCAGCTGCAGTTATGGTAATAAAACATAGGTAGATAATGTTAAGTGTTTTAAGTGCAGGATATCACATACTTAGGAAAAGAAACACTGAACATCTGAAAGAGCAACCCACATATTTCCATACGTAAATATTCACAAGAATGAACTATGCATTTTGCACTGGTGAATAGAAAACAAAGAGGACGACAAAGGGCAGTGACATGAATTTCTGTGATTATCATTTCTAATTTGAGGCTTAGTTTCCAGACAGGGTTAGGATTTAGATTACACTAAATCAGAGTTAAATTGGGGCTTGCCAAGAATGAGAATTAGGAAAATGCATGATTGCTCTGTCTCATTAATATTTTTAACATACTAATATTTGTGGGTTTACATCCTCCTTATTTCAAAAATAAAGGGGAAAGCATAACAGTAAAGCAGTGATAGCAGTCTTTGCTTTAAGCTTAAATTTTTCACATCGCACAGTTTAATGGTGCAGTTAATAATGAGATAAGCATCAGGTTCCTATGTACACCAGAGATCACTTCTCATGTCGGTAGTCTGAATATACAGATTGGTCCCTAACAAATAAAGACATTATTTTCTTCTTCTTTCCCTCCTTTCTATTAATTAATATTCTGTGTTAAAATATTGATATTAGTAAATATAGATGACATTTTTTATAAATAATTACCTTCTATTTATTCTTAAGTATAAAGCACTAAATCATCACAATAAAATTGTAACATAATAATTTGGACTGAAAAAGGGGAAGAAGCATCTTAGTTTTCCTTCATCAAAGAGGACAGAAGTAAAAAAACAATTAGTCTTTTTCTCTCAAGCCATACAGTCCTCTTCTCTTTCCTTCCTCCCTATTTTCACTATGTGTCAACCTGTGCCTAAACCTAAGGGAGTGATAATACTGTCTAAGACAGTCAAATGAACTCAGCCTGTGATTATGGCCATTCTGTAACTCATGTTATACAGCTTTCAATGACTTGCTTCCTCAACACCATAATCTTACTGAATACATTTTAATGCAGCCTACATATTCTGAAGCCCAAACTGACAACTGTAAACTACACCAACTGCATTAATGTCACAGCTGCCAAATTTAAGGACCTGACAAAGGAACTATAGCAGAAAACCCATCAACTTTGGTTTAGTCTTGTTTTCAAGGGTTGTTTTCATGGGGAGTAGATATGAATTTTATTTTTTGCTAGAGGTCAATTTCACCATTTAAGTTGAAAGAGTTTTGAAAAAGTGTCCAGGCAGGACAGTTTTAGGGTTAGTTTTTTAGCTTTTTTTAAGATGGTATTTCTTCTGGGGAAAAGACAGCCATTCAGTTCTGTTCTGGAAGAATATAGAAGTACTTTCTCTGTAGCGGAGAACATAACATTGCTTAAACCCCGTATTTCTCACAGTCCTGTGACCAAGTTAAATAACTAGGGCTGTTTGTTAAATACCCTTTAATGAGCATGGATTTACACAGCAGAATATTAATACTTAGAATAATATACAAGTGGTTGAAGACAAATAAATAGTAACATAGAAATATTACCATTTGTAATGCCTAAGGCAGCCAACACTTCAAGGTTTTCAAGTCAGAAAACAGGTTCATGATGTCTCAGACATAGTTTTACTATGGATTATTTTTCACCAAACCCAATAATAGAACTGGCTGTGGCCTGAGACTTTCAATTCCACTCAGAATTTGCTGCTGCCTGAAACTAAAGTGAATGGACTAGTCTGGAATTTAACAAGTTTCCTGTTATCATAGGAAACTCTGTTTTCATAGATAATGTTTATATTCTGAATTACTGAGTGGGAGAAAATACTCAACATTCTGTCATGTTTTCTAGTACGGTGGACTCCTGACTCCAAAGCAGACAGAAAGGGTTTGGTGATACAAGGCAGCACACATTATGATCTGCTGAGAGATGGCACTTGCATTCTTCCAAAGCATTTTTCACAATAATAATCAGCTGGCACTGAAAGAGCTCTTGTGAACTGTTGTGAACTGATATGAGCAAACTCAAATAGGCTTTCTGAAAGAATGAAGGAGAGAGATGTACTTTAAAGATGACACTTTTACATTTGTCTAGCAACAGCAGATAATGATTCTTACGGAACTATAAATGAGGAATGGCACAGGGATTCATTCATAAGATGCTCGACATAGAATAAAAATGTATTTACTTAGCTTTTCTGTAACTGCTTCTGCAATTTACTTGACTAATTGCACCACAATTTATATTGTCACTAATTTGAAATAGGATCTTGTCTGGCACAGGAGCATAGGATGTTAAAAAGTGCTTTTTTAAAAAAAACGGTTTACATGCTGAGTTCAACATTCACACCTGTATGCCCATCATAATTATTTTAACTAATTATGAAATTCAGTGCTACATATAAAAAATGTAACAAAATCAAAATCCATGACGGGCAGTGTAAGGTGAAATTTATTACAGTGTATAGTCTGAGTATGTCCAAATTATAAAAAAAAAAAAAACTCTTNNTAAAAAAAAAAAAAACCCTCTTCAACAGTATTTGTTGCATCTGATTGCTAAACATTAAATTGATTTTACATAGAGTACAGGTAAGCCTTTTTTCCTTACAGTTTCCTTTAAAGATAATTGTATCACTAACTTGCATCTAACCAATCAAAGATAATCCTAAAGGGAACGGGCTTGGGGTTTTGTTTGTTTGTTTGTTTGTGGGGTTTTGTTTGTTTGGTTGGTTTTTTTTGTATGTTTTTGTTTGTTTGCTTGGTTTTGTTTTGTTTTATAAAATATAAGTCTGATAACAAAAATTATTATTTGTTAACACAGATACAACATTTCAGTTCCAGTAAAATAATATACTATCACGGACATAAGGAAGTAGCTGTTTTGTGTAGGTGGAAGTAATGGGCCTGAACAAGTGTGCTGGGATACTGTTTGAATAGTCGTGAGATTGCCAGAAGGCTGAGGGATGTTGGGTAGTGCAGAGGTGGAGATGTTGAGAAGTGCACATGAGAAGGAAAAGAAAGGAAGATTCATATTAAAACAGTTATTTGCAAATTCATCACAAACTGTTCTGTGAAAACAGTAAATGAAGTCAAGTATGTGTGGAGAGACAGTTCCAGTTTTTAAACAGCACGCCAGATAAATCTTAGCATAGCATTGTTTGGGTCAAGTACATCAAAAATCAGTATAAGCACAAAAATCAGTGTAAGCACAAAAAAATGACATGACAACTCTGCACAGACTTAACACAATATATTGCATGAAGAAGGTACAAATGAAGAATGCAAAACTCTTGAAAACAAAAGATGTAAATCTGGCCAGCAGTATATAACCACTCAGTGAGAGGCCCTATGTCACAGAACGAACACAATCAATTAGCTGAGTTTGCCAGGATACTGTCCAATTTCAACAACGGAACCATTTCTCCTTGGATTTATTAGTAATAACAGCTGTCATCCATTTTATAACTAAATACAAAACTAATTTCTTTTAGAGAAAATAACTTGAAGTATTTTTCCTGTAGACTTGAGAGGTAGGCATGAATATGCACTCTTTAGAAGCAATTGGGACCATGTCAGACGTTACAGTAATTGAGAAATAATTTCTGACTCTAAATGAATATATAGCAATAAATCTCATTCTACATAACAGTATATCAGTCTTTTTTTTTTTTTTTTGTACCTGAAGAAGACTTACAAATCAATCTGTGCATGCTAAGTATCTTTCCGCTTTTATTTTATTATGACGAATAAGTGTTACAGCATACTCTGTTCTGACTATTAACTGAAATGGTAACACAGGGATTATAAAAAGGACTGGGTTTTTTTGACTTTTCAGTAATAACTTCGACGTCCATTGGCACTTGAGAAAAACATCTTGCTAATACATAGCTAGCATTTTTTTGTTCTTTCTTGCTTTAAATGCTGCACTTCTGGAAAAAATTTATCTACACTATTTATCCTTATTTATTAAAACCTTTCTGAAGAAAATTATTTCTAACCTTTAATATGACACATCTAAGCCTTCATATTACAGGACCTGAGGTATGTATATGTGCCCATAAGTACTGATATCTCCAAACTCCCACCAAAACATGTTAATGCTGAAAAATCCACTGACAACCACCCTGAAAGAGAATGACCAAAAGTTCTGAGAAAAATGTTCTCTTGGATTTTTGTCTCTATCATCTCTGTGCTTCCACAAGAACCAGATAAATCTTATTTATCAGTTTTTGTAAACCACTAGGCCAAAATTTTCCATAGTGTACATTCAAGTTCACTTTTACTACATGATTTTTTGGTATTTAGTACCTAGGATTACATAAAAATCACTATCGTGAAGATGACAGATGCAGAAACACTTCCACAGATTTCTTGCCTGAACACACTGGAAATCTCCCTCTGCATCAAAATGTCTGAAAGCTCTTAGAAACTATCAGCAAATACCTGGCAAATTTCTCTGTTAATATGTCTGTGATCATCTTACACAGCAAGTAGGATGATGTGAACTGCTGATGCTAACTTAAGTCTTCAAAAGAAAAATAACAGCTTTGGCAGATGATTGCCTGCTGAAGTCTTGAGCAACTGACAGTAAGCACACTTAGATGTTTCTTAAATGAGCTTACAGTCTTTCTCAGAACTAAATCTTAACAAATAAATAAATAAATCCTTACTACCACAGGTGGCATTCTTAATTAATTTTGTGCATGAATTTAGGCACAGGGTCTTTCATTCCAGATGTTCATTACAAAATATCTTATATTGCTCTGCATGATAAGTAAAAATGAATTAAATTATCAGCTCTGAGTGATTGCTTTCTGTTTCAAACTTAATGCAGGATGTCAGATACTATCAAGGCTTTCTAAGTCAGGACACATCAGCAGTAAGTTGAGACTAGTTTTCAAATGATTCTTACTCAGGAAAAAGTGTATATCCATTATCTATCAGAAAAGTAAGTAGCAATACTAAATGAACTTAAGCAAGTAACAAATAAATTAGTGTAAATTATGTTATCTTTGGAGTACACAGGAGTAGGTATAGAAGCTTTCAGAGGTATCATTCTGTGATCTCTTTTTAGTTTCTGGGTAAAATTTCTTTCCATCTAAAGTAACAAAAATAATTTTAATAATTATTATTTATGTAACATGATTTTGCATAGCATCTCACAAAGTAGACTTAACCGTTATAGTTTAAACGGGATACATTTACATCTCTATTGTGCCATATAATTAGATTTTTCAAATTTTATAATAAATTACTTTTTAAAAAGTATTTATATTCCTCCTATGAGAGTCAGTGAGAGCATTCACAGTTTTTCTGAGTCTAAAAGCACTTGCTCTGCAGCAGTTTTAATGATAAAATCACTACACATGAAATAAATTTGTTTAAAAGAAGTTTTGCATTATTCTGTTACATTGCATAATTGTAAAAATTATGAAGAAACAGTATTGCTCCATATTTATTAAACCTAGGCAGGCTGTTCTAAGTAATCACTTGCAGAAAATTATTTCTTGTTTGGCTGCCAATGGCTTTAAGACTTTTTCATTACATAATTTATCTAACTTAAAGAAAATGAATAGTCTCACTGAGAAAACTGAATGTAATGGAACTATTTATATAGTTAAGTATATATGCTTAAGTATGTTGCTGAATTCTTTCTTCCTACTCCAAAACCAAATCGGATCACTTACAAATTTTTTCCCCACACGTGACAAATATTACATTCTCTTTCTCTCTAAGTGAAATAAACTTGACATCCTATCAGATATCTGCCTGAAGATTCATAGAGTGCTGCTTAGATTTCATGGGTAGTATCATAAGAATTTAGACATGCATCACCAAGAACACATCATTTCACCACAGTATTTGGGCTAGCTCTTATGCTAAGTAGATGCAGCACTGCAGAGAAATAAATGTTTATTTTCTAATGTCGTGGGAAGAACAAGGAAGCCATTTAACGCTTGTTCGTATCATTATCCATCAAGCTTCTCAGGGCTTGAGCAAGTAGCCATTTCATGCAACAACACTGAAAATTAGTTAATAGAAAATGAAGATAGAAGAGCTAAAGGTTATTTTCAAATTGCTGTTTTGGTAGTGCAGGTGGACTAACATTCACAAGTGAAAACCCTCATTAAAGTTGCCACTGGATTTTATCATTATTCATAACTAGTAACTTTTTTTAGATCACAATACTAAGACAAATAGCACTAAGCTTTCGGCACTATAACAAAATATCTGCTGAGCGTTAGCTAAATGGCAAGATTAGCACTTAGTACCACCACTTGTTTAGCAGCTACATGTCAGTTGGTCTACCTTTTTTATTTAGAGGTTATAAGATTGAAAGTTTACAACTGGAGTTTGTAGGGAAGTGAGCAAACAACTACATTCTCAGTCAGTATGAGATGTTTGTTTCATAATTATTACAATAAACCACATATGGATTCTGTTCTTCTGATGTGCACAAAATACTAATTAAGAGGTGTTATAGAAGTGCATCAAAGGAAGAGATGCTATAAAACCTAAAATTCATTTTTAACACATGACAAGAGTTTTGCACCTGTTTGTATCATCACAAAAAATGTTGTACAAATTGAACAGCACTCATGTTAATACTATTAACAGTGTTAAAAATTAGACATTAATTTTATATTGATTTTTACTATGTCCTTACTGTTTTAAATTATTTCTATTATTCCACCTGTACTTAAATTCATTTACTTATAATAAGGTTCTGGTTTGCCTTTTATATTTCTCTCTACAGTACTGTAATGAGTTATCTTTATTTCTGTAGGAGTATGGAGATGAATGCTTATAAGATACTGTGTTTTATGCTTTGGTCTTGGTATTTTTACTCTGGAGATAATTATGTTTTAGAACCTTTTTTTT
>VWZY01011759.1:105470-125279 GCA_013399075.1 Chloroceryle aenea | reverse complement strand
GTAGAAGCCATAACTTTATGATGAAGAGTTTTAAACCACCCATATTCTAAAAGTGGGACACTGACTCTGAAAAAAAACTAACGTATTCTATTATTATACTGTTCTACTCTTCTTTTTTTTAAAGGCCAAACTGTATGACCTTTTCAGACCTACTGAGCTGGTTTTATCCTTACGATTATACACGTTCTTGGTTTTGTTTTGTGGGTTTTTTTCAAGTAAAAATGCTTTATATTTGAACTCAGTTCAGGCCAGAATATGACTCAAGGTCCCACTGATTCTTATGTCTTTGTCAGATGAGTAACAACCTTGATGTACACCCAGCAAGTCTCTCCTATTAGTTTTTAGAAACAGAATCAAACTGTGCCATTTCTTGAGCTAATGTTAACTGTAGTTCTGAAGCTACCATGGTGGTTTACCCATCCAGTCTCTTCAAGGGATTATCAAACTGGAAGGATGTGGAAAGACTGGAAAATATTAAGGAATCTTATTTTGAGCTCCCAGAATCTTTCCGTCTGAATGCAGAGAAAGTGGAAAGAAGTGTGGGTCTTTTCACATGCTCAACATTTGTTATGGAAAATACGAAGTTTACTAAGAAAAAAACAACATGAAACCCTCGACAAAACCTAAAGATACATGTGCAGAGATATGGTCATGTCCAGAGACATGCCTTGTACATAATAGCATCTGAGTACCATATGGTGTCCTTCAATTTATTTAAACCCACAACTGATTTGTAAGAGTTCTTACTAGTATAAACTCGTACTCTTTGTGCTGTCCATCTTGCTCTCTCTACTCACTCCTTATGGACAATGATTCTTTATGCTAGATAGTGCAAGCAGTAAGTATTCAGACCAATAAAACATGGCCTGTTTTCTTCATTTTAAATTCTGTTTATTCATGTTTTCATATGAATAAAAGGGGGACTTAAAAACTTGCACTTTTAAGTTACTATCAAAGTAATTCCCTATGTACATTTCTAATACCTTTAGCTTCTAGCCATTGACTTGTAGAAGGAGAGTACTTTTACAGTATATTTTATTATTGGACCATGGCACAATTGCTGCAGTGAGGAATGCAGAAGGAAATGAAGTGCCATGTCTGTTTGTATTCCTTTTAGAAGGTAACCCATCTAACTATTATACCTTATAGTAAGATGTGATTTGAATGTGATCCAGTGAGATGCTACTTTGTTAGATTTTATTCTGTACATGGCACTAGGCTTGCTAAACTAATACAGTCATGAATAAGACCAGAAAAACGGGTTACATATCTCCATGAAGTAATTACAATTACATAGACAGGGTTAAACAATGAAAACAATATATGTATGTAATAAAATACTAGATATATCCCATTTTTGAAGACTTATGTGATTAAATTTAAGTAAACTATATCACTGTTGAGAAGTAAATCAGAATCCCCAATAACCATTAATTCCCAATCTGGTTATCTTGTAACAATCATAGTATTAGTTTACAAACAAATAGCTAGATTATGTAATTGGCATGCCTAAGAACACAGGGGATAATGAAGAAATCTGATTCTCTCTAGCAACCTGAAATTTCACATATGAATGATGCTTTAAAAAGTACCCTAACTCTTCACATGATGCTTTAATTCTGCACTCTAAATGTCACAACATTTTCACTTTTGGAAGACTATGACCCATTCTGTCCTGCTGCTGATTTCTCTACTGCCTTCTCTCCACCCCAGTCATTCTTTTTTTTCCCCTTTTTTTCCCCCTTCCATATTCTGAGATCATTATATATACCTTCATAGTGGCATAAGGTCCTTTTTAAACATGAGCTACTTTTTTGTTTCAACCAGTACATTTTTACTGGTTTTGTTTCACTTTACATTGAGGAAAAGGAAAACACACATGATGGATGAAGTTGGTCAGTGGCTGCTTGTGGGATGCTGTTCTTATAATTTGGGATGGTATGTAACAGTAAACAGAACCAGCTATTTAGCTTCATAATTTACTACATCATATATTATCTGTATGTAAAGAAGCACATATTCTGTTTTGATTTTGCATCAGAAACTGACCTCATTTCATATCCATTTTTTTCCTTCTGTACTTTTCAGAAGAATGTTGTAGACTAAACTGTGTAAATGAATGAATGAAGTTTTAGGGTGAGGCATTTACAATGACCAGGCAAAATGAAGACCTGACCATAACTTGCAAAATGTGAAATCCAGTTGAAAGGGAACATTTGTTTGCTTGATGAATCAAGCTTATAGTTGTGTCTCTCCTGGCTTCTAAATCCATTTTGTCTTCTGGTACATGAGATAAAATACAGATGTTTCACTCTAGAAACACAGACCTCGATCTCTGGTGGTTTTTTTTTTCTGTTTTGGTTTGTTTTTCTTTTGCGTGTGTGTTGTCGTGGGTTTTTTGGGTTTGTTTTGTTTTTTCCCTCTTGCTGGTCCTGCCTTGTCTTTTTAATGGTCTGTTTCATCATTTCAGACCTGGATATGGCATATTAATGATTCCTGATAAGAGCCGAACTATTTGCCCAGCACATTATAACCCCAAAAGGAAATACCATTTTAGAAAGTGGTTTTTTTTACAGTATGTTTTGGTTGTTGGAATATATGCTTATAAAAATTGATAAGACTGGTCTATTATTTAACCTTGCAAAGAAATAGGAGTGAAAACCTAAGTTTGGAAAAAAAGGTGTATTCCACATTGGCAAAGGTTTTTATCCTCACCTAGACAGACTAATTTCTCAAACTGAGAAAGTCAGATTCTAAGCTGGTTTCTCCATTGAAGGCTCTGATGTGCAGCCCTGTAGTTTATGTTAGCCTTGGAATGAAACAAAACAAGTCTTTGTTGCCCAAACCTCACTTTATCCCATACAGTATGTCAACGCAGTTACTAAAACCAGAGCGGAACCTGCTGAATCTATGTGGCTGGAAGAATCAAAGAGAAATGGCTTCATTAGTTGTTAAACACAATTCAAAGTCCAATACCTCAACTCTCTATCAGTAACATTTCTAAAGATAAAAAGCAAATAGAAGACTAATGTGGTAAAATAAATGTAAGCTACTACATTTGGAAATTGTTACTAACTTCCCAGCTGCATTGTATTCCTCTATTGTCTGGAGCAAGGCATGTGCTGAGAATGAGCTTGGTGTGATCTCATCTTTATTTCTGTGACAAGGGTGACATTGTTTATTTCACATTTGACACCCATGCGTGTTGACCATACTACACAGCTTGGTGTCACTGGCAAACTTGCTGAGGGTGCAATTGATCCCACTGTCTGTGTTATTGACAAAGGTGTTAGACAGCACCAGTCCCAATACCAAGACCTGAGAAGCATCACTTATCACTGGTTTCCATACGGACATTGAATCATTGACTGCAGCTCACTGAGTGTGACCATTCAACCAATTACTTATCCACTGAATTGTCATCAAATCCATGTCTTTCCAATTTAGAGACAAAGCTATTGTGCAGAAGAGTGTCACATGCTTTGCACAAGTTCGGGTAGACAACTTCAGCTGCATATAAATTCAGGTCACTGAAACTCAGAGGCAGTTCTGCCATGGGGCTGCACCAATGTAAATGTGTTGAGGACATTGAGCACCCAGTGGAAGAAGCATATACTGAAAAATAGACAGCAAGGATGAGAGCCAAAAGCTAAATATGAGCCATAGTCTTGTCCACATTGGGCTAGTGAATAAACATGAAGGTAGGTTTTCTAATATCCTTTGAAGAACGGACAAGTATCTTGGACCATGCCTGTGCTGCATGACAGGCTAACCTTAGAAGATGAATTTGACAACAGATGAGATGGAAGATCCTTATATTTTGAAAAAAACAACCAACCAACCAACAAAAAACAAACAAACAAACAAACAAACAAACCAAACCAAACCAAAACCACAAAAAAACCCAACAAACCATAAAACCCACAAACAANACCAAAAAAAAAAAAAACACCAAAAAAAAAAAAAAAAAAAAAGAAGAAAGTAGTGAGATATTTGGAAATCTGTCTAGAGGAAGCTCTGAAAGACTTGCAAAGATGCCATGACTTTGCCCCCATATATGAAAGAAAAGAATATTTTCTCTGTCCCTGTAATCTTCTTTAAAATGCATAATGGAAAAGAGAAGGCCCTACAGAATCACTGAATTGCCCAGATTGGAAAAGACCTTTTAAGATCATGAAGTCCAATCATTAACGTAAACTGACAAGATCTCAACTAAACCATATCCCTAGGCACAACATCTACACCATTCTTAATTATCTCCAGGGATGGTGACTCCGCAACTGCCCTGGGCAAGCTGTTCCAATGCTTGATAACCCTTTCAGTAAATAAATTCTTCCTAATATCCAACCTGAACTACCTTTGGCACAACTTGAGGCCATTTCCTCTTCTCCTATCACTTGTTACTTGGTTGAACAGACTAATCCCCACCTCACTACAACCTCCACTTGGGTAGTTATAGAGAATGATACGGTCTCCCCTTGGCCTCCTTGTGTCTAAACTAAATAACCCCAGTCCTCTCAGCCACTCATCATAAGACATGTGCTCTAGAACCTTCACCAGCTTTGTTTCCCTTCTTTGGACACACTTTAGTGCCCCAGTGTCCTTCTTGTAGTGAGGGGCCCAAAACTGAACACAATTCTTGAGATGCAGCCTCACCAGTGCTAAGTACAGGGGTAGAATCACTGCCCTGGTCCTACTGCCCAAATGGTTTTAATACAAGCCAGAATGCTGTTGGCCTTCTTGGCCACCTGGGCACACTGCTGGCTCAGGTTAAGCCAGCTGTCAATCAACACACTCAGGTCCCTCTATGCTGAGTAGCTTTCCAGTCACAACTCCCCAGGACTGTAGCGCTGCTGGGGGTTGTTGTAGCCAAAATGAAGAACCCGGCATTTGTCCTTATTGAAACTCATACAATTGATCCTGGCTCATCAATCTAGTCTGTCCAGATCCTTCTGCAGAACCTCCCTACCCTCAAGCAGATCAACACTTCCACTCAGCTTGGTGTCATCTGCAAAATTCCTGAGGGTGCACTTGATCTCCTCATCCAGATCATTGATAAAGATGCTAAATATAATGGGCCCCAGTACTGAGCATTGGGAGACACCACTTGCAACTGGACACTCAACCGTAGAAGGCACAGTTCAAATGTAGAAGGCACAGTTGAAAATCTGGATTCAGCTGATATCTGTCTCTTGAATACATCATAAAAAGAAATGAGTGAAAGAATGATATTCTAGCCAAAAAATCAACCATTTAGATTTTGTTGTGAATTAGGAAATGAAAATGACTGTTGTGAGAACCACATGTCCCCACAGCATCTGAGCAAGAAACCTCACGAATGGTTGAAAAATGTAGTTATTCAGAGTGAAACTTCAGTAACATTTTGACTTGAAAGTTAGTACTATTTTGAAGACTGACCTGGTGAGAAAAGGCTCAAGATATCACCAAGTTCAACACCACTTTTTCAGCAGTAACATGGCAGAGCCGTTGCCACACCGTGTGAATGCCCACAAGTGTATCCAAGAGAACGTGAAGAGCCTTCAGCCAGGCTCTTCAGGTTCCCATCAGCAGCTGCATTCTGTGCCTTTGGAGAAGTCATTAATATTCAAGCCAGTACAGGTCTAAGAGAGAGTTTGAAATGCCCCTAAGTAGGATGTATTTTAACTACTCAAAGGAAAGAGAAACAGTACACAAGATGGAGAAAAAGATGTTTCACAGCACAGCAATGCTGATATATATAGAATTGCATCAGCTGCCTGCTCAAAATAAAAAAGCTGATGATGAGTCACCTCATTCAACGATATAAGGAATAGATAACTAATAGACAGACTAAACTACAGATGTGCTCTTTCCATGACATTCATGTAGAGAGTCTCCAATTGAAAAAATACTTACTCAGATGGATTGAACAAGGAAAGGTATGGATGAGACCAACTTTCTATTAATATTTCACCTTTTTAGGTCTCTCCAATGTTTTTCTGCAGTGAAGAAATGTTACTCCTTTTGCTAAAACCTTTCTTCACAGATAGACAATGAATAGAAATTGTCAATTTTTTTTTCAGAAAATATTTGTTAGCATATTTTAATTTTTAATGCAAGAGCATATAAGTCTAAGCATAGTCATTCTTTGATGTGTTCGAGTCAAATAAAGACATAGGAATCAGAAGAAAATTTGTATTTGATAGAAAAATAAAGCTGGAAGGGACGTTAAGTAATCTAATTTTTGTTCCACTCAGTAAAAACACCTGCCAGGTGCTTTTCATCTGCTCTTAAAGACCTCTAGTGATAGAAATACCCAAATCTCCTCAAAGATTCTACTTTTACTCCATTAATTCAATTTGAAAGTCACAGTTTTTTCCAGTGCAATATCTAAAACTCCTTTTCTGCATTTTAAGTCCTGTTTACTGCACTTAGAGACCCAACCTATTCCATGCTTCTTCGGGACTCCGTTCCCTCTTAGCTTTCGCATTCAGTCCCAAGACCCTCATTTATCTCAACCTTGCACTGTAAAACTTTTTTTCCCATTGACTTCTGGTGGTCCTTACTGTTTCCTTTCTAACTGGCCCACTTCTTTCTTTAAACACTGTGCTTAAAACTGAATATGTTATTCCAGCTCATGCTTTACAAGTATAGGAAATTTTATCCTTGTTGGAGGGTATGGTGTACTTACAATTAAAGAGTGCCACTTGGCAATCCTAACTGTTGAGATGACAGGTGCTGCACAGGTTTCACTTAAAAATAATGAATATTCACAGCAAATCAGTTTTAATTAGTGTGCTGCGTGATAAATTCACCATTAGCACTGCTTCGTTTGGTAACATAACATATTCAATTGTGCTTTATATAACTGACATCATAGGAATGACAAATATTCTGCACACTTTTTGTGTAACACTTAACAAGAAACTTGTGACAGTACTGGAGTGCATTTGAAGATGCTTATGAAGGAAAATGATTTTAAAAGTGAGTACAAATAATTCCCTTCTATAGCTTTCAATTTTAAATGTATTTTCCTTCCAAATCACAGGATCACAGGATCACAGGGTGTCAGGGGTTGGAAGGGACCTTGGAGATCTTAGAGTCCAACCCCCCTGCCAGAGCAGGATCATATAATCTAGCAAATCCTTTACTTTCTCTTGAAGCAGAGAATTGTTTTTTCCCATGCTACAATTGAGGGCACCAAGAAAAAGCTGATTATTTTGTGAAGATTGTGGAAATGGCCAAGGTAGAACAAGAACTCCAGAATGCAGTTCTGCATATCCTGTGTTAGGTCCCTTAGACAGCAGTGTTATGTCTACACTGTGGGGAGAAGGGAAGAGGTTGCTTTTAAACATACACTATACACACACAGAGACATGTATTTGATTATTTTTCTTTTCATCCAGATTATGTTCCCTTCTGCATCGGGAATTAATAGACACAAAGCTGGTCTAAAATATAGCCCATAAGGTTCACAGTTCTTTAGGTAAAGCTTTTTAATAATTTTATCTTTTATTTTGAAATGTTTTATCTATCCCAGTAGCTCCCAGATAAGGAACACCTAAGTTGTATTAAAGTGCTATGCCGTTTGCAGGAAGATGAATTGCAGTCTGTGAAACCAGTGGTTTCGGTCAGTATCTCTTTAAAATGACAGTGAGTTTGACAAATATGCTATTTCACTCAGGTTGCCTGACCTTGATGTTCTTTTCCTAAATCTTTCAGCAGTCTTCAGAGAAACAGAAAATGTTAAGTGATCTGTCACAACTTACCGCTCCAGAACTTCCCACTGGGTAGAGAATTTCTCGGATTCAGACACTGCCCACGTGATAGATGGAAATTGTTTTTGCACCCGGTACAGTTATCATAGCTGTATCCAACACATGTTGCACAGCTCCGGTGGCAAGGTTCACATTCTCTGGAGATGTCATCAGTGAAAAAGCCAGCTCCACACTCACTCACACATGTGCCACCTAAAACAGAAACAGATGTTATCATCATGGCGTCTACTGACTCTTGTCAATCCTGGCAAGAAAGTACCTCACCTGTAGCATCTCCCTCTCTCCAGCAGGAATGTTAAAGGGTATAACCAGTATATAAGAACCCATGAAGCTTTTTGTAGCTACATAAGCAATATTTTTTTTTTTTTTGCAAGAAACCTAAATTCAGCTCAGTTGCTTATGCAAACTTGATAAACTTCAAAACAATCTGCACTTAAACCTATATCTAGATGACTTTACATCCATATTCTGAATCCCAGTACAGAATTCCAAATCTAGACAAAAAAAATTATGATTGAGTCCCAATTATTGTACTGGCCCAATATAAATTTCTACATTCAGATGTCCCTAAAATTGGTAGAAATATTCTGATTCTGAGGATTGTGATTCTCTATTTATATTCTGGTGAATATAAAGCTAAACTCAGGTAAATATAATTCAGTTTAAGGTTTGGCATGCTGCAATAAACCTCCCAGAAAATATTACACTGATAGCTTTTTGAGTTTCCTCCAATTTAAATTAAAAGATGTATAGACCACCAGACCACCTCAGGTTGTGACCAGAATTTTTGATGACTGTGGTGCTTTTGTCCACCACTACTGGGCACCTTCATCAGGCAATGCACCAAAATATCAAAACCTCAGGATTTGCTGTGATTCATATTTTGCCATGTCTCAACCAGACCTGCCTTATTTATGGCTTCAGAATAAAGCTAAGAGATTCTTATTCTTGCATGAATCTGATGTGGGATTTAGTAGTTTTAACTGAGTTCATTTCAGAGTGTTTAAGGCTTGTTACTTTATGTGGACCTGAAACTGGAAGTAAAACTAGACTTGGAAATAGTAAGGAAACTACCTTCCTTGCCGTATTTGTGTGAGTTAAACCCCCCTCCTTTCACAGTCTGAATCAAATACAGTATTTCTTTGCACTTGCCCAAAAGAATGGAAATACAATTAAAAAAAAAAACAACAAAACCATAGAAAACCAAAACCAAAACTGACAAAACCCCACCAACCAAATAAACAAAACAAATAAAGAAACAAAACCCAAAAGCCCAAAACCCCATGAAATCCCTAGGGAAAAAACTAGTTGGAATATGTAGTCAAATACATGGTGCCTTTGAACCAAATGGCAACACTGGCTAGCATGACCACATTACATTAATACAAAGGACCCTGTGCAGAAGTGCTACCTCCTCTCAGCCTCCACTGTCTGTCATAGAAGAGATTATTTTGAGAAGTTTATGAATTGAGAAGAATTCTTTCTCTAAAGAAAAAATCTAAAATACTTTTGTATATATGCCATACTTGGTACTTTACTTACCTGAGAGATAAAAGCCTTCCCTACATGAGTCACACTTGTCCTTGTCACAGCTATCACAGTTACTAGGACAGTCTCTACACTGCAGAGAACTTTCATCTCTGTAGGTATTTTCTGGACAGTATTTATAGCAATGATGCTTATACCTGTAACACAAAGTAGAACATTGTCAGCAACTTTCTTCTGAGGTCATTCAGTTTGTTTTCTGTATGTTTCTGGGTATGGTAATGGTAAATTTCTATTCTTATCCTAATGAACATAAATTATTCTTTTAATGAAGGATACTAAATGTATTTAAGGCTATGTTACTTATTCAACTGGCAAATATTAACAAGTCATGTTTTCTATTCTCAGGATTCCTAAGTATAACTAATTTGATTTTCTTTTTTAAATGTAGGCACAAAAATGAATGCATGCTTAATTAGAAATTGCTATATTCTAGCTGTAAATAGCTGATCATCTGTAAAAAAATATAACATCATCATTTATGGCTAGATAGAATAGCCTTTTTATCAACATTTTCTTTTGTCATGGTAATGTTTTACAGACATCTCTTAACCGTCCCTTTGAAAAGCAGTAGAGCTCTTATTTTCCTTCAATTTAAGTTAATCTTTCAATTAATCTATGTATTTTTTCCTCTGCTTCACCTCACATTTTGAAGTGTGCCTGCTGAATGGCAAATACCAGGACTGGATGTAACATACTAAGAGCATACTGGTTCCAAACCCAGCAGCACTTTTTGACTTTTAAACCCTTTCTGTTCCATTTTGTCTCTTCACATATGCAAAGTTCACATCAGTCCATACATTTTAAAGGCCTTGATAATGAGCAATTGGATCGTTTTTTAGCACTTTCCAAGCCTTTTCCCAAAGATACTGATCTCAAATAAGCAATAATAAAGAGGAATGGGATAACATACACAACACAGATCTATGTATTGAGGCACACATTTTTGCTTTCAAAAAACATATAGGCATGAAGAGCTATACAGCTATACTTACATATAATAGTTCTGAATGCATGTTATACAGATTCTTGGGTCATCTGAAATTATGTAAATAATATTCAGAGTTAATAACAGAATGCTAAAAAGAAATTTTGCTATATGATTCTAATGTTAATATTTCTTACATTAAAATCACTACAGTCATAATTAGAATATTATTATCTCTGAATCTCTGCTTATAATTTTTTTGAGGTAAACTCTTCCACAATGAGGTCCTGGCCTGTATTTTAGCAGTGGCTTGTGGCTTTTGAATCATCGCACTGGGTACTTAGGAGGTGTTGATTAAGTAAGTAATGTAGGTAATCATTTTAATCCTAAAAATCTTGAGACAAACACTTTTTTGCACTGAGTGTATGTATGTCTGATGTAGTGTGGCAAGGCTTTTTTGGGTAAACTTTTTCATCAGGAAATTAATTGTTTAATTCAAAATTTTTGTTGAATGAACAGAAAAAGTGTTATACAACTCTTTAAATTGTTATGATAGATATGGATAAAGTGAAGAAAATATTCTTCACATTAAGTGTGATACATTCTTCACATGAAGTGAAGAATATTTTCTATAACCTTCCATTATCTTCTATTAGCTTTCTATTTCTTTTATCTTACTCAAATATTCCAGAAGGAGAAAAATGAGAGGAAATACAAGAACCTGGGCAAATGTATCTATAAACTTTACTGCTATGTATTTCGTGTAAGATTTTTTTTTATATTAATAGTACACATAAGATGAATTTTTTGCTAGGTGTTTTTGAACTGTTTCTACACTAAATCACACTTTACACATGTAAAAATTACAAGGCGATATGCACTTGGTTTTGCAAGTAGTTCTAGCAATTTATTTCTGAGGTGAAAAGTTTTACCCAGAAATGTTGGAGATCTCTGAAACTATCCTCTTTACTGTTTAGAGCACAAACAAAAATTGCAATCCACTGATCTAGTGCTCCTTGTATTAGATTTTATGTTAAGACAGGCAATACTCTTAAAATATTAAAGCATTTTCTATCAAGTCTTACTTTACTTCTAGATAAAAGGCATTTGGCTTGGCCAGGGCTTCTTTTTGAATTATTTCTGAAATACTAATAGTGTTTCTCAATAAGGACACTTCCTGAGGTTTTTTTTTTCCCCTATTAATTTCTGTGACTATTTTTTCTTACAGTATTTATAAACCAAGTTTATATGATGACAAACAAGTGATTGTTAACAAAGACACAATGTCTGGTTTTCCTCTGGAAAGGTATTAGAAAAATAAAGTATCAAGGAAGTGACCGTTAAGTAAAGACCACATATTTTGAGATGGTCTAGGATGTAAGAAAATCTATCTAGGAACAAATGGGTAAAACCAGTTTGTTTAGATTGGAGATTGGAATACATACTGTGAAGAGGCTAAAAAAATGTATTGCAAATAGCACTTTCATTCTGCTGCTTACATAAACTGTAGACAGAAAGGGTAATTGTAAATATCTTTTTACAAGGCCACAGATTTCATAGGAATAGCTGGTTTGCTGTATTTCTCTTGAGTATGCACTGACTTTTTCTTCAAAGCTCAGACTTTGGAGGTGAGAGGAGATTTTTTCTTTACAGTTTTTCAGCGTGGAAACATGCAGTCATTTGGCTAGAGTGGCCCAGTGTTATTTACCAACCCTTAACTGAACCTTCGTTCTTTCTCTTAAAGCCATGCCAACTAAAAAAAAATGCTGTACCATCTTCTATACTTAGTTCTAGCTTCTGAGTGTAAACTATTAAGGAATAAAGAAGATAGTTTAGAAAGGAATAAAGAGAAGACAACCATCTGAATAGCAGACAGAAAGAAAAATAAGTATGCAGCTATTCCTGCAATAGTAAATTTTGTATTTAACACTTGCTATGTTTCCAAAATCTTGGAAATACATAAGAATGAATTAAATCTAGGGAACTTTATGGATTTATATGTGCAGTTCTTCAAGAGTGGCTCTTTTATACGCTGCCAAAATCAGTTCTTGGATTAGCAGTAACAAACATCCTATATTCTCTGAGACCTTCACTTGCCTATAAAATGCTGAGATCTCTGTGGCACAAAGTGCTTCGGCTGGTAAGTCACACTCCAAGTCATGAGAATTGCTAATATTTTATCTATGTTTTGTAGTTTCCATTTGCATCGATTCCCACTATGTTGAGCCTATCCCACTCTTGTGAAGAAAAAAAGAAACGTGATTTTGATCACACTGAAAATAAGATCCAACCTATTTTAAAATATAACACCTCAGACACGAAAAAGTCCTCTATAACTTTCTGGTCTTATTGCAGTTTTCTTAGATAAGTAAAGATCATCTAAAGTTCATAGAAAAAGTAATTTGGTTTATTTCCACATCTGCCATAAACTGATAGTCCTGTTCCCTCCACCCCACCCCACTCCCTTCTCAAGTACAATACATTTGGAGTGCAACTATGTTTTAATACAGAAAAGGTATGTGCAAAGATTAAATATTGGTCAAAGCCTGAACATTCATGTATTCTGCTGGAGCTCTCTGATTTGAAATGAACTGGTGTTTCTTTCTGCTCTGTGAGGGAAGTATGGGCATTGTTGTGGTAATATTTTTATTCAAATATGTAGAGCAACACTGTAAGTAAGACACTGTAAGACTTGTATGTATGCTCAACTTGATAATCTATATATAGTAAAGCTGGCAGTGGAAGTTAAGTGGAAGGGTACATTTTGCAGGATCTGTATTTAGACTGTAACTTTTATTTTATCTTCCTGTTTTCCTTATGAACTTTTTAAAAACATAAATTTCTTGAACTATTTGGTGGCTCAGCCATGAGCCTAGAATATGCTGAATACAGTCAATTTTTTTTTTTTTTTTTTTTTTCATTCAGGAGAAGTTCAGGATAATCATTGCCTGGGACAATGTCTGATTTGCCTTTCTTTTCCAGTTTAATTAAATGTAGCAATTAAAAAAAAAAAAAAATTAGACTGCAGTTTTCCTTTAAGAGCCAGCCTGAAGTAGTTGTTTAATTTCAACTGTTACTGTAAGATTTTATTTGTCTTTTATATTTCCCTGAACAATAATTTGCAATAATCTGAAAAAGGTACTATAAATTTTAATATAACATAAATAAGAATAATTACATATTTAGACCTTAGACCATTTTTTTTTTGTTTCGTTTTTATGGAGTCTCAATTAAAAGAACTGAAATGTGCAATCCAAAATATAATAAAACTTTTGACTAGTATGGGCCCAACTGAAACCTCAGCTTTCAGTAAGCCTTAAAAATGAAGATTTCTTCTGTGGAACCAAGGACTCTGGTTTTGATCTACCCATTTGTGTGAAAATGCATTTGTCTCTTTCATATATTTTTTTTTTTTTGTGGGCTGCTTTGGTTCATTGCTTTGTTTTGTTTTGGTTTGTTTTTTTGTCAGTAAATCAGCTTTAACTTCTTTGTTCTTATTTCTGAAATTATTTATTTTCACATGTCCTATTACCAGGAAGTGAGAGAAAGAAGAAACTGCGAATTTTAACCAAGGAAAAAGCTGAGTTCTGTTGTCACTTAGATTTATAGGGGGAAGAAAATGGCATCAGTACTTGTTTTCGCCAAAAACTATAACTTTGGTTCAGCCAAGAAATGAAATGAATTAAAAATATACATATTTATAAGACATAAAAGAAAAAAAAAATGCTTAATAAACTTAATCTCTTCCTGCATACATTAAATAAAATTATCTCCATTTAGAATTTCTTTTGTTTGGTTTTGGTTTAAAGTAAAGCTACCTTTAATTAGGGTGAAATTGATACGAATAAAACAAAAAAATATTTTCAGTGTTACTGTTGTTGTAAAGACAGCTAGCTGAAAAAAATCACACAGCTATAATCTTGATTACTTCACTGTAAACCAGGAATAATGTCACTTCTTATTATTGAATTTAATTGACAAAGTAAAGGGAACAAGATGCATTTTCCTGCTCAAACAAAGATTTTTATATATTGCAGTTAGAAGTTAAATGCAGATTAGGTGAAATGAAATCAAATAATAGCATTATGATGTGCATTACATGAAATAGTTCTATGGTTTCTATGACTGAGATGAAGTTGATAAATACATAAATACTTGTATATGTGTTGATAAATGCAACAAATTTGGGTAGAGGTTTTGCTGAAGGAAAATGATGATATAAGGAAACTTTAATCAATAGAAAATTTTTAAAATTTACTTACTTAGCAAATCAATATTGGTTCAGAACACTCTATCTAGTATCTCACTAGACATAGTTAATCAGTGCTGCAGTAAGATCTACAGCCCACATGGAGCTCCGAAATGTGATATCAGCCAGAGAAATTACTGCTTACACAGCTGCAAAGACCTAGTGGTTCATTCTTACTCCTAGTAAATAAGAGTGCTTCAACAGAAATTAAATCAGGACATGAGCAGTACTACCTAAAAATTAAGAAAGGACATTCAGTTTATTTATCTTAGATTTTATTCTATCACTTGGATGTTATCTTTTGTTCTTACTCTACTGGCCATTGTTTCCACCTCTGAAAATCTCAATGTGATGAAGGTTTTACCATTAATTTGAACAGCTGGATTTCATTGGTCCTCTGATAACAAAACTTGTGCAGGCAAGACTCATATGGGAAACATATTCTCTGTGTGGGGAGAATCCAAGATTTGCCGTGCTACACTCATTAAGTGGTTCCATAATGCAATTCCTAATTCAAAAGATCAAGACGCTGAGCTTTAGGCTGGTATAAATCCAAATAATTGAAACAAGTAATAATAAGAATAGAATAGAATAGAATAGAATAGAATAGAATAGAATAGAACTGAACAGAATAATGGTTCCAGTTGGAAGGGACCTAAAATGATCATCTAGTCCAATGGCCTGACCACTTCAGGGCTGACCAAAAGTTAAAGCATTGTCCAGTTGCCTCTTAAAGGCTGATGGGCTTGGGTCAGTGACCGCCTCTCTAGGAAGCCTATTCTACTCTTTGACCAATCTCTCGGTAAAGAAATTCTTCCGAACATCCATCTGAACCTCTCTGACACAGCTTTAAACCGTTCCCATGCACCCTATCACTGGATCCCAGGAAAAAGAGATCAGCACCTCCCTCTCCACTTCCTCTTCTCAGGAAGCTGTAGAGAACGATGAGGTCACCCCTCAGACTCCTTTTCTCCAAGCTAGATAAATCCAGAGTCCTCAGGTGTCCGAACAGGACATGCTTTCCAACATTGTCAGCAGCTATGTTGCTCTCCTCTGGGCACATTCAAGGACCTTCACATCCTTCTTAAATTGTAGGGCTCAGAACTGCATACTTTACTCAAGGTGAGGCTGAACCAGTTGTGAACACAGGGGGATTATCCTCTCTTTTGCCAGCTGATTTTGCTGTGTTTGATGCCCTCCGGTATGCAATTTGGCCTCTTGGCTGCCAGAGCACTCTGCTAACTTGTACTGGGCTTAATGTCAGCCAGTACCCCCAGATCCCTTTCTGCGAGTCTTCTCTCCAGTCATCGATATCCTAGTTCCTGTGTTTCCAGCTTTACTCCATTCAAACTGCAAAATCCAGCATTGTTGGTGATTGTAAAAAAAAATAGTTCTGGTGGAGGTACCAGTCTTGGAGACAGGTTTCTTCCAGTGTCTCTCCCTATGATTGGGAAGGTTGACAAAAATGCTACCCATACTCCTGAATCCTTCATCAGTCTTTCCAGAGTCCTGAAATCTCTTTTGACTGACCTTGGTCTTGTTGAAACATAACTGATATCCATGTGAAAGAGCAGGAGTAGGTAGTCTGTACTAACTTCAACAGTTTTATGGTGACATGCCTAATACAGGCCCCAGGGAGGCAGCAAAATTCCCTGAAAAGAGGGTCTGGGCTGCAGATGTTTTGGATTATTTTTGTTTTAATATATTTGTTCTTCACTAATTCCAAAAGAATGATTCAGCAGTGAACATTGCTTTACTGTTTTGATTCTTGAAGCTCCTGAACTACAAACTGTTGAAGGAGTAGCAATACACACTTTGTTTGTCTTTGTAATTTTAGGAGTATATTGACTGTTTGGTCAGTGACTACTGAGCTTGATGAACTTTGGTTTGACCTACTATTTTTCTTCTGTACTCTTATTTCTATGGAGAACTCTAAACTATAAGCTGGAGTATTCTCTGTTTGCAGAACTCACAGAACTCATGTTTAAGCTCCTATCTTGAGTTTTTCCAATTACTTACTTCAAGCCTGGATTTTACTCAGAAAGTGATTTTCTGTCTCAAAGAAAGAAAAATTTCAAAGACAGAATGTTTTCTTTAATACATACATCTCATATCTTCAGTGTGCAAGGAAATTGTCTTTTCCTTATACTCTAAAGACAGCATCCTCTAATGTAAAGTTCTGCCTACACTGAAATGTTAGTACTGAAAATCAGAGAACAGTTCTAAATCTTGCTGGGCATTCTTTTTGCACAGATTGCATATTCTCACTCCAGAAGCCTGTGGAAATGAGTCATATTATCTGCAAATCTAAAACCTATCTGGCAAGATTAATCTCTCGAGGAAGATTTACTTTGAGATAAAAATGGATCATAATTTTCTCTGGTATTTTGAAAGCTGAGGTCTATTCATCATCAGGAAAGGTTTGAAGAAATGAAGTTTTCCTTTGTGTTTCTTAGGTTGCTATGGGAACCAGATCACTTTTCACTCATTAATCATGAGCACAACTGCCAGAATCACAATCTGTACCCGTGAGCTTGAGTCTATTCACAGTGCTGCACTTTTAGCTATCTTACAGTTCTTTAGATCTTCTTCAAATACCTTTTTTCTCACTCTCACTAACTTACAGACTGCATTTCCCCCCATCTTATTCTGTATAATAGATCTTGTGGAGCATTTGCATAGTATATAGTCTTACTTTCTGCCTTTATAGCTATATGTTTGTATATAGACCTGGTAAAACAGACTAAACAAAATAGATTCTGGGGGTGTTCAGACTTTACCTTGCTAAACCAAAGAACCACACGTGGGCCTAAATGCCCATTTTGTAGGCTTTTCTTCTCACAGACATTGCTCCTTGGGGTTTCTTAGTGTTTGCTTCTTTTGTAAGGTATTTTTGAAAGAGAAAAGTGCAATGCCTATCCTCAACATTCTTCACTTTGCACCCTCACTGAGAAGAATTTTATTTTCACTGTTAGCCTTTGAATATAGTCCTGGTGCAAAGGTTGGAAAAGTCATATTGTGCTGCTCTCTTCAGAAATTTGTATGGGTCAGAAGGCAATATATACATGGTATTTTGCCATATGCAGATTAGGGAATCTCTGGGAAGCTGTGAGATGTGTTCATACCATAACAGGTCACACTTGTGCAGGTTAGGTGAGGTGAATGGAAGTGAATCAGCAAGTAGGTAGGAATTGATCAGGAATGTGTGGGTACATGGAAGGGCACTTGCAATGTGGCAAGCAAATTGGGAGCATGTCTGACTTTCATAATCCCTTCTCACATCATAGACTCATAGAATCATAGAATGGTAGGTATTGGAAGGGACCTCTGGAGATCATCAAGTCCAACCCCCTGCCAATGAAGGAACATCTAGGGCAGGGGACACAGGAACAGATACATTCAGGCGAGTCATGAAAACCTATCTTGTTGATTCCTATGAATTTTTCAATGATCCACTTGTTCTCCATGTGTTGAAAGTATTTAACTCCTCACTGAACTGGGTGCTCGTATTTAGCATTACTGGTTATGTGGCAGTTTCTGCTTGTGAACTGGACATATGCAAGTCAATAGACACTGCTTAACAGAGAAGGTTATCACTTATCACCTTCATCAGTACTTGTTGTAATAATTGTATTATTAGAAAGAGGGAGCTAAAGATGTATGAGAAAACACTTTGGTCCATATTTTAGAAAAATAAGAGCCAGAATTGCTGTGTTCATGTATTGTATTGACTTTGAAATTCTCTCAGAACAATTGCTTTCAGTGGCTCAAATACTGCAGCTGACTTTTTTTTTCTCTTGTCCTGAGTGCTTTCTAAAAAAGTGAGTTCAACTCTGAATAAAGTTTCTAAAAACCTCTACAGTTCAAAGAGTATGGGGAAAATAAGAGTGGTATTCTGAAGTGATATAAATCTGTAAGTGAATTTACATTGAGAGATGGAAGATAAATGCTGCAATGGCCACTAAGAAAGACCTCCTCCTTAATGACATTATGTAAGCCAAAGTCTCTCTTTCAAAAGATGCCTTTGTTGAGGAAAGTGGAATTAAATTTGTAGACTTCATGGTGTTTTCTGGTGCCCACCAGAAGACAAGTCATTAAAATTTTATAGTGGTCTGATCATCAGAGGTAATGAAGATCTGCATTTTCCATGCATCTATCTGCATCAGAGGGAGCAATAGCTCATTGGTTTATCAGACCTGAGGTACTAAAGTCATAATTTTGAAAGTGTGGGCTTGAAATTTATTCAGCAGACTTTCTTAGACACTTTGTCTGGCCAATTTTGTGTTTATGTTTGCTTGCACTGTAGTAGGAATATATTCAAAGCTTGCAAGAATTTAGGATTAAACATATCTATTGATGTCAGCCTTAAGACTTGTCTTTGGCTCTCACTTCAGATTTCAGTGCCTGTGCAAGAGTCTGCCTTTCAGATCTCATGGGATGTGGTAAGTGCGAGCATGTCAGTTGGGCCAGTATGGCAGTACACAGTCAGAGACATACGGGAGCATGTGGGGAGAGTAAGGTAGCAAGTTGAACCCTGCTAAGTATAGCCATTTTTTTAACATTGTATACACAAAAACATAGATCTTTTGGGGATTAGTGCTGTCTGAGGCAATTTTACTGTAACATATCCCAGGAGCTGACAATGTCTGCAGGCAGAAGAGTGTCTGTGAATATTAAAGATTCTTTATCTCCTTAAAATACGAGCCACTGCCGAATTAATGAAGAGAATCAGAAAGAAAAGTATTGCCTGAACTTAAAATAAAGCATCAGCTGTATTTAAACTACAAAGAGTAGTACACCTCTCCTTGTTGGTTTCTCCACCACCTGAGTCAGAAAGTTATCATCAACACACCAGAGGAACCTCCTGGACTGTACATGCCTGGTGGATGAAGTCCCCCCCATGAAANTCTGTTATTGTGATGCTACTTTTGACTGCCTGCAGAAGTCCTTGTCAACTTCCTCATCCTCATCAGATGACCTGTACTAAACACACATAACAGTGTCTCCCATATTAGCCTGCCCCTTAATCCTTACGCACAAGCTCTCAACTTACTCTCCATCCACGTCCAGGGAGAGCTTGATACAACCCTGTTACTCTCTCACATAAAGAGCAACTCCACTGCAACTCCACTGCCTTTCCTTTCTGACTTGAAACTCCACTTTCCTAAAGAGCACATAGCTATTCCAGTCATATGAACTGTTCCACCATGTTATGAGCTGTCCCACCATGTCTCAGTAACTGCAATGACATCACAGCCCTTGGACCACGATCAGATCTCCAGTTCCTCCTGTTATTTCCCATGCTGCATGCACTGGTGTGTGAGCATTTC
>VWZY01011759.1:87285-105295 GCA_013399075.1 Chloroceryle aenea | reverse complement strand
TTGTGATGCTACTGTGGACTGCCTGTAGAAGACCTTGTCAACTTCCTCATCCTCATCAGATGACCTGTAATAAACACACATAACAGTGCCTCCCATATTAGCCTGCCCCTTAATCCTTACGCACAAGCTCTCAACTTACTCTTCATCCACGTCCAGGGAGAGCTTGATACAACCCTGTTACTGTCTCACATAAAGAGCAACTCCACTGCAACTCCACTGCCTTTCCTTTCTGACTTGAAACTCCACTTTCCTAAAGAGCACATAGCTATTCCAGTCATATGAACTGTTCCACCATGTTATGAGCTGTCCCACCATGTCTCAGTAACTGCAATGACATCACAGCCCTTGGACCACGATCAGATCTCCAGTTCCTCCTGTTATTTCCCATGCTGCATGCACTGGTGTGTGAGCATTTCAGAGAGGGGGCTCTGTGTGTAGCTTTTGCCCTTGAGGGGTGGCAGGCCTTCTGGTTCTCACTCTGATGAACTCCTCTGTCTGGAAATCTGCCTGAATTCAGGGAGAGGGATGAACAGTGCTGCTAGCCATTAAGCTCAGCACTTTCAAAGATGTCCTTTGGAATTATAATAAGCCAAATTTGTCCCTTTTAAAAAGCAGTAATTCCAGATAAATATTTGCAAATCAGTGACTTGCTCTACACTTGCACCAAAAGAAGTAAATCTTAGGTGTATCTTTAAGTTCTATATAATCCTGCAAGGATATTTGACCAAAATCTTATTTTCTGAGATCTAAATGATATTATCAAAACATCTTAGCATATTAGTACTTGTTTGGTACTACTTTACCTAAACTCCATGTTCTTAAGAAGAAATTTGTCCAGTACATCATAAGTGAAGGCTGCCTTTCTGATAGGTCACACTGTTGACTCTCAGTCTGAGTTACTGCTCAGTTGTACTGCTGCCCATATAGCTACAGGAAATTATTTTTTTCTAATGTAAACACAGCGGAAACAATGAATTGTGATGTCTTTTGAAAATTTTCAATCCCCTGTGAAAGTGTGCTATTGAGATACAGATCGAATCAAGTTCAGGAAGTTAAATGGTGTTTATCCGAAGACAACAAACTCTCTGCCAACATTCGGTTACGTTGAGAAAGAAGCTTTTTTTTTTAATCCAGCACAAAAAATGATTCAATGTTTTACTACTTATGGCAGTAAAATTGTATTTGCAGTGACTTGGCTGTTGAATGAAATTTGAGGTCTGTCCTTATGTGTGTTTACTAAAAGAAGAAACAAAGGCCAATGATCTATTTCTATGCCTAGGAAAACTTAACATCTCTGATAAAGTTCTGTCTCTGAAAATGACTTCAGAAAGTTATTAAATCTCTCAGCCTAAGTGACATTCAAGCAGGAAAATAAAAAGAAAAAAAGTACTGCAAAGATGAATTGTTGAATTAATAAAACAATTACTAATGCTGGAGATGGGATTTAGAAACAGAGCTGAAGAATAATTACACCAGGAAAAGTAGTTTACTCGGTGAAAGAATGCAGCAGTGACTAATTGCTCAGCAGCATGCATACTGGATCATGACAAGAGAGGTGGGGAATAAGAATAAGAATAAAAGCTAATAAAGGGAATATTTACCAAATTCACATTCCTGGCATCCATCTAAACACGGTATGCAATCTTCAGAATCAGGGTCTTCCACTTCACCTGTGATTTGCAAATCACTGATTTTCAGTTAATTCTAGATAATGGAAGGCCAACATTTAGAACACTCAGCAAGGTAACTGGAAATAAACTTTAGCCAAATCCAAAAAGGAGAAAGATTCATGGCAATTTCTTTTCTTCTTTGTTCTTGTGTAAACCCATTCAGTCTGAGCAAAATATTCCTATTTTATAGTAACATGGTATTAGAAGGTAATCAGACCTGGAATTTAAAGACCTCAGGACCAGGTGTGATTGTATATTTCAATCCAGGAACCAAGGCACTTAACCAGATCTCTCTAAAATATTAAGTAGAATATTTGTTAACTCCTAATGAAGGTTGCTTACCTTCTCTGCAACTATGCTTCTGACATATGTTTTGAGTAAGGTAGTAGCCTCTGAAACATCTCTTGCAGTGGCTGGAGTTCAGACACACTTCACAGTGGACAGAGCAAGCCATGCAGGTATGATCTGAATGGTAGTGACCTGGAGGACAGCTCTCTCTGCACTCCCCATGATACAAGAAACGTTCAATCCCTCTTCTATCTGTATGGTAAACAATGAGGAAAAATATGTCAGCCTTAGAGGACATTTGGGCATAAGAAGCTTTATAAAGCACCAGTGCTGCAGGTGATTAAAAGTCTTCATTGAATGCTAGATTTGTACAGTTTTACACCAGATGAACTAAAATATATAAAATTTTCAACATCTTAAAGCTTTCACTTTCCTGCAGGATTATGACATATAAAGTTGTCATGCTAGTGAATAATTTTTTTTTTCGTCAATCTAATAAAATAAGGACCGAGACACTTACATTACTGAGCTACCTTGCAGTGAACATGTGATTATTTGTACTGTGTTGTACATAGAGTCATAGAATTGTCAGGGGTGGAAGGGACCTTAAAGATCATCTAGTTCATTAAGGTCCCTTCCAACCCTGACAATTCTATGATTCTATATAGATTCTACAATTCTATGATTCTATGCAGGCATAGAATTGGCATTAGGAAAGCAAAGCTTCTCACCTCAACTTTGGAAAGGGCCAGGCTGTGTCCATAGTAGATTAAATGGTAATACTCATTCTAATCATAACAAGACTCATTAAGACACAATAAGCAAGTGTGCATCTATTTGCTAGCAGATCAATAACATTATTTAGCACGTGGGGAACTGGGAGGTACCTTGCTTCAAATCCTTCTGAATGAAACCTGTAAAAACACCTACGACTCTATGAGATGTGTTCTACAACATGGGGAATTTTCTAATGGCTTACCCTACAGTAAAAATTGCATATATTATAGTGCTAAATATATTTGATTGCTTTATAGAGCAAGAATTTGGTTACCATAATATATTTTTGAAACTACAGAGAAAGAAGCTGTAATAGGAATAATTGCTGCACCATAGCAGAAGTATTCAGACTTTCTTTCTTTTACTTTATGTACAAATCTTTAGAACGATGTTTGTCCAGCTGAAGGGACACAGCAGTCTGCGGCGGAACCCGTCATGCTTGTTTCCTAGCCTTTCCCAGACAGATGTCTTGGAAAGCACCCTGACTCCCTGCCTGCTTGTTCAAGCTTGCTCCATTTCACTGTGGAACATACTGTGTAGAGTCTGGGGGAGGCATGTATACAGATTTCTTTTCCAGAGGCAGGCTATGTAGGTTTTCTGTCTTCTCTTTTCCTGTATTCCTCATTATGTTTCTGTTAATATAGCTCCTATCCAAAATGTACCAAGGGAAATGCATAAAGATGCAAGACCAATGCAGAGTTGTGTTTTCTTGTACTTTTAAAAAAATAAATTTAGTTCCAACTCTCTTCAGGGTTAAAACAAGATTATAATTTGGATCAGTAGCAAGAGCACTACTTATTTTATTGACTCTTATCAACTGGCCCTCAGAGCAGAGTGAAGTGGGAACTTAGAGCCAAGAAAGGGCAAAAAGCTGAAAGAGGAAATCTTTCTTACCTCTTTCACAAGCAGTACATTTATTAGGTTCACTTCCACTGCAGTCCAGGCAGGTATGATGGCACAAATGACATTGTCTGTTAAATTCAAACTTTCCTTGGGGGCATTGCATGATGCAGCGACCATCATCAAAGACTCTTTTGAGGCAGAGAGAGGCATAATTACAATTTTTTCAAGTACTTGGTCTTTAAATTTAATGGAAACTAACAAGAAACCCAAGACAGTCTTCCTTTACTATTTACAGTACTCTGCACTTTACTCCATTTTCATGATCTTGTTAATACTATTTACTAAATGGAAAATCAACATGTTTTGAACCTGGGGCTTAGACTTCAGATATTTGTTTTTTTTTCTGAGATTTTTCTGAGAAACATCACCTTTTTGTTCTGTGCCTAGATGTCCTTCTATCACAATCCCTGCAATGGTCACTTACGTCTCTTAGAAAGAAAGAAAGACTTAGGTTTTTTCTGTTGAAGTTTCTTACTAGTTTTATTTTAAAGTCTTCCTGAACTCTACCATTGGCTTCAGTAAAATGACGTTGTACATAAAGTCAAACATTTCCCCGAATCTTGGTCTTTAGGAGATGCATTTTTAGACTTGCATAGCTGCAAACACTTGTCTTGTTGCTAAATGCTCTCTTGCTGCGTAATGAAATATATGCTACAATATGCTTTTATGTGATGAAAATTTCTGGTCCATTTTTCACCACTACTTAATGTTTACTGGTTTTAATCTGTGTGGGAGAAAAGTAGAAAAGCATCAGTACAGATATAACTATACAAATAATATGAAACAATTTGACAGTGTTTTCAATTATTGAGAAGAAAAAAAAAAGAGGGGGGACACTGTAATCTTCCACATTTAACTGTTTTGAACAGTTTTCTGAGCATTTAGGACTCAATTTCTAGAGAAGCTGAGCACCATTCAGGATCTTAATATAGATTCTGAGACTATCATTTTGTCTTGTTCACCTAGGGAACAGTGAGGTTTCCATAACATTATGATAGAGCATGTTTACTTGAAGCATTAGAGAGTGTCTGCAATATGCCTTCACAAATTTGAGCTGCTGTGGTCATTGTCAGATTTATTCTGAAAGAAGAGGAGAAAAGTATCTTCAAACTTCAGAACTAATGTTGTCAAACAGTCTTTGAAACCATTTAAAATGTACAATGATTGGAAAAGTCTAGGCTTATAAAGCATGAAAATGGAAGAATAGGCTGTCATGCATACAGCCTTCCTGAAGTGAATGTAAAAAAAAGAAAACTTAGAAGTTGATTTAAAGACTGCTGAGGCTGAAGGCAGGCTGCTGGAGGGAAGGAGAGAGAAGCTTGTATGGGTATACAAAGTATTCAGCAAAGATAAACCTCTGCTCTGGAGTCTGACAATAAGATAGTCCTATGAAAACGGTAGCTCAGATATCTATACCTACAGGTATATATATACATATATATATATACACACCTCTTCAGTGCTTCACAGGGAATGCAGCCCTCTCTGGCTGGTTTCTGTGCAAATGGGTCAATGTGACAGAAGTACTGGAGGTAGCTGGGCTATGCTTATAGGATATGCAAATGTTACTGTGTAGGCTATAATGATAGTCATCCTTAGAAACAGCTTAGAAATGGTGGTAAATTTTTCCTGCTTTTTGTTACGTTGCCCCTAATGGAAAAAAACCATCAAGTCAGACCTTGTTGCTAACCTTTGTAGCTCCAACAGTAATCAGATGAATGATGCAATTTGTGAAAATCAGTTTGGCTGGACAAAAACCCTACAGTTCCAAAATTTTTTAAAAACAGTTAACAACATTTTGAATTGCCATAAGAGAAGATGATCTGACAGTGATTTTAGTATGAAGTAAGGTGTCACCTACTGCAGCATTTTTCACAAAGAACAGGGATTGTTCAATATTTCATTTTCATATTTCAGTAATTCCACACCCCCATGCCCACACCCCTCCATAGTCTTTTCATCCTTTTCAAAGAAGAAAGGTGTTCCCCTGTAGGAAAGCTGATTTTTTTAATGGCCACTCCACTCATTACTGTCTTCAACAGACTCCATCCGAAATTCTCAAGAGCAACAAGATTTAGTATTCTGTTTCAGTTAAACAGGTCTATTTCAAGTTCATAACAAATAATTGATTGACTCTTTAGCCTCTGTGTGAGATTTTTCTTTGCTATTATTTCTTTTACTACTGACTGACCTAGTATGACTTTTTCTAACAGCTTTCATAAGAAGCACAGAAAGATTTTGGAATCCTTAGATCCCCAAACTGAAAATCACGCGAGGATTTGTTATGGGGGAGACAGCAGCACCATTCCAATAGGTCACTGAGACCTCATTACTACAAACACCTGGGTGTTTTTGCCTAATGGTGGTGTTCTAGAACTTCTTTGTTTTGCAAATATCTCTGTGTAAATCTCAAAAAATAGGTGAAGGAAGGACAGACTATCTAATTTAAATGCAATTATGAGTCAGAGCAATCCAATTTGCTGTCCAAAATTCTGCCCAGACTTCTTGTGCTAATGCCAGTTCTGATGTAACACACCTTAATTTAATACTGTTTTCTCAGTTATGAATTTGTTTGGACTCTACTGGTCCTGGTGTGTTTTTTATTGTCATAGTCATATCATAGATATTTGCAGTGGTGAATTGCAGTATTTCTTGGGGATTTTTTTGCTATGCCTTACGGGATCTGATTCTGATTTCATGCCAGTGTAAATATTAACTGGCTACAGTGCAATCCAGTGCAACAGAACCAGAGCTATCAGTGAAAGCATAAAGTTATTGGTAGGACATGAATTTAAAATCCAGCACACTCCTGGAGTAGGTATGAGATGACCTAAACAGTGGCCTCTAATCTGTAATGTCCTGTAGAAGAACTTCTTCCTCTGTTGTTCAATCCTCATGGCAGGTTAGAAAAATCAGTGTAACTTAAAACGACTCAGTTAGGGAAAGATGTTTAGGTGCTATGAGTAACTCCTGAATTAGCTGAGTGCTAGCCTCAAGGTCCATATTCATGCCATGAGCCATGCCCCATAGCTATGTACAACTACAGATGCATAGACTCCTGTTAAATTTGCCACTGCTGTGATTCTAGAAGTTATCATTTTGAAAGGATGACAATGAAAGATAGACTATTTTACATACTAAAAGAAATTTTTCTGTATCTGTGGGAATCATCTGGCTAAACATCAACTTCCTGTGTAGCCAACAGTCTTGCTCACATAATATTTGTTTTCTCACCTGCCTTGGCTTTGTTTACCCTAATCATTGCTAACTTCTTCTGTTGAATCTTCAAGCTACTGCTAAAGACTGTACAACCACTTGTCCAGATGATAATGTGAGGTCTTTGTGCTGCACTGTGCTAGAAGACAATTACCTTGTGAGTGGACAGCTGATGCAGTTGTCTAGCTCAGGTCCGATGCACTTCTGACAGGATGCGTCACACAACTGACATTCTTGGGAATTGTCAAGATAGTCCCCTGGTAGAAAAAAATTATTTCAGAACAACATCTCATGTTAAAAACATACACCAAAACAGGTTGGAAAACACAATAAGTAAAAGGAATTATATCTGTTTTGAACTACTGAAATGAGCACATTTTCCCATTGTATCAGAAAAGCAAGTACTGCCTCCCTTGGCGACCCAGGATACTCAGAATTAGTAGCTTCTAGTCCTTATTTATTTGTTTGTTTGTTTTTATTTTCCATGTGAATTTGACAAAGAGTGATTCTTGCTGTTTGGACTAATGCTATTTCTTTTGCATCAGTTGAAGTACATGACTCCTTAAGATTCACCATGGAGAGTGACATCAAAACCAGTGCTGCCTAAGACTATTCATTATCTAATGTGCTTTGGTGCAGCTGCAACATGGTCCTGATTGCAAGATGCAGCATAAAGAATGTGATGTGGAGTATGTTACATTGAGTAAGCTTCCATTAGTCAGAACCACATTGGTGCTTCCCAAACCTCCATCTGTTCCCCTTACAAGGCACCACTTGAAGACTTCACACCTAAAAGATCTAGGCTTTCATTTAGGCTGAATGAAAATTTGGTGCCCAAGCACCATTTTGGACTTGGAAAAAAGAAAAAAAAACATGTTATATTAATTGTTGCCTTAAAACTGAAACAAAAATACAAACATGTCCAGATCATGAATACACCAGTACTACAGAAGCACTGAAGTGCGAAGTTTGCATCTTTATTTATTGAATAGTAATTAAAACATTGCCAGAAACTTGTAGTCTGTATGCTTCATAACACTTGGAGCAAAGATACTAATTTGGTAAGTAGCATGAATACTGTGTCTATGTGCAGCATCATGTGGGGACAGTAAATTAAATTATCAAGGACTTTTATAAAGCTCAAGACTGTGTCTCTTATGTCAGTTTGTTATGGGAAAATCTTCTCTAACTGTGTCCATATATTTGAGAGAATTGGCTGTCCCTTCATTCTTAAGCAATGGAAGTGGTTGGACAGAGTCCTACATAATACATAAAAGCTGCTGTTTCTATGGATACTTAAATATATAGAAACTCTTTCACTTGCATTGCTGCTGGGAAATACAGATTTAGCAGACTTTAGGAGTCAAAATACAAATGTGGAATGGCTTGCTTTTGGGTCTTAATTGTGATTAGTTTGTTACATTGAAGAGCAAAGGCACTGTATGATTAGCTGTTGCTGTAAGAATAAAATGATGTAAGAAAGAAATATTTTATAAAATACTGCAATTTATGTCTCTGTCCCTTGGGTTTTCTACTCTATACTAATTAATCTATACTAACAAATTTTATAATAGTGTAAATATCTGGTTTTATGAGATAAAAAGTTTTGTTAAAAAAACCCCACTATTGTAGTACTTATCACACTTAAGGAGATGGGAACAGTATTAACTGGAATTTCAACTGTGGGTGAAATCTGAGGTCCCCAAAAAGTTACAACATTTTGCAAATATTTGTGTGTAATCCCAGACATGCCTATATAAACCAAACCTTGAATTGCATACATTGACGTAACACCATGGAGATCGTGTAGCTTTTCTGAACGGCAGCACACTGTATCTTGTATGATTGATTACTTTATTATGGACTAATGATAAAAACATTATAAATTGTATAGCTGTTTGATGTAGAATTCAGCAGGATTCTGAATTTATCCAGATGTTACTGAGCTGACCAATACATCAGGTCACTGAGAGATGTGCTTATGTGCTTCTCATGAACCTTTCTGATAGGTAGATACTGATATATAGATAGATTTGAACAATACACAAGCATGAAAAAAATGTAATATCTGGAAGTCTTCCTGTTGCAGGTCTGGTGTCTATACTACCAGCTTTACAGCACTTGGAGATCTCTCAGAGCAACATTATTAAATAATCACTTCTCTGCTGTTGTTTTGAGATACAAGTTAGAAAAACCTTTTGTTTCTCTAGTCCTTTATTTTACTTGCCCACAATGCCTGTGTGATTATCTATTGGACCTAAGCTACTAATTCATACAACTCAGCTATGCCCACTCAAATCCTTCCCACATGGTAGAAGTGCTTAGTTTTAAAAGGTTTTTGTTATTTCTTTGTTATGCCTTTCATTGGAAGTGCTGTAATTCATTTCAGCTGTGCTGGAATAGTGCCAGGAAGATCAGTTCTCTGCTTACTTTATCCTCTGAGTTGAAGTATTTTAAAGCATGCTGTTATAAGAATGAGCACCAGAAATTACTTACATGTTATGTTCTCTCAATTGCAAGTCACACTGGAACTGTGAATCTGCCACTAAAGGTTAATGGCATAGCTTCTAGTGGATACTCAAAGAGTTAACACTGAAATGCAACTTTAAAGAAGACTTTTAAACTATTCCACAGGTCAGTTTAACTGTTTGCCAGAGCTCCTTGTGGGTGATATATTTCTTTGCGAATCTCACCAGACGAATGCTAGTTACCNAGATCCCCGTTTGTGCAAGAGGGTGGAGAGAAAGCTATTGCCAGCTGATTGTATTTAATCGTTTTTTCTTTTTCCTTTTTTTTTTCTTCCTTTCTTCTGTATTAAAATTCTTTATCTGTCAAACATATGTAATGTGGGAATACTCTCTGCAATGCATTTCAGCTATACATTCAATCAGGCAATGCTCATCAGTTAGTCTGGATCATCCCATATTTAACCTTAGTTTAATTCTCAGTTGTGTTGCCTTGTCATCTTTTTAAAAAACATTTGTCATTTTGTTAAATAAATAAATAAATAAATAAAAGAACTGAAGGTATTATAGGAATAAGACTATGATAATAGACTATGCTTCATAATTGCAAGATTTTAATGTATAGTTTTTTGTGTCCCTAGCAGAAGTATTTAATTCCACATCTGGGCCACATCAGGCTGCAGGCTGTACTTTTAACTGCACGCTGGAGCCTTACACTCATGCTGGTTTCCTATCAGTTGATATGATGCATTTAAAATGTGGTAAGGACTATCCTCTCCCGTTAAGGAGGCAGAAACACTGAGCAGCAATAAAATCATCAAGGCAGGGTGTCATAACAAACTAGAACCTGTATGTCCTGAGTTCCAGAGTAAAGTACTAGCATAGTTGCTGGATCATTGCTATGTTTTTACATAAGCAGTAATAAATGTACAGACCCTATCTTGTCACTGTTTCTCTCCTGATTTCCAAAAGCTGTGCTATTCATTGGGAGCCACATGGTGATTCAGGAGACCAGATAGATGAGTGTGTGAATATCCCTGTGAATTATGCCTGGAGATAAACAGTTTTATGTGCTGGCAGTCATAAAAGAATCTTTCTCTTGTAACCCACCCTGAGACATAATTACTGCAAGTAATGTGTTGCTTTGCCACTTAATCAAAACATTACTTTATAAAATTTTAAAAGGTTTATTGTTATCTTCTATAGCATTGCCCCAGTGGCTTTTCTTCATAATCGATGAATAAAACCAACAACTTTTATTTCCTCCCTTTTGCTTGTTTACTTTCATGGGAACTTGAATGTAGACTTTGAACTTGGGCTGTTGTATGTAATCTTATGGGTTACAAAGGTTGCACACAGCAGATAAAGAAACATTGATCAGGATTTTTTTCATCAATTAGCAGTGAGAACAGAGAGGATTTGGTTTTAGGGAGCTCTCTGTTTTTTCTGTGGTTGGCCTTGATATATTTTATTTTGGCTAGTGTATGGGATCTGCTCCTTGATTTTTGCTGAAGCATTTATTCATAAAGCTTAACGAATTTAGACTAACCTGCATATAACAAGCCATTAAAATTCACCCTACGGATTCCTCTTAAAGTTACCCAAAGCCTTAATATTTGATAGAGTATAGCTCCCTGAAAGAAATCTTGTCTTCGTCTTGAAAATGTTACGACATGGAGAATATGGCATTTCCTTTCCCCCAAAATTTTGGACAGTTATAAAAAATTTGAGCCTGGTTTCTAGTTATTTGTTTAGCTCCAGCTCTCAGTCTCCTGCTAGTTCTTCACCACTCAGTCATTACACAATGACCATATTTCTGTCTCCCTATGTGGATGTGCAGAAGCAACAAAGAAAATACCCCTTGTGGACAAAACTTTGGGGTGCTGTGATTTGAGGTGATGAGAGTGATTCATGACTAGACGTTTTCTTTTCCAAAGTGCTCCAGACAGTGATGACCAGAAAGCTGAAAATAAGATGTTGGTTCCTAAATCAGTAAAGCTCCCCCTTGTGTCAAGGGACAAAACAGAATCTTGAAAAGGGCTGAACAGGTCTTCCCTGAACAGCAATGTGTGGAGGTGAGTGTGATATAACGATTTTAGAATGAAAGGCCCTTTGTTGCTTGATTGGCTGAGATCACCAACCTCAGGTTAGCATTAATTGTGACAGGCAGAAAAGAGGCAACTGCCTTTATCAGCTACACCATCTGACATAGCCCTCTATTCCTTCCCTTGCAGAATAAAAATATTTACATTAGCCAAAGATGCCTTTTTTTTTTTTTTCTGACACAAAGGCATTTTTTCCCTCTCTTTGTTCTGTATGTTTCTTCCCTCATTTCCATGTAGTATTTATACAATAGTTGTTAGAAACCCATTGAAGAGCCAGAGCCCTCAGGGTTACTTGAGCAGGCATGAATTGACTCCTGAATGGCATTTTTTAACATTTTGAAAATTAGCTTTAAACCTCTATTAGTACTTCTGGTTTTTTGTTGGTTTTTTTTAGTATTTTCAATATCATCTTTAAGCCTCTCTTTGTACTAATAATATGAATTCCTAGAAGTAAAAAGTGTCCAGGATCAGTGTTTCTCACTTGCCTGTGTAAGCACAAAGATCAGAACCTGGCAAGCTTTTCTGCTCTTCACTTGGAGCCTGGAATTTGACAGCCCCATGTGAAAGTAGGAATGGGAATGGGGCAATCCCAATCTGTGATGCTAGTGTATTGTTGTGCACCCTTCTGAATTCTTGAAGGAAGGGGAAATACTATGGCACTCTCAAAATTTTAGACTGACAATGGAAAATAGTCCTTTTATCTTCTCTTTCTGGAGCTTCCCAACTGGAAATTTCCATGTCTGATCTTGTTAAGCTTCCCCTTTTCTTATGAAGTTCAGTCTGGGGATTTCCTACAGGCAGTTCAACAGAGACACCAGAATCTCCCTGAAAATTATCTCATTATGATGATAGTACTGCTTTGGCAATCTGTGTAGTTTCCTGGGAGATGTACAAAAGAAAGGTGAAAGCTGAGTGTATACATTGAGTAAACTGGTGTTATTTGTACATAGAGTACATTAAAGATAAGATTTTCCAGTGCTGGAGGTAAACACGTCATATTCCAAGGGGAACCATGGCAGCATGGCATCTCTCCCCTATGCTATACCGCAAGGAGTATATAATTTGTATACACAGAGCCTTCTTTGCTCATGGGAATTCTGCGGTTTAACTTGGATAGACATAAACCTGAAATGGAAAGATTTGGATGTCTCAGGACAGTGTTATACTGGTGTCAACCATCATAAACAGAGACCCTGGCACAGAGTGGTTGGACTGGAGATCTCCAACACAATCTGGATGTGAACACTGCTGTCTCCTGCTAGCTGACAGATTTCAGCAGGTAGACTATTGCCCTGACAAGACAGAACAACATGGTTTTATACTGCTAATGAAATGACTTTTTTGTTTAATTTGCAGAGATGAATACAGATTAAAACCTGACAGATACCTGCCTAAAAGATGCAATTTTATCTCCTTGGAAATGAGGAACAGATGAAAATAAGTTTTTTAATAAGAGGTAAAAAGGAGTAGATTTTACTCCTATCTGTAACTCTTCAGCCAACTCAAAACCCTTACACTGGTGGTGTCCCCTTGCTTAAAATGTCCCCTGGTTACTTGTCTCCACTATAAGCAATTCAGGAATAGCCAAGATATTCACTTTTGATGATTACTCCGGAAGACACAGTCCAGGATGTTCCCTCTGATGATCATATGTTCCATGCTGAGGGTGCAGAAACAGGTAAATGATACAGCCCTTCTAATTCAGATATAGCTGAATAGAGGCTTTGTCACCTCATCTGGCTATGGGAGCTCCTTGAACACCCCTTTTGCTAGAGGCATACCCAGAAACAGCAGGATTTACATGGCTTCAGTTCAGTATGGTCTTGCCTTTGGAATAAGAAAAAGGGCTATTTTATTTGGGAATGAATATTTGAGTTATTCCTGTCTTTTGATCTAGCAACATTGTGAAAGAATGGCACATTAGCACGGTCACAAGCACCATGGCTGACACATGATTCCATGGGGATTTCACCTGGTGCTAGACTTTCATTCCAACCCACATCTTAAAGAACATCTGAAAGCATCAAGAAGAGAGCAGTGGGCAGGACAAGGACAAGTTTAAATGGAAAAGATATGCAGTGTTATCTGAATTGTAACTAGATCACACTAGTCATGCTCCAGTGAACATTCACTGCTATAATTGAGTTTGCATGATGGAGCCATTAATTCTCCTTGGGTACATAAATATTCACTGCCTGTCAATGTTCTAGCTTCTCTTGCCCAGGCCAGTTGGAAAAAAATGGGTACTTAATCAGCTCATTGTGTAATACCATAAAGCAAAGATGTCTACTGTGTTTTGTGATGGGACAGTATTTTTTTCTTTGAAAACTGATGCTGTTTTCCCAGAAGACCTTCAACAGATCCATCCCTAAAACTCTGAGAAGCACTGATAAATAAATGATTGTACAAGGGACATTCTTCTAAGTTGTTCCTTGCCCATCTTTGGCAGCAATTGTATGTGTTGCTCATATAAAAAAGATGTAACAAAACCCAGCTTTTGGTGTGGTACTGAGAAGCTGCATTTGTTTCTTACTCACAATTTATTTATTTTTTTCAAGTCCTCAGAGCCTTCTCACCATAATATGCTTTCCTTTGACTTCCCATGATTTCCCATGCTAGAAGTGAAAATTGGCTGGTTTTATTCAATAAACATAACTTTTTAATCAATAAAAAAGTCCTTCCAGGATAATATCTTATCATAGTATGTCTATTAAAATATAATTCTGTGACATCTGCTACACAGAATCATAGAATAATTTCATCTGGAAGAGACCTTCAAGATCATGAAGCCCAACCTTATTCCTAGTCCTAGCAAAACTACTAAGCCATGTCCCTAAGCACAGCATCTACCTGGCTCTTAAAACACTTCCCAAATAGTAACTCCCAGGGCAGGCTATTCCAATGCCTGACAACCCTTTCAGTAAAGAAACTCTTCCTAATATCCATTCTCAACCTCCCCTGGTTCAAATTCAGACCATTTCCTCTTGTTCTATTGCTTCTCACTGGGGAGAACAGACCAACTCTCGCCTTGTGACAGCTTCCCTCCAGGTAGTAGTACAAAGCTATACGGTCAGCTTTCTTTTCTTGAGGTTAAACAGACCCAGATCCTTCAGCCTTTCCTCATAAGAGACGTGCTCCAAACCTTTTACTATCTCAGTAGCCCACCTCTGTACCCTCTCCAGCACCTCAATGTCCTTCTTGTAGGGAGGGACCCAAAACTGGACACAGCATTGCTCAAGGTGTGGCCTTGCCAAAGCTGAGTACAGAGGAATGGTGACCTCTCTGCTCCTGATGGATACACTGTTCCCGATACAGGCCAGGATGCTNTGACATCTGCTACACAGAATCATAGAATAATTTCATCTGGAAGAGACCTTCAAGATCATGAAGCCCAACCTTATTCCTAGTCCTAGCAAAACTACTAAGCCATGTCCCTAAGCACAGCATCTACCTGGCTCTTAAAACACTTCCCAAATAGTAACTCCCAGGGCAGGCTATTCCAATGCCTGACAACCCTTTCAGTAAAGAAACTCTTCCTAATATCCATTCTCAACCTCCCCTGGTTCCAATTCAGACCATTTCCTCTTGTTCTATTGCTTCTCACTGGGGAGAACAGACCAACTCTCGCCTTGTGACAGCTTCCCTCCAGGTAGTAGTACAAAGCTATACGGTCAGCTTTCTTTTCTTGAGGTTAAACAGACCCAGATCCTTCAGCCTTTCCTCATAAGAGACGTGCTCCAAACCTTTTACTATCTCAGTAGCCCACCTCTGTACCCTCTCCAGCACCTCAATGTCCTTCTTGTAGGGAGGGACCCAAAACTGGACACAGCATTGCTCNACACACTATTTGAGACGTGGTCTCACCAAAGCTGAAGACAGAGGAATGGTCACCTCCCTGCTCCTGCTGACTGCACTGTTTCCAATACAGGCCAGGATGCTGTTGGCCTTCTGGGTCACCAGGGCCAGCAGTGTTGCTGGCTCATGTTCAGCCTGCTGTCAGTCAACACCCCCAGGGCCTTCTCTGCTTGGCAGCTCTCCAGCCACTCTGTCCCCAGGCCTCTAGCGCTGCTGGAAGGTAAAGCCTACACTTGCAGAGCAGGTGGACATTACTGTAATCTCTGTGATGTCATCTTGAGGATTTCTGAACAGCAAGACCTAATGTTACTGTGCTCTAAGACTTCTCACGAATGTTCCAGTACTCCAACAGAGTTGAATCCTCTTTACTCATCAGTCTGGAACCAATGGTGGAAATGGAGGTGTTACGTTGCAATTGAACTGGTTGGATGCAGTCCCAAGGTTCAGAACCCTAGTTTTTCTCAAGGACACTGTGTTGCTGTAATTGAAATTCCATATTCTGAACAAGTTCATGCAAGTTCTTGGTGGTGTCAGTTTCTTTTTGATGAAAACCTGACTAGAATCTTTCTTTGTATGCTGTAAAACTTTTTTAATGCTTAAAATATTTTGCACAAACATCTAATGGCAGAACTTTTCTTGACTCATTCTGTACTAATGACATGACAATGGCGTATCCAATAAAAACGTAAGGGATGGTAATGGATCACAGAAAGTTATTGTTCCATGAGTTGCACTGCAAATTGAAAGCTTTGACTCATACAAGCAGTCACTGAAATGTCTTTACAGGAATCTTGAATTTATAACAGGCATTCTTACAGTCATTCAGTTCATTAAATTTCCATTAAAATGTAGTAGATGCCTACCTAAAGTGGCCACTCATACACATAATGCTCACTCTGGTTGTAATGTGGCTATTAAGAGGATTAACTTGGTCAGCAAGTTGTATTTAGTGATGGGTAAAATAGCTGTAGTCATCTCTAGTATCTCTGTATATAGATTCAGTCATTTTCAAGGCTCATACTGCTGTAACTCTTATCATTACCTGATGATATGGAACAAGCAGCAGCCCTGCTATTACACAATAGCAGGGGGTGCTCAGAATGTGAGAGGACATTGGAAAGTTGCAATTGCAGCAGAGATTGGGTGTTAGTCTCTAAGGTCTCATAGGGCAATCTTTATTAGAAAACTGTACTCCACAGAGGGGAGTTTGCAAAGCCTCCCCAGAAAGAGGCAGGATGATTGGTGTGTGGGTTGGCAGTGCCTAAGCCAACAGTCACAGGAGCTACTGGTCAGAAGCATAAGGTTTCCAGTGACATATTTTAGCAGGTATCTGATTTGCTGATGTCATGAAACGGGTGCATGGCTGAGGTGGAGGGCTGCAGCTAGAAAGGGAGGAAGACTGCAATCCCTTTGCAGAAAAGGAAACACTTCTATTATAAAATGCTGCCCTCACAAGAGGCTTCTGCAGGGTGTTCTGAAGGTATGGAGCATTCTAAACATTTTTGTCTGATTAAAAGTAGTGTTAGCACATGTATGAGATTTATAAACTTTTTTTTTGGACCAAAGCTATCACTGTCTTTGAGACTTGTAAAGAAGAGCTCAAGCTGGCTGTCCAATTTGTATTTACATCAAGAATCGGGTAAGAATTCTCCTTAAACAGGCGTGAACTGGCAAATAGTTTACCGTGGAAGTGGTTAGCTTCAATTTGCCACTGCTTCTTAACTTGTGATATAAGGTAGAAATCAATGAACAAATTGGGACTGATGCCAACCACAGTCTTTTCCGAAATGGGGAAAAGAATAATTTTGTTTATGCATATCAGCTTCTGATCTCCACAAAATGTTCTATATCTGTTCTGCATGTCAGCAACACACTGTCACATACTGGAAACTCACCATTGCATCAGAGAAGGAGGATCAATCACCTAAGAAAACTGAAGCTGGGAACAAACTAGCTTCCTTCAATTGCAATCCTCTTGCTTCAGCAATCTACTTGTATAAGGACTAACTATTGGGCTGCTTACAAATTTTTCATGCATCTGGCCATTGCTATTAAGGCATCACAAATAAAATTGACGAAAGAGTCTGAGCTGACACCAGAAAGTACTGGTTTTCAACATAAAACTATTCTGTGCTTGCTTGTCTCTGAGATTTCCCAGCTCAGCATTTACAGATAAGGCCACTAGCACAGATTTCTTTGGTCAGACCTGTAACAAGTTTACTATTGCTCTTTTTATGGTTCCTATTCAAAGAAGATGAAATCTTGACAATGTAAGACACCATATTGATTGAATGTCTCATGTCAGGTGGAAGATGAAGGTAGGGCAGGAGCTGAAAGAAACAGCAATGCATACTGTACTGTTATGAGGGTTAGCCAAGATTTTTTTCTGGGTGTGGTCTTACCAAGCTGCTGCTAAGAATGTGCCATCCCACACTGACAGGGGAACTGAGAATAACGACCTAACTCCCTTGTTTTGAATACCAAGTTGGTAACAATCAGATGCTTAAGGTTTAAATTTATTTTTTTTTTCAGGAGATTCTTTACATGGCCTCCATGAACGTGCTTCATACATCACATGAACATGTGACTTCTTGGGTAAGTTGCCACATCAGTGTTGCAGGACTAAGTGGAAGAAGAAGAAGAGCATCAGCTAATGCCAATGGAAGATCTCACCCTGCTGGGGTGACAGATGAGTCTATTTGTATCCCTTCTGCTCTACTGACAAGGACAG
>VWZY01011759.1:31898-51049 GCA_013399075.1 Chloroceryle aenea | reverse complement strand
GTGGAGTCACCATCCCTGGAGGTGTTTAATAAACGAGTAGACGTAGCACTTGAGGCTATGGTCTACTGGATAGAGAGATGTTAGGATGAAGGTTGGACTTGATGATCCTAGAGGTCCCTTCCAACCATAATTATTCTACAATTCTAAAGTCCATTTATTCATCCCTCTAGAAATTCCTCTATTAGCACACCATTAAATCAAGCTCTGCTCAGCTGCTGAATACACTTCCCCAGCTTCTTCGTGATCCTTTGTTTTTCTCTGAAGCCGCTACTGAAAATTCTGTTACTTTCTCATTTATATACAAACAGTACATAAATTACATAGCTGTAAATCTAAAGGCATCATGTATATGCCACTCAATTAAGAGAAGTATGAATGGCTGGTATTGATAAATCTTAACACAGAATCACACAAACTCTGGGAAAACTGAGCACAGACACAAAACCCACAGCATTTTCAGTACCTCAGTGCAGCTAAATTCAATTTGTTAGCCTGTAGTTTCATTGCCTGTCATCAAAATGTCTCATCAATACCTTAGATATTAAGCCTCCCTCACTATTTTACTCAGACAACAAAATATTTTCTCCCTGCTATATTTGGGCTTAATTTTCTATACTGTGAAAGAAGCATTGGAAATACAAATATTTTGTATATGCATATGAAATATTAATTTAGGAGAGAAGTGGAAATAGCTTCCGTTTGTCAAATAAGGAATATGCAGCTTTCCTAAACTAATTCAGCTGTTTGATATGTGAATTATTATGTCTTTTTCATTATGTCACTTTAGGATCTTGATCCAGTCTCACCTAAAAATGAAATAGACAACACGAGTCTAATATGTCCCTTACATTTTTTTTCTTAAATGTTGCTTAGCAAGACCAGATGTGAGACTCTTGAGTTACTCTCATCCTATAAATACTTCAAATCAACCTATACCAATTTTACATTTGACATTTTATTTTCAAATGTAGTACTTTAAAATTCTGTCATTTCCTTAATATATCAAAATGCTTAAACAAGGGAAGAAATTGTCTAAAATAAATTAAGGGACAAAAAAGGAGAAATGTTATGATGACATAGAGCTTGAGCTATTTTATTTTTGTTTTGTCGTGCCCTAACTAAGAGAACATCGATCTTGAATGAGAAATTCATCTTTCTTGCAGCCATATTCCCATTTTGTGTCAGCCTATAACCAATAATCCATGATAACTGGATGTAATTTCTGAAACACATAACTACTTTACAAGACAATAACACAACTGTGCAAGACCATTCTTTTTCATTCTTGCTTGTAAGGCCAAGTCCCTCATACGTTTTAGATGAAACACATTATTTGTATTTTTGTATTTAACACAGAACCAATACCTCAATTTTTCTACTTAAATACGAAGCAAACAGCAAACTGAGTCCTCTCTCCCAGAGAATGCCCTTTAATTCAGGTATATTTAAAGACTCAGAAGGGTTGGTAGAAGATTGAGTTCTCTTATCACACCAGAGAAGGATTTGAAGGAAATAAAGTTTTCTAATGGATTTGTCTGAAAAGTGGCAGCTAGAAAGATGCACAGTTAGAAGGTGAAGGGCCTCTATATCATTGAATCATGGAAGCACAGAATGGTCTGGGTCGTGAGGGACTATTAAAGCTCATTTAGTCTGACCTCTCTGGCATGGGCAGGGACACCTTCTACTAGACCAGGCTGCTCAAAGCCTCATTCAGCCTGACTTTAAACACTTCCAGTGATGGGGCACCCACAACTGTTTTGGGCAACCTGTTCCAGTGTCTCACCGTCCTCAGCATAAACATTTTCCTCCTTATGCCCGATCTAAACCTACCCATTTCCCATTTGAAACTATTGCTCCTTGTCTTGTTACTACAGACCCTGGTAAAAAGTCTCTCTCCATCTTTCTTATAAGTCTCCCTTATATGTTGAAAGGTCACAATAAGGTCTCCCCATCAGTCTTCTCTAGACTGAACAACCCCAGCTTTCTCAGCATTCCTTCACAAAAAGAGTTTATTCCAGCCCTTTTGACCATTTTTGTGGACAGAAAGGTGCTAATAGAATACTTAAAAAAAATGGTTGTATTGAGCTTCCAATTGTGTCAACTTCTGATTTTTGTATTAATACATTTAATTTCTTCAATAATATACTAACTGCAGTCTTACCTGATAATATATTTGATGAAAAAAAGATCTGATGCTTAGATTTTTCTGCCTCCCAAAAAGCTCCTATTCATTGATAAAATAAAATACAGATTGCCCAGGAATGCTAGCAGCACAGCCATTAGAAGCTAAACCTCCTGTAGCCAGTGTACCTTTGTGAATAGTTTCTGTATGCAACTTTGACACTGCATCACCTGCTAGGAAACTTTGTAGCCACTTAAGAACTAGCCCTAAAACGTACCATCTTAAAGCATGAAGGAATTAAATCCAAAATCCAATTAAATCTAAGATTTGTTATATTCACATCCTAGCAGTATTTATCTACTTAAGTAATTTAAGACACGTGGTTATTAAGTATAAACATTGGTTGACAAAAAGCAGCAGGAGCAAATTACACATTTGGAGTCCAAAAGTCAGACTCTACTAGTAGTGACAGCAAGTACCACCTGAATATTTACCACTATCACCAGTGTTAACAGACTCTTGAAAAGGGACATTAATCTTGCAATTCAGCCACCCCATGGTCCACAGTCAGCAGTTCGCGTTCATGTGTACTCAAAATGACTGTAGCATGTTCTTCCCTGCCTGCAGCAAGACCTGAACTGTTTCCTGATTTACTTCTGAGAGTTTTTTTAGGTAGGAGTCCTCAGAGCACAGGTTATCTACCGTGCTCTGCATTAGGGACATTTTCTCCAGAGTCAGAGAAAATACCAGTGAGCCTTGCTGAAAACCCAGTAGAGTGACCAGGAAGACTGATTTTCTTCTCTGCCACTGGAGGAGCAGAGCTGTGATAGAAACAAAAAAATTGAATATTGCTGGCTGGTGACTAAGACAAACAAGCTGCTGCTTCTCTGCAGCAGTATTTGGCTTTAAGTCATAAAGTCTCTACTGAAGACATTCATTTATATCACTTGAAATGAGCCAGCTTATGTGAATGGAATAAATCTGAAGGTTATATGCATTTAGAAGGAAGAAAATTTTCCAAAATAAAGCTGGCTAAGGAGCATCTACTGTAATAGAAGCTATATTTTTTTTACCTTCTAATAAACTTTTTATATTGGATTTTTCTGTTCAAAAACCCACAAAGATCCATTGAAAAACATGGCAGCTTGCAAGTTTTATTTAAAGAAAATTTTAAAAAGCCATTTTGTGACTGCATCATGGAACACCTTTTAAGAAAATGTACTCATTTCCTCTACTAGGAGCAATTTACACTCATAGATACGTTTAGGATTTACCAATAGTCAAAAGCAGCCAAATGTCATTTAACCCTATGAGGCAATAATAGCACCTTTTGGTGAGAGCTTCTAAGTTAGCCTTCATCTCAGAATAGATGATGACAAATGAGTCAAAGGCCCTGTAAGTTGAAATGCTGACAGATCGTTAGCAGGAGATACAAAGATAGCACTTGTGGGCTGTCAGGTGTATCAGACACATGGTGTAGAATATGCTTCATTTTCTTTCTCAAGCAGCTGCTGTGTCTCTTCAGAAGTGCCAGTGCTCCAGAGGGATATTTACACTCAAGCTAATTCCTCAGTGAGAATAGGGCTGCAGCAGATTTTGGCATAGGAAGGATATACAAATACGTAGAAAGTCTTAACAAAGTGTTTTGAAAATGAATGTTGATTTTTAGAACTAAAACTATACCAACTTCACCCCAAAGCAGAGAAATTATTAATTAACTAAGTGGACTTCACACTATCCCTGTAAAGCTGGTATAGTTTAATCAGTAACCCAAAGGAAAAGGAAGTTAAACAATAAACCAAATCTACACAGAGAGCTGGACTGGTAGTGCTGGTAATAGACCTTGTGGATGTATTTCTGCAACCCCTGATTTCAAAGGAACCCCCAAACAGCTGATTTTTTTGAGGGGAAAAAGTGATACAGTTACAAATAACTTCAGGCATGTAACTGACCTGAGTTGTCCTATGTAGGACCTTATCTTTCCCTATTATTACTAGATGTTCTACATCCTGACAGGATGCTCCAGAGTGCTTAAAATATTGTATAGTAGATGGTGTGAACTGATTCCTAGCTGGCCTGAGCCCTAGTTCCTGTCTACAGTGGACACACTCTGATAATAATCAAACTGATGGTTTTGCAATTGCTGAAATGCACTACAACAATGCAACTGAAATGGTGTTCTCAAAGCTGGCTGTTGTTTTTTTTAAATAGATAGGCAGAACGATGCTGTGCACAAGATGTTCACCATTGCAGTGGATGTATACAAGCATGCCTAAAACTTCTCACAAGTGTACTGCTTTGATAATCATTATATAAGAAGTCATGCAAATGCATATAACTTATAAGGACTTCACTTCTAAAATGCAGTCTTCACTGACTTCACTTTTAAAATGCAGTCCATGCTGTCTATAGTTAAAGCACTCTGCTTTAGAGAACTCCATTAGTTTACCATTCACTTTTAAGTTTGTTGATCATGGTTCTTTCTTAATGCTGCAAAATCTAAATGTACATTTCACATGAACAGATTTTGAGTCCACAGGGGAAGATTTCAATCCTTACCCTTCCTCCCTGACCCCTCCAACCCCCACATTTAACAGAGTTTTGCTGAAGGTCTGAGTGGGGCTTGTTAAAAGTAAGTAATGTCAAAGGTTATCATTCCCATGGTATGCATCCTGTTAGTGCTGTCAGTGCTCTTGGCACTGTTTGGAATATTAGTTGCTGCACAGCATAGCAATTCTGCATAGCTTTATACCTAGGACAGATGGACTCAAGTCTGTCAGCTATTGAGAAGAGACACTATCTTTTTTTAATTCTTCATCTGCTATGCTGATCATAGCTTGGCAAAACTTCTTGCTATTATAATAGCAATGTAAAACCTAATTTTGCCTTTTGCCTGCTGTTACTTCTGATTTAGAGACATTTAATTTATGTTTTAAAACATACGTAAGTTTGCCTCACAAAATATAACCACAGGAAAGCAACCAACTGTGGCACAAAATGCTAATCTACGTATCTCACCACAGGTCTGAAGTTTATGCTTAGACTCTGTTTTGCATTCACATCTTCATTACTTGCTTTTCAGAGGCAGCAGAAAACGGAGTGCTGCAGAACCAATGAGTAGTAAGAAGCTTATTAATAATGAAGAGTTTGAGGATGGAAGAAGTAATGGAACCTCCCTGACTTATTTAAGATATTCTCTCCTCCTTTGTACATCTCCCCATAGACTTGTGTGTGTCTAACTGGTGTAGTAGACCATTTCCTTTGGGATAATGGGGGCTTCATTCGGATCCTCGTCGCCATCTTCCACCTCAAAGGGATAGGTGTCCTGAGGACTACTGGTCTTACTATTAAAGACTGAGGCAAAGAAGGCATTAAGGCACCTCAGCCTTTTCCTCATCCTTGGTCACATCCAATAAAGATTCTCCTTTGCCCTCTTGTTGTTAATGCATTTAGAGAAACATTTTTAAATGTCATTTACTGCAGTAACCAGATTATGTTCTAGTTGGGCTTTGGACCTACTAATTTTCGCCCTGCATAACATCACAATNGTTGAGTGGTCTGTAACAGACTCCCACCATGATACCTGCCTTATCTACCTTTCCTCTGATTCTTACTCATAAATGCTTGACTCTATCATCACCATTGTGAAGCTCTAGAAGCCAAGACACTCCCTAACATAAAGGGCCACTCCACCACCTCTCCTTCCTGGACTATCCCTTTGGAAGACTTTATAGCCATCCACTGCAGCACTCCAATTGTGTGAGTCATCCCATCACGTTTATGTGATTTTCCAGCTGAATAGTTTTTCTCATACGGACAAGGACTTCCGTTTTCTCCTGTTTTTTGCCTATGCTGGGTGCATTGGTGTAGATGCACTTCAGTTGGGCTACTGACCCTGCTGCCCTTTCCTGGGGATAGTCCCTAATTCCTATGTGACTGTTCTCAGGTGTTTCTGTGGTTTCTAACACATCAACAACCCTCGCATCTTTGCTGCCATGTGAATCTCCATCACCTACATCTACTGAGACTGCTAAGGTGCTGCTCGCATTAGTACATGGACATTTTAACTGCGCTCTAGTGTATTTAGTACATCATGGATCAGACTGGAAGATATCACTAGCACAAAGTCCCTCAAACCCTGGCAAGCCACCTCTACACTTTTTTATTAGTTTTACCCTTTTCCTCTTTTAAATCTAGCTGAAAGATCTTTCTGTGAACCCTACTAAGTTCTGTGCAAAGATCCTTTTCCTTTTTTGAGACAGATGCACCCTGTCTGTTGCCAGCAGGCCTGGTGTTGTATAAACTAATCCATAACTAAAACCCCAAAATTTTGCTGGTGACAGCAGGCTCGGAGCCAGGTATTTATCTGCTGGGTCTTCCTGGTTCTTCCCTCATTATTCCCTGCAACTGGAAGGACAGAGGAGAACTACTATTCCTAATCCCTTAACCAGTCCTCCCAAGGCCTTGAAGTGCCTTTTGATTGCCCTTGGACTTCTTACTGCAACTTCATCACAGCCTATAAGAAAAACCATATTAGTAAGGTTCTGGTTAGTTAGTTAGGCTTACATTTGAAAATGGTATGGTATATGCTTGTTTCTTGATAAATGTAATTCCCATAATAAAATCTTGTAGTTTAATGTCCAGTAAATAGAACTCCACGTGTAAGATTCTTCTTCTGATGTTACCATTACACCAGTAGTTTAGAGAGACACTAGAGAGCTGGAGCCTTTTTCAAGGACTAATGCATTTGGACACAAAATCCGGCTTAAGGGGATTCCCAGGGTCATGTAGAGCTGCAGAAATTGCTCTGTGTCATAGTTTGGCAGTGAAGCCACAGGCCTGCTAAGAAATGCAGGTGGCCAAAGGACATGCTGCTAAGGGTATTACTGGTGAAGAAACACCGCCTTTAGCAAACAGCCCTGGGAGAGTGAGTTTGCATTTGTCCACGTTTGTCAAGCTTAACAATAAGCAACACAGGAGGCCAAGTTGTCTACCTTCAAGCACAAAAACCCACCAGCCTAGCTTGCACAGGCTACGGTCTTCCTCACTCCTACAAAAACTAATGCAACGTCATGCAGTTGGTGTCATATTGGCAACTACTCAAAACTGGGCTATTGCAAGAGCCAAACTCAAAGCTCGTATTTCACTTGCTCCATGCACCATGTGTAAGGACATTAGAGATGGGTAGGAGCTGGCATTGGCTGCTAACAGAATGTGAAAATATCAGCTAGCTTCTGAAAGACTGGAAGGTATTTTGCAGCTGTGATTGGTTGACGTAACTTTTCACAAGTGCTTGCTGTTTTTCAAAAGCCTTAATCCATCTTCTAACAATGATTTAAAGATACAATTTTAAAGTTATTGAAAATGTGCAGCAGGGTGTTTATGAATAGCTTATTTGTATTCTCTGAGACGTACCCGTGCTGTAAAGATTTTCTTCTTGGTCTGTGAATTTGTGCTGTGTTACTGGTCACTCTACAGCAATTTAAAGCTGGCTAATTTAGGTATCCTATGTAGAAGCACAGATAGGCTTGCCTCTTTCTCACTCCCAGACTGCTAATGTTCTTCTCATAACAGGAATAATCACCAGTTTTATTAAATACTGAAATTAGGCAATTATATTAAAAGGACATAAACCATTAAGTGACCAGTTCTCTCCTGTGGTCACTCTCCAGTGGAAGAAGCAGATATTTTGGCTAACCTAATGGCATGTGATACAGCTCTGTCAGTCTGTGACTCCCTGGAAAATGAGATGACTCTCCGATTCTGTAGGAATAATATCTCCACTGGACCTAGGAATGGCCTGAACATGAAAAAATGTGGCTATACTTTTGATTTTGTTTTATCTTTCAGTAGCATTTTATTCCACTGTAGTAAAGTATTACTCTCTACACTTGAGAAACAGGAAGAGTGAAGAATTCTCTAAAAATCTCTCTGTAAATTAATAGTATCCCTTCACTGTGAATGGATCTGTTTACCCAGAGTCAGTATTTTATAGTAGTTGGAACTCCACTTACAGATAAAGAATTGGTAGCATGATTTGATTATTGTTCTTAAAACTGCACTGTTTCATTATGCATCTTTCAACCTAGAGACAAGTCAGCATTAACAAGCATTCCCTTTTTATGAATGCAGTTGCGTGCTCTGTTGTTGACCAAGCAACTGACAGAAAAAGGAGCCTTTGCATACCAATCTGCCATAACAAAACCATATCAGATTTTTTGATATCTTCACAAAAACAGATGTTGTGTAGTGTTTTTCCATATAATTAGCTAATTAACTACTTCAATTATTAAAAAAACCTTTCTGATTTTGAAATGAAATTGAGCATAATATATCTCTTTATCTAGTGAAAAATTAAATGTACAAATGACTAACCAGAGACTAACCCAAATAAGTATTCAAGTCTTTCTTTTTGAGATTATCAGGTGATAAATTCCTGAGGTAAGATATATGCTGGCTGACAACAATTATTAAAAACTTACCAAGAAAAAATTTTTTCCCATTCCTGAATTAATTCTATTTGCATTCATTTAATGAATTCTGTTTACTTGCCAAAAAAATAAACAAATAATGGGCACTGCTTTAGCAAATCACCAGCTGGATCACATGTTTTTAATGAATTAATCTTTCTTTTGATGAATGTAAGACAGAAAAAAAAAATGAGATCTTGCAACCAATAATGACATCTGTGAGCTCCTTCTCTGTGTTCTGCAATGGCAAAACACTGCCAGGGACTACAGTAAGGGACAGGGTTGCCATGCAGCCTAGCAAAACAGCCCCCTGAAAAGGCATGCTGACCCACTTTTAACTACCAGCTCTTGCTGACACTTTGTTGAGTGAGAGGTTCTTCCAAGTTTTTGTTGTTTTCACCCTTTCAGTTTGCATTTCTAAAGGAGCAAGTCTGTCTCTCTTATTTCTCCTCATTTTCTTCTTTCTTCCCCATGATGCATGGAAGAAAGGCTGAATGCTTCTCGTGACTTGTCTTTACTTTAGTTACAAAAAATTTAACAATCTTTCACCCCTTCCCTTGTTAAGAACAAGCTGTGGAAGAAATATGGATCTTGCCATAAACAAAATTATGATACAATTCCTTAAGGAACTCAGACTGATAATAATAATTCATCTCTGAAAAAACATACTTTAATTGTTACTCTTGGCAACAGTGAAGGATAAGTGTAATATTATACTAAATATTGCCACGTGCAATAGTAAAAAAACCTGTTTCAGTCTTGCCCGCAGAGGTGTGCAAACCCCCCTTTGAACTCAGGTTTGGACGTTCTGATTTAATCTAAATCTTTTCCTTCTCCTTCTTCCAAAACTAACAGAGGCTTAAAGAGAGCTGCATTTTTATTGGAACCATTTGCTCAGCCTAAGTTGCCAAAATAATTTAGCTAAAACTAGTGCTTTTATTTGGGTTAAGGTTGATTCCTGAGCTCCACAGAGGTCGAGGCACTGATGTTTGTCTTCCTCTTTTTCAGTTCCACCATGGAGTCTACAGCAGAGCTCTGCCAGCTCTGGTTGCATTTCCTGAATACCAGTCCCCGAGTTGAGCCCTATCTATGTTTGTGACTTTGCACAAGTGGACCACAAACCTTTTTTCAGCCCTTTTTCTCGCTATTTATCTGCTAGGACACAGAAGAATGTGTGACTCCAAGGATTTGGAATAAGCAGGCTCCAACTGGTGAAACAGTGCAAGTCCTGCTGCCAACGCTGCTACTGCTGGTGTGTTACTGTCACCTGTCCTTTGATAATGCATGATAGCTGCTGTGATATGCCTCACACAGTATTTGCCTTTCTTGAGCAACAAATGGAAAAACATAGAAATACAGAACTTTTGAAGTGAGGTACGGAAAATAAATGCTCTATTTTATGCTACCCGAAAAGCTTCACTTTTCAAGTGAACTTCAGGTAGCTCCAACGAAATGGTAATATAGTCACCATCACCAAAACTTTTTAAATCTTGGGAAATGTTTTACAGTAACAAATACTGTAATGTTACTGCAGCTAAGGAAATATATATTTCTCAATATGTATGTTTTGCATGTGGGCATGCACTCATAAATCAGAGAAAACCAGGCTCTTTAGTGTCAGAACCTTCATGTGAAGAGGGAGTTCAAGTCACATACTCATTTCTAAATCTGTCCTCAGTAGTTAGAGCCTGGTCTGGATCCAAAAACTAAAGGGTTTTTTTGTTGTTGTTGTTTGGTTACTGTTTCATTGCAGCAGAAATGTAATGGGTCAGAAAGATATATTAAAGATGCTCTATGGTAGCAATGCCTTGATCTGAAATAGATTAAAGCTAGGCCTTAGTTTTAAAGTAAAATCAGGGTAAATATTTGATGTTCCTTATATAATACATTCTTCTCTCAGGAAACACTAAAACAAACCAGGTTAAATCTGTTGTTAAAAGAGGTATTACAGTCTTGAATGCAATTATCATGAAAAGAACACCAGAAATAAGCTACTGTGTTGTTTGATTATTTTTTATATGCAGTTCAAACTGAAAACAGTAAGATTTTAGTGAATGGGAATCAGAAGAAAATCTGTGTTGAAATACAACATTGTATGGATTCAAGGGCCAGTTCTAACCCATCCAGAAATATATATATGCTATTTAATGGCACAAATGTTTAACTTACATTACAAAAGAGGAAAAAAATAAAAAAGTTTTTAAAATGTAGTTTTAGTACAAAATTACAAGTGTACAAAATTTTAGAAACCTATATGCTGACTAAATAGTATATTTTCTGTCCTATTAAAAGTCCTGATATCTCAAGATTTGATTTTATCCTAAATCTGACAGCAATCTTAAATATAAATAATATAGGGTGAATCATATAAAGCAGAAATTTGTAACAGAATCTTATTGTGTTCTCATTTTTAATCAAAATATTCAACAATTCTGAATGAGACCAAGGTCTGAATCCAGAAACTGCTGTATCTTCATCTCTAGGGTATTTTAGCAGAATACTAGCTATGCAAGGAAAAACCAAAACCCACCAATTCACTTAGTGTTCTGCCAGCAGTGCATGAAATAGGACTGAAACTGACTAAGAAAATCTGATGAATTAATTCTGGAGCTGTAGTCATCCTAAGAGGTTTTCCTTATAACAGGGAAGATAGGTGACTTCAGTTTGAGCCAGAAAGGTGTCAAAACTATACACAATAAAGGATCAGACAAACTACTTGAGATCATTTCTTCTTCAAAAATATCAAATAAGCTGTTGCCTCTAATGGCAAAGAAGAAATAAAGCTCTCACCCTTATACCCAGCCGCATTGGTTTTCCAGTCGTTAGCATTCAGATGTCCTGCACGTGAAGTCCTGACAATAATATGCTGTATGTCTCTCCACGTCAGAAATGGACTATGAAAAAGGGGAAAGACAAAGTCACAGATCAGACATATTTTACCAGAATGTGGCTATACGAGGTCATGTAAGCTGTGTACCCAAACCTAAAAGCCTCTCATTCCTTTTCTCTGTTTTTCTTTGCTCCATGCAAAAGAACATGTCCTAATTTTATAGTTACTACATAAAATTATTTATACATCTGGGAGATTCGCATTAAGTGGAGTATAATGAGTTATGCTAATATTATATAAAACTTATAGGAAGATGGAGTACATTTCACACAGATGCAATTTACATGACCAGCAACTATGGCATGTTATCTACCTTAACCAGTGCAAAGGAAAAAAAATACGTTGGCTTGCTGAAAAGGTCTACTAAATCTTACTAACTTTGTGCTCAAGTTGGCAATTCCTTAATCTTTCAGCTCCTGCTGAAGCTACTTCAGGTGCCTCTGTTGTTATTCATTTGTCTACTACCCTCAGACTTGGAATTCACTGAGGGTCTATGTGTATTCTTCCAGAAGCCCAAACAGCTAGCACTGAATCTGAGTAGTTACAGAACAAGTGCCTGGTTGCACAGATCTATTTTTCTTTAAGGCATTCAAAATAACCTGTTCACCATGAAGGTGAACTAAAATGCTGTTTGCACCCTCACTGTGACATTAAAGCCCATTTATCCTGTAGGACTAGAGCAAATCTTTAGGGATTATAGTTTTCTTGTTTCTCTTAGATCCACTGCAAGAGGAATTTATTTTCTTAGAAGATGATCAAAAGGTACATGGCCATCACTGGGGTATTTTTTCTTTCTCCTTCCAATTTCTTAGCTTTTTTATCATTTTTAAGAAGACCAATAGTATTCCATTTCAAAATGCAGTTTAGCAGAAGGGATGATAAACTGAAACATTAAATATCAAAAGGAAAAAAATATTGCCACCAGTCATTCAGTATCTTTCAAAGAGTATCATTATCTGCCCCTACTGAATGTACAGTCACAACTCCACTCAGTTTTAATGATGAAGATAGATCAGAATGAAGTTTACCAGACCCAGCATTGTCCGTCTAAGTGTACAGGACCAGGCAATCATCAAAAACCTGGGAAACCTTGGTCAATTCCTTAACACATGAACTTGTGTCCCTCAGACCAAGAAGTCACTTGGTACAGCAGACAAGTCACTTATTCTCAACACTTAAAGAATCTTTGAGGCATGATACTCGGGTTCTGTTTTCACTTGCAGACAGAAACTGTAACAAGGCAATGGCCATGAGAGTGTGACCAATCCATGGGTGACTGTGTCACTTTCTGGGGTGAGTGGAAGATTGCACCCATATGGAGTGAGTCTACATTCTTAAACTGCCACAGTCAAGTTACTAGAAATTTCAATGACACATTTCTTTGGGAAGGAAACACAGGGTAACAGAAATACACAGAAATACATTGCTCTTCTCTTAGCCTCCCTGAAAGGACAGTGAAACATACAGAAAAATCTCACTCATCTCTCTGATGTACAGAAATAAATATTGTGTGAATTGGCACCCCGCACATACTGTTCTGTTCCAAGAATATCTCTTTGGAAATACTTGAGTAATCAGTGCTTTGCTTCAATGTGGAATTAGAATTCTGATTATCCTGTGAGCTGAAATCAAGCTATTATAAAACGACGAGTCAATACATGTGATAAATCTATTAAAAGTGGAATACTTTTTTTTTTATTCAGGATGTATTGACTTAGGTTTTCAGGTGACAAATTTCAGCTTCCACAAGCTGCAGCTTTAGAAGGCATCAGTAGGGACACAGAAGTTATTGCAAACCTGCAGTTAAATTCTTTATTAAAAAAACTTGCTCCTAGGCTATCCTCTGTGCACATGTAGACATATATTCATGGATATTAACCAATGGAAGTTCACCTGTATTGGTGGAATTACTGAAAATGAAAACAAATTTGAGAACCATGGTCCATAATTACACAGAGGAGAAAAAAAGTTGGGATATATAGGATATTCTCTCACATATAACTGATTTTCACATATGCTTGAAAACAAGTAGGTGTTGCCTATAAATGTCAGATTTCTTTAATGTAACAAGATTGTAGAGACTAATACAAAGGCAGTGACCAAACAGTTTAACTATACATACTTTTTTCATTTCACTTTCAGTAATATGATTTTAATTCTTAATGTATCTCTTCCATTGCAGAACAGTTCCCAGTGGGTGTGTGGGGACTATGGGTATGCTGATGTAACCCAGCAGCTGGGACACCACAGGAAGCAGCATGTATTCTAGAGTGAACACAGAAAATCCTGTCTGTGCTTGTTCAACACGGAAGAGGAGATGGAATAATCTGAAGAAGGAAGATGTTATTAAGTGAATCTCTTACTAATTATAGACAGAGTTTTTTGTAATTTGTTTCAAACTCTTATCAATCCACCACCATTCAATTTCTCTCTGTTTTTGGCTACAAGATGTAAGTGTAGTCCCATTCTTATATTATTCTTAAGGAGACCTGATGCCTTCTGTCCCTGAGCACTTAGTAAAATATTAATATTCCCATAGATACTTTTTTTTTTAGTGTGGAATTTCTCATACTAGACAGTTGCACTTCTAATTATTTATCTAGCTGAGCTCGTAAAAATGAAAAAAAAAAAAAAAAGGTTATATGTAATGCAAGAAGCATGTGGGTTCATAAAATAGGGTATGCTTGGACAGTCAACGTGCTTCAAGAAAAAAAATCAGTATGATTTTATACCAGCTGAGGAATTCCATTGGGAGCCTGTGAAAAATCTTAGAAAGCATGTTTCAATCCTTCAGGAAGACCTCCAGGAATCCTGAGAGCTGCATTCTTTATAAGCTGGAATCTAAACAATCTGTTATTCTATAAAGCAAGCTGTCTGTGCTACTGGTAAAAACAAGGCACTGAAATATTCATCTGAACTTCTGAAGGAGAGATTCAAGATAGGGCACACTAAACTGATTATTTAAAGATGAATGATGAATCTAATGGTGGATCTAACCATGACTTGATAAAAGAGCTAAAGATACATCAGTCTTCAGTTGATAATTGATTTAGTCTCTCAGTCAGGAAATAAGATTATGTCTCATAATCACAGTTTACTTCTAAAAACAATAATCCTGGCAGATCTTGAAAAACTGAGCCATGCACTGTTGTATCTACCATCCTTATCTAATCCTAAAAAATAGTGTAAGAATTTCTGGGACAGAAAACCTTGATCAGAGGTCTGATTTCCAGGACACAACATGCTATGTAGTTAAATCAGTCTGTCTCTTATTCAACCTCCATATCTGCTTACTTGATTTTTCTGTTTTCTTCTTAAGGAATGGCAGTTTGGGCATAATTGAGCAATCTAAGAGATTTAACACCATAAGAACAATATCCAAATCAATTTCTGTAGTCTACTATAGAACCTTTACTATACTAAGAATTCATAGAATCACAGAATTGTCAGGGTTGGAAGGGACCTTAAAAATCATCTCGTTCCAACCCCCCTGCCAATGTCAGGAACACCTCCCGCTAGAGCAGGTTGCTGAGTTGCTGCCAGACTGAATTTTTCTCTCTGCAGTAGGTATCTCATGTGAAACAAAATATATCCACAACTGTTAATCCACACTTTTTTTCCCAGAGGCTTTAAAAAAAAAATAAAAATAAAGAAGACAAAAAAAACAGGAACCCCCCCAAATCAGAATGATGCCAAAATAGCAGTTCAATTGGAGAAAGAAGAGCTATTTATTTATTTAATTTTATTTCATTTTTTTGGTTGGTTTGTTACGCTTTTAGACAAATTAGTCTAGCAGCCAATTTTAAAGCATCTGGACAAATCACAGAATTGGTTAAATATTTGTAAAACAAGTCAGTATTGGACCCTAAGTGAGTTGTTTGGTAGCCATGTGGATCCCAAATCCAAACAAGATGTCACTGATGATAATTAACACTTGATTAATCTCAGAATAATTAATGGCTAAACATCTTGAAATTAACAAATGCATTAACAATAACAGTACTAACTCTGTTTGATAGTGGATTGATTTTAAAAAATGGGCAGTTTTGTTCTGGAATTATTTTTTCAATGTCTCATCTGAAATTGCCTTGGGATTACCCATACCAGACAATATTCAAAATCAAACCACAATAAGCAGAAGTGAGAATAATTACATACAAAAGTGCTTGTACAGCAGCCAAAATATAGCAAATGTTGTGTCCTTAACCAACAGTTATACTCTAAGGTACAGACCTCTTCTTTCAGGCTTCTCAAATTGTTTATGAAAAAAGGTAAATGAGAAAAAATGAAATAGAATAAATAAATTATATTGCTGTAATATTTATTTGAGTTTTAACTGTATCTTTAAGCAGCCTGCTTAGAAATAGTAGATCATCATTTTTTGGCCAAATCTGATTTCTTCATTCCACAAGTAGTCTCCCTAATGAGAATCAGGATAATCCTGGAAATAGTAAAGAATTCAGGCTCTATCCTTTTGCATAATGATATTGTGCCAAAAAAGAAACCCTGTTCGGAATAAATAATTTATGCAAGAGACACAATTAGTAAAAGTAAAAATTAAAGGTATAGCTTAATACAATGAACAAATAGGGTAAAACTTTGGTTTGTTTTTTTTTAGCAAAATGGTATGGCTACCAACACGAATAAATAAATAAAATTATCTACATAACCTGTGATTTGAATGAAAAATTCTGAATAATTTATAATTTATATTAAGATGTGGAAAAATCATTTCTTGCCAAAATAACAGAGTCTGATGAGAATTGCTGGAAGAATACAATAAACCACTCTTCAAAGAATTAAGGAAAAACACAGCATCATGGGCTGAATTAAGGAGAGGATCACCATTCAATCTGGAAGTATCAAATAACATTCTTTGGAGAAGGGTGGTTTCTTTGGAATCTTAGAGAATCTTGGAGAGAAAAGACATGGATAATTACTGCAATAATAAAGAGTCCCTGTGCCCTAGATATCTTGTAGAGCAGTAGATCATCTTCATCACCTATTTCTGCGTAACACCATCCTTAAGGCCTTTGTGATAAATTTATAAACAAAACATAAGAAATAGTTGCACGGTTTGTTCACATATTCCCTTCACAAATCAGCAAAATTATTCCATGAGATCTACAGACCTACTACCTATCCAGACCTACTACCTATCCTCATGACTCCAACATATAGCCCCACAGACTGGTGGGGCTGAAGTGTCCTAATACTGGCCAAGTTTAACTCACACTTTAAACATATTAATAGTAAACATCTCAGGCTCACAAATGCTACAATAAAGTAACTTTCCATTTAAATCTATATTTTTTTTAACATCTTTCCAAGGTAATAGCATTTCCCTGTACATCATCCTTATCAGTTCATGTCCAGCTCTACTTTATGTCATTCAGTTTATATTCGTGCAGCATCTCCATAGTTTCTGTAATGCATTGCAGTCTCTTCATTAGTCAGTGTTTGGAGGCTTTTGCATTGGCTACAACCATCTTGTATGGTTGTATTTTTTTTAGGATAGAATACAGAGAAGTTGTGATATGACATGACAGATATATTCCTTTAGATGAACAGCAGGATAAGCAGGCATACATCCACCAGTAATGGTGTTCTGGTTGACCTGCGTAAAATCTGCAGTTCACACAGTGGTGACAGATTATAGAGCCTACAGAGCTAACAGAGTTTTTCCCAGAGACAAAAAATCCTAAATGCCCAAAAGAAAACAATTAATGGCCCAACTTCAGGTTGATAAGAATGGCTTTCTGAGGAGAAACCGTCTGAGAGGGAGGTAGCTGAATCCCATCCCTTATTCTGTCTTCCTCATAGGAAGAATTAAATGATACTGCCCAAAAGATAGTATGCACAGCCCATCAACAAAAACCTTAGGTGACTTGCCAGTGCTAGAATCAGCTGTAACTGTGCATGCAGGGAAGTCTTATATTATCTTAGGTTAATGCAGGGACTTATGATTGGCATGGTACACAGGCTATTGATTTGACCTATCTGCCAAGTCCAACGATACTAATCACTTTTAATATAGTCGAACTATGATACTGTGGTGACAAGTAATCTTGAAAGAAAGACTGCAGGGAAACTGAAATCCAGTGAAATTGCTCCTCTTCCACCTTTCTCATTTTCCATACAGAGAAGAAGATGGGCTCCCTGCTCTCAAGGTGAACAGCCAGCAGCATCCCTAAGACCAACTTCAGAGACAACCCTAAGCAGGCTTTAAAAGCTGAAGCTGTGGAACACTTCAAGAACCAAGAAAGTACTGGGGATAAGAGCTGCCAAACTCTTAAAACTCTCATCTGAGTGCATGCCAACTGAGATTTTTGAGAAGCTTATAAAAGGCTTTGCCCTGGCACCAGAACAATGGCTATCTACTTGTGCTATTTCTAGCTGTGCTCCAAAATGTAGACACAGCAAAATGCAATGAAAAAGTTAAAAAATTATCACAAACATTTATTTGTTTTTTAACCTAGAGTCAGTTTAAGAAATGTCTGGATGGAATTTTCTTAAAAGCTTTTTAAAGCAAGTACATGGAAAATTTCAGACCAAATGATTATCCTTTGGCAAAGTCACATGTAACCAAAACCAGGACTTTAAAATGGGAAACGCTTGGCAATCTGAATTTAGGGAAGTACTTCCAAGTCAACGTCAGTATAATAACTGAAATTGCATAAGTGGCACAGGTGGTTAAAACTCAAGACTAATAAATTAAGCTTTTATTTATATATTTTTTTTTAATACTTCACCATTAAGGGCATTATTTTAAAACTACTCCAAAAAGGTAAAGACACACTAGCTTTCTCTTTTATAATAGGTAATCAACAGAACAAAGACCTAGCTAAAGTTGATGGACTTGAATGATAACCTCTCCTTTTACACTTGAAGCCTACATACAGAGGTCACTTGACAGTACTTCTTCCACAGTATGCCTCAACTGTCTCATCACCTTTAGCCTCTGAATGTGTTTATGAACAGGCAAAACCCTCATAACTTTGATGATGCAGAAATATGTTCTCTGTATCCAAAATGGCATCTTGTCAGACAGTACACTGACTTTCTCCATTCTGCAAGAAAATCAATCAATATGGGAAGTACTGCAAGTATCTGATCAGTTTTCAGAAATCCAAAGTATCTTCCAAAGTGTCACAATCCTGACCCCGTGCAACGTAAAATCTATTTTCTTTTCATCTCAGTGATTACACTCGGTTGTGCTGCTTTTTAGAAGAATGAAGTGCATTGTATTTGGGTGTATCGTATTTGGCTATTGATTGCCAGGCTGAATATGAGCCAGCAGTGTGCCCAGGTGGCCAAGAAGGCCAATGGCATCCTGGCCTGTATCAGAAATTTTGTGACCAGCAGGAGTAGGGACATGATCATGCCCCTGTACTTGGCACTGGTGAGGCCCCACCTCGAGTACTGNCATATGAAGGGAATCATGGAAGAAAACACACTCTCCAAAGCTATATGCTTGAGTACACCACACCCTAGAAACATAGCAGATTACTACTTCCATTTCAGGTATTACCTCTAACTCATGTAACTGCAGTTTATGTAGCATGGGTTGGAAAACACGCATTGGCTTACACATACTGGAGCATGATGTTCTTTTGGGGATGTATAATGTATTCTTCCATCGGCAAACTAACATTTTTTTTTTTCAGTT